>OZ026599.1:1135000-1157500 GCA_964020085.1 Micromussa lordhowensis
ATAACAACAATAAAGAATAAAAAAGAAGTAAAAAAAAAAAAAAAACAGAGCTAACTATACATTGAGCTAAACATAACAAAGGAAAAAGTGTGTAGCAGCCAAAGGAGCAGAGCTTTCGAGTTGGCTGCTACCACAGAACAATTATAAGTGGGTGGAGGTTATACAGAGCTAATAAAAACTAATTATATGGGCAGGCAGGTGGGCAGGCAGACAGACAAACAGACAGATAGCAGACAGTTGGACAGACCAACATAGAGACAGAATGACGCGCACACAGACAGGCGGATGAATCGAGGCTAAAAAATAGTCTCGAATAAGCAGCATCGCCCTCCTTTGAGTTCCGCAATCTAGCTGCGATCGATGAATCGCTTACCTTCTGTCCCTTTCGAACTCTTCTGTTTTGCAGACCACGCCCTTATCTCCCAGTTCCGCAAGGTTTTACTTGCTAAGCTAGGTGAAAGTGTGAGCTACACTTGCGACCTGTCCCCTGAGACACCATTCTGGCATGACGTCAACGGTCAAAGAATCAGTAACAGCCGGCTGCGCTACCAAGTACCGACCAAGGCCAATCAAACAAATCTTATACTTGAAAATTTAACTCTTGAGAATGCTGGTGTCTACTTCTGCAGTGGAACAAAAACTTACGGCTCGTTGATCATTTACGTTCAAGGTAATGTGTGCAATTATTGACAAACGAAAAAGTACAGTGGCATGGAGCATAAAGATACCTTTGAATTCACGTACCTTTGAATGCAACAGCAAACAAGAAATGCTGTTAAGGAAGGAACAGAACGATTTCAGGGGAATGGCTCCCCTTCCGATGTTTAAACCATTTGACATACATACCGAACGCTTTTACCCACTATAAACAAAGTCCTGCAGAAATTGTTTTAACCGAAAGAGGTTCACTAGTAAAAAATTATACCCTAAATAGTCCCCAAATAGCTAAATTCAAATCCCCCAAAAAGCCGTCTCATCTCGTCATCACTGATATACCTGTAAGAGATATTTTGATTAATGCTTTCGAATACCTAGCTGATATGCAGTTTTTCAAACGTTTTCTATACTTGGAGCCGTTAAACCCTCCCTCCTGCATAACTCCAGCATGCCAAAGGATCTCTTTCGGGAGAGGGCCGCCTCGCAATGTCCATTATGTAGATAGTACCCCCGCCCCGGAAGTATCTATACTGATGGATGAAATGGTTAGGTGTTGAAATTACAGAACACAATCAGTGAATGTTAGAGATAAAAGGTTAGAAATGCAATTTAGGTTTAAAAAACCATAAGTGGATAGAAAGACTGTGTTGCCAAGCTTCACGCTGTCACTAGTTTCTTACTGCTGAAATGCTAATTGAATTGTAATGTATTTGTTCTGTATTAATGAACGAAAAGAAAGAGGTGTTTCTCAGACAGCTTCGACGAAGGTTGAGAAGCTGTCAGTTGAGAAGCTGTCAGTTGAGAAGCTGTCAGTTGAGAAGCTGTCAGTTGAGAAGCTGTCAAAGAAACTGTCTTAGAAGCCGAGATTAAAAGGCCTTTACACGATTTCTTAAAAACTTTTTTTTCAGCTACTACTACATCGGCAGGGAACATCACCCTCAGAGAGGGGCAGACAGGAGTGATTCACTGTTATACTTATGGAGTTCCAAAGCCAATGGTTACAACCTGGTGGAAAAATGGAAAGCTTTTAAATGAAAGTGCCTTTCTTACAACTAAAAATAACAGCCTTGTTATCCAAAATACGACATCTGGAGACACAGGAATCTATAAATGTAAGACAGTGCAGGTGTACGAATACCGCAAAAGAGAGCAAACAGTAAATGTTTATGTTGAGGTCAATGGTAAGTGCTTTTTTAACAAAATAAAAACAATGCTTCAGAATGTTTTAGTATGGCATACATTAGGCTTAAATAACATCGCTTGAGTTTAGAAAGATTATTTTACTGTTTTCACAATATCTTTCATGATTGAATATCTCTTCTGGACCTTGAAGGAATTTAAGTTGACGTATTTGCCATTATTTGCTCTCTCCAACGGGGAGATGATAATCTGAAACGTGTATATAAAAAAGAGAAGGAGAAATTCTACGTATACGTAAAAAATATTACACGCCAATCAAAATTGTTCCTGGATGCCATTAGAAATGCACTGTAACTTTCACTTTTACTTCTCAAATTCACTGATAATTCATCAAGTTAAAACAAAGAAAATGACAACCGTGAAGGAGGTTTGGATACCCGGTCTTAACTAGCATAGATTTTGACGATTTTACTGTTCCTTTACTCCTAAGGTTTTGTTTCGATTGAGAAGATATATCAAACGCTCGAGATAGTGTCTTACACATTGCCAAACACCTCGAATTTCGTTCAAAAATCACTCCGCCGCGCGTCCTATTGTCAACTCTCTTCTCGGTGTTTGGAAAATGAACACCGATGAAACACTTTCTCCCGTGTTTGATATATTACTTGAAAAATCCTTGGCCTTTAAGCTCTGTCTTGCACTTCACCTTCAGTGTAACTTTTCCTAACACCGATTGATACGCTTACATTTAAACTTTCGAACTGAGCCTTCCATCCTTAACATGAGAATGAGCATATTAAAAAAAACGTATTAAGAAAAAGCACTGATGTTCAATCTGGTACGTCTTCGTAGGTTTTTTTTGCTAGACTCTCGCTTTATTTGCAGTCTTTGCACCATTATTGCGATTATGATGATGACGATGATGATGATGATAATGATGATGACGATGGTGGTGGCAATGACGATGATGATTTATTGATTGATTGATTTGTTCCAAGAAGTTAGACTTTGAAACTTGTGACGTCATTTTGAACTGATGTTTCATCAAAACTCAGTTTTGATTGCATCCAAAATAAAAAAATTTCGATTTCTTTACACACGATGATTAATAATTAATTACTATCGATTATAGCTGTTTGCATACCAGAGCGTTAATTCCGACGGAAAACAAATTTTCCGTCTTCACTGGGAGGAGTGATCCGTCGCTATTATTTACACAACATTTTCTCTTTTAGTGATATTTAATTCATTCTTGTGACTGATCTCAGCTAACTATGTTTTAGAATCCAACGGAAACGGCAACTGTGCAGATATTTCGTGCGAGAGTCGACAACATTGTAATACTACAAATGTGGACCATTCCTGCTGTCCTGAATCAAGAAATTCCTGTAGCAGTAGTACTGGTAAGGTAATGAGTTCTCATCTCCAACCGGTCATTTATCAAGACTCTAATTTGGTTCTTTGCTGTATTAAATGAGTATGTTTGTAAAATATCAGTGCCACTCATTATCACAAATTAAGTAAATTGATAACCTTATTGCATTTGTTTCCCTCCATCACATTATTAACCTCCCCACCCCGCTCCTTCGACCTTTTAGCACTCGCCCCAGTTTCCCGCGGCCCGAATGCGAAAAAGCTCTTTCGCTCGCTGTACGATTTCATTCGGCTCGTACGGGAACGCTTGCCTCGCAGGCTAATAGAGTTTTGAAATCCATTTGCTGCTAGAGCTTTAACAATTTCATATGACTAACTCCATCGTTAACCTGTTCCCCTCTCCTCCACGTTGTTTTTGGCTGTCCAGTTTTTTTTTCCACTCTAGCCTCACAATGTCGCGTAAGAGACCGGTCATTATTTATCGCCTGTAGGGGGTTGGGAGGGGGTCGTAGGATTCTCGGCTTAAGACAGTGCCATTTAGCTGATCCCCGCTTGAAATGTTATTTTATTGAAGTGACCCACCCCCTCCCCCGCCCCCCTCATAACTCTTGATAAATTTCGTGTTGCCCCCTCATGTCTTTGCACACATATTCACCCTTCGACTTGTATATTTAGTACTTTTAACGATCACATGAAAGTACTATTTCTAAAAATGATGTTCTTACAGTGAAATGAAGCCACCATGGTGCACTCTCTTGATTCGCGTCTTATGCTAGTCTGTATCCCGATATCTGATCAGGGGTCTTAGCAGAAGTTTCCAGAGGTGTCCAATAAGGCGTAACAAGCGGCGTAAATTAAAACGAGTTCGGAAGGGGCAAGCCAAGTTAGGAGGGTCCAGGGACATGCTCCCCCGGAAACTTTGAAATTGTGGGCTGCCAAAGATGAGATTTCATGCATTTTGGGGGGCAAAATGTTACGAAAATGAGTTGTTAGTGCTCATAAAATTGGACGCAACTAGTAGCGCTGTTTCACCTTTTTAAATACTATCTTCTTGTTGAAACGTCTAAGTCTGTAAGTCTTAGTTTATTGTTATATGAGTGGAAATTTTAATGACATTCGATTTTACAGCTGGGAGAATTCCGCCCTTTTCCTGAGAACCCTGTGACTGGTCTCAGTTGACATAATACCAATCTAAACATCCCAGGCGCTTGGAAACTCCAAAGTTACTTTTTAGAGTGCCAAATAGTCATCCACCAAGCCTGTATGGGCATGTGACATTTAGCGGTCTACCCTTTTTGGGCTCTCAGTTATGACTGAACCCCCCTTCTGTTATCCTAAAACTCAAATGTCCCCCCCCCTCCCACAAAAAAAAACATATTTCCCCAAAGGCGATAAATAAAGACCGTTTGCTAACGCATTCGGAGTTGTTGCACAATGCCTTCAGCTCTCCCGAGATACTCCTGGCATGACGTACCATGAGCGGCTCTCTCCATGTACAGAGCCAAACAGCTTTTTTAAAGTCTAGAAAAATATATAGAAGTACAGAGTAGCGTTTGATTCGTTGACTTGCTGTAATATATTGCAAAGGGCAATTAATGCTGATCGATGGTAATTATAGACATGATTATGGATGCGAATGCAGCCATAACACTAATGGAATCCCGTTTAAAGCGTAAATTTTTTTCAGGTTATTTTTCCAACAATGTTATGGCTGCTTTCACATCTCTCCTCAGGTCCAGAGATACCAGATGTTGCAATCGAAACAGGAAACATGTCATTTGCCGTTGGCGAGGAAGTAAATTTACAATGCAGTATTAAAGGCATCGGCTCGTTCGCTTCTGCAAAGTGGATACGAGACGAGACCAAGCAGACCCTTGAGATCGCTAATTTTTCCAATGATGAGAATTCGGAATCTTCTTTCCATCTCTTCTCCCACGAAATCAATAAAGTATCTACTGATGACGCGGGGTATTACACTTGCATTGTTAATTTCGATGGTAATGGCAGCCAGAATGCATCGTACAAGTTGCGAGTGAGAGGTAAATGGTTTCTTTCTCTAGTCTCTTATTCTGTACGTTTGTCAGTCTTCTGATTTTATCTTTTATTATCCAACCCTGCTTCGTAGAGTACAAATATCGCGCGAAACGAGTACAAATAACAGATATTTGTACTCGTCTCATTTCTCCCGGCCGCGTGAAGTTCAAAACCTTGGCAAGTCAGAATTTTGGGAAAAGAAATCGTTGGATAATAAATCTCTTATTAGACGTTTTGGTGTGTAGTATCGCTGTACATTTTTACTTGTTGTTTGTATTTTGACTCGCCCTACGGGCTCGTCAAAATACCGCACAACTCGTAAAAATATACAGCGATACTACACACCAAAACGTCTAATAAGATATATGTACTGCAGTCGTATTTTTTTTTTTCGTTTCGCCTGCATGTAAACTTGCCTTCACTACTCAATGCAGTTCTGTCCTCTCTAGCTCTCAGCATTGCATGGTATCTTGTTTATCCAATACCTCTTCTCTTCATGTATAATCCTTTTTACTACTCGACTACTCGATCTTTTCTCCTTGTGCATATCTTTTATTCTTTTCTTGGCTTTTTTCTTTTTTCAAATGCCAGCTGTAGCTCACCTTTCTTTTTTACTTTCCCCCATGCTTCTTTAGACAGCTCAACATGATTGGTTCTTTCGGCTGGGTCTTGTACTCTCTAGCTATATCTTTAGCTTTCCATTTGGAGTTAAAAAAAGTAACCTTTCTAATAATATATTAATTTTATGTTCATCCCTATCTGATATATTGTAGTTGAGTTGAATAATTAATCTTCCCAAAATTAATTCCATTATAGTTATAGTGTCTCACATATATCACTATGATTTCCGATCAGAGGTAATCAACCGCTGTTTAAGTAATCCATGCGACTTTGGAGCACTTTGTAAACCTACATCTGATAGCTATAAGTGCGAGTGTCCCGAAGGAAAATACGGCGACTTCTGTGAGTTAGACAACTTTACTTCAGGTAAAATGGAAATCATTTGGCAAGATCGAATAATTCTTTTGACTTTAGACCGTTGACCGTAGAAAATAAGCGCTGTTTAGGATGAGATATCAATATCCTTCTCTCCTGCCTCCTGAATTAGTAGCTATCAATCAGCTATCAGATTGAGAATACCTCTCTGCATTCTTCTGACTACCGTAAACTGCCGCATATAAGCACCTCCACATCCTTTATTATAAGTTCCTCTGTTTGATAAGCCCATGTAAGTTGTATTAGCCCAGTCTTATAAGCGGCAGTTTAAGCCGGTATGTTATTAAATTCTCAACCTCGGATAATGCAATTCTACCTTTCTGATTGGTTCACTAGATCTCGGTTACCAGCCATTATACCTGCGTTTGACCTTATATGGAAATAAATGCGGCAAATGTCGCTCAGCATAAAATTTTCAGCATTTCGTTTTGGCGCCCGGAAGTCACATCACTTTCCGGTCGTTTCTCAGACTTTAATAATATTTAGCAAAGCCGAAGGTTGAGAATTTAATAAACAATTATTCCATTCGCGCTTGTTGGATATGAGATTGGTTATAGCCAACTCGGCCCTACGGGCCTCGTTGGCTATTTACCATCTCATATCCAACGCGCGCTCATGGAATAATTGTTAATTATCCGTTTTAAGGTTACTTTCGAAATGTTAGGCATCTGCTAACTGCTTCATAACGTTGCATTCGCAACACGAGGGGTGGGGAGAGTGTCCGCACTGAAAGTATTTGACGTACGGCTAGTTGTTACAATTTTGAAAGGTCCTTTACATGCCTATGATGAAATCACTGCCTATTTATAAGCCTCCGACCTGAGAAATGTATCTCTTTTGGTGGCACCTTCCGTATGCTGCATTATAGTGACTGCCCCCTCCGAACATCAGGAAGACCCTTACGTATTCAATGAACCTACGGCTCGCTACTAATCTGTTTCTGTAATTATACGCTAAGAAAATTAGCGCTTGATTTAGAGGTGACTAATCTTTATTTGGTTTACACCCAGACCAAGAGAGACCAAATGTTTACGTTGCAACAGACAACGTAACATTTGCCGTTGACGATAGAGTGAATTTAGTATGCAAGATTGAAAACACAGGGGTATTCATTGCTGCAAAGTGGATTCGAGAAGAGACTAAGCAGACCCTGGGAACCACTAATTTTTCCTCTTATGAGGATTCGGGATTATCTTACCACCAATTCCACTACGAAATCAAAAAGGTATCTACTGAAGACAGAGGGATTTACAAATGCGTTGCTAATTTCTCTGGTTATGGGCCGGTAGAAGCGTGGTACAAGTTGCAAGTAAGAGGTAAATGGTTACACATTTGTCCTACAAGGCTAGGTCACCTTTCTCTGCTGCTCTCCAGCTCCTTTTTTTCAGATGTTAAGCCAAAGCAGTTAGCTGCTGTCGAACGAGGAGAGAGTGTAACGAATATTTTGTGTCATCAGTTCATGATCCATTGAAATATAGCACCCGTCACCTCCACTACCTCTTTGATAACCCATTTTAGTTCCCCTAGGTAGGGAATTTTTAGATCTACGGGATTTATCAATCTATATACCTCTGGCTTGGGAGATTTGCATGTTTCACTATCCACGCTCTTTGAGTTATAACAAAGTTACTATCACTTACTAATATTACGGCCTGTATTTCTTCTTTGACTAACATTAATGGGTCCATTTATTGGCTTGTTGGAAAGACTAGTAGCGAAGAAGCTTGCATCAAATAAAGGGTTGAGTCAAAATGAACATAAGTCTGATTTTCTTTCATTGTCACATTTTTCTTGTCCTAGAAATGCACTATGGAGGTGAAAAAGGCGGTGATACTGCATTGATTGCATTGAGCGTCATGTCTGCTATCCTCTGCCTAAGTATTGTCGGCTGCTTTGTTTACCACAGGAGGCGTGTCTCAGGTGCGAGAACAGAATCATTGATATTGGAATTGCACAACGTGTCTTAATGAAACTCTAGAACTAAGATACCTGTGTTTTGGCTTGAGTTCTGGCTTTAACATTCTACTTAATTCAAACCATGAAATCTCCTTATCTCGCGAGCAAGAAGTCGCATATAAGACTTGTATGTACGCGCACATCGTTTTTGGGTAGAAGGTCACTGAAGCAAGACCAGGACACACGCCAAACAGTAGATCAATACACGAAGACGCAAATCTTAGAGCACAAAATAGGCCCTTATAATTTAAAGGCTAGGGAAATAAACTGTTAATCAGGGCCTTCGGTACTTAAAGAGAGCACAAAGGGTCTCTCTAGAAGTGAGAGTAAAAATGATTCTTGTTAATTGGATACTGTATGGCGCAGAGCGAAGTAAACATAACAGATTCGATGAAGAAATGCAATGTCTAGATATTTCTTTCCTAGCATTACAAAACGCCGATACTCGTGGAAATGAAGAAAATTTGGGTCTTGAAAGGTAAGCTTTGGTCAGAAAACAACCACTAAAATATCTTTAGTATCGTGATCGTCTTGGATTAATTGAATATCTTTCAATTCCTGATTCAGAAAAGGAATTTGTATTGCAATTATTATTTTTTCTTTCTTTTGCATTTTGTAATAAGCATGGGTAATTCAATAATGACTTACGATTTCTCAAGATTCTGATAATTCCCCTCGCCTTTAAAAGCTTTGACGGGAATCTTAGCTGAAAAGCAGTTTAAGTTTTAAAGTATACCTAACAGTTATCTTTAACTTACCAGCTTACCCTGGGTTTTTAAGTTGAAATCCGTTCGTAGAGTGGCTCGCACACATGGGCGTCGCCGTTTTTTTAAATGGTAATTTATGACGTCGTTGCGAGGTCAGGGATCTCAGTCTACAGAAGACGATTTCTCGTTGGAGCTGAGCATATTCACCTGGAATGTGAATTAAAACTATTTTTAACGCAAGTGAAATTATTTCTTAATTTCACGAGTATACTTTTTGATTACTTTTAATATCATGAGTGACAAATTTCGCTTGCAATTTGTGTTGATGACTTTTTTACTGCATCGATTAATTTCAAGCTAAATGTTGCAATGGCAGTTTTGTAATTTCAATTATTTGAAATTATTAAATTATTTGCCACCCATGGAATTATTCAATTTAACAAATTTTAGAAATCATCCCAGAGAAAGTGAAGCAATTCATTCTGTTAAAGTTATCACAAGAGAATGAGTTATCTCCTTTTTAGGCCTTGTTCTCAAAGTAATCTCTCAGAAGTTATTTTTGGTATCAAATTTTCCCGCGGACAATGTTACCATGCGCGTAACGAAAGCGTGTTTGTAGAGGGAGTACATGCGCATAAAGCCGCTTGGGATGACGTGCCTGCAATAGACAGAACTGGCTATTAATTTCTAGACCTTCCTGGATTTCCTTTTAAGGCAGCAGAAATCTAAAAATAAGTTGATAAGGATAACCTTAGGAACATGGGCTTTTATGGGGATTAACTCTTTTATAATCCATCCTAGCTTTCTTGCTTGTTAGTATAGTTTAATATCTGAATTAACGTCATCGGATCGAGGCATCAAGCTTACGCGACAAAGATCGAAAGTTAATATAGGTAGAAATAGTACAACACGACAAAACACTGGCTGAAGCGAAGAGCTAATGATGTAAATATTACAAACAAGCTTGTGACCATTTCTTTCCTGGATTGTTTCTCTCTATAAGCGAATGTGACACTCGGTATCTTTCGTTATCACCTTCACGATGGGAAATTTCACGAAAACAAATTGACCTTCACAACATCCTGGGGAGTGGCGCATTTGGTGAAGTGTGGAAAGCTGTGGCTTATGGACTAAAAGGGTACCCTGAAGAAACAACAGTTGCTGTAAAAAAACTCAAACGTAAGTCATAATTAATCAAGATTTTACTTATTGTAATAAAATTGCGCAAAAGTTAGTTTCCTATGGTAGTTCGATCCGCGAAATTTCGGTGATTTCGTGCAATTCTTTCAAACCAACTCGCCTAGCTTACCGACCACTTTGTTTTCTTGTTTTGGTTTGTTTGTTGATGTTTTTTTTTTGTACAGATCAAACCTCAAAAGTTGGTTGTAAAGTGAATGAAGAAAACAATTGAATTATCAGCTTCGTTACAGCTCATACGAGTCTTCTTGCACTTTTTAAAACGAGTTCAATAATGCACTGACATAACAACAACAACAACTTGCTACTCGAAGGAAAGATCGTTTATAGTTCCTTTACACGAAATCATGGAAATTCATAGCAAACCTTCACATCAAAGAAAGCTATGACGTCGGCATATAAAATTAGGTAAATGTCAGCTTGGTGGGGTATATCTGACTTAAGATATTATGTATAAAACATGGATTTGAAACTTCTAACCCAGGCGTTAAGTTCCTTCTTGATCTAGAACGAGGGCGTCCTAATGGGGGGAGAGGGGGTTGGGGCTAGAAAATACATGTTCCCATAATTCTGATACATTTTTGTCAAAGTTCTCGCTAATACTGCAGACAACGTTTTTAGATCTTTTTACAGAGAAATATCTCTTTTTTTTTTCCTTGAAATAAATCATCATAATTTCTTGCTCCCAAAATTCTTAGGAATTAAATCCCTAGCTTCTAAGTTTTCTTATTTTTTTATGTATAATAACAATGTAATATCGGTTCGTAAACAGATAACAGCAGCAACCTGGAAAAAGAATCCTTAGCGCAAGAGATTGAATTGGGGAAGTCACTGGATGGAGACAGACATCCAAATATCGTCAACTTTCTGGCCTGTGTGTCCACATCCGGTAAGACAGGATAAGCACAAAACCGTCATGCTGTTAGCCACAGAAGGCCAGAATCAATAATGAAAACCTAAGTACCACAAACTTTTTCATCCAAATGCCCGTAGTTAGTAAAAAAGTGCTCATACAAAACGCTCCGTGTAATAGGCCATTTTGTGGTTGTTGCGTTTAGTTACCTGGCCTGTGAATGCAAGCGAGGCTGCAGGTGACCTTGCTTTAATACAGACCTCTCAGCTTTTTTCATTTGAACGCCAACTAGTTAATATAAGAGCAACTTGATTTGCACAACAAAAGCAGCGAGGTCTTTATCAAAACAAGGTCACCTGCAACCTCAGTACCATTCAATGGGTAGGTCACTGAACAAAAAGCTGTAAAATGGTCTATTAATTCGCATGTTTCACAATTCTGTAGCGCCGTTGCGAGACGAAATGTATAGAAAGTTTCTTGAATGGTGTTACATTGGAGCAACCGTGTGCGTTTTGTTGTTGCATTAGTTGTGGTTTTTCTCCTCTTTTTCCTGCATAAATATCATTTTGCATTGATTGTTGTTTTTTGACGGGATAACCAAAAATCGAGGGAAAAGTACTTCATCGGAAATTTAACCTTTTAATTTCCGCCTAGTTTAGCGGATGCTGGTGATTTAGAAAGTTGATCAACAAAACCCACCGAAAATGTATTCTTTGCAATGAAGCACACACCCCCCCAAAAAAAACAACCAACCAAAAACGGTTAATTGAAGTAAAATACAAATTTAATGCTATGAACCCCACACTGTTGATAAAAATCTTTTAGAAGCGTTAGGCCTATCGCAAAAAGTAGCCTTCTCTCTATTTCATGCAAATCTCGCTAACTTGAACGAAACGTTGCGAGACATGTTCATCAGTGTTATCCTAGGCATTTTTTCTCTCTTGAGTCACAGCAGAAATGCCTTGGTTATTTTTGCCTAAATAGCGTTAATTATCTCTAGCTCCTATGATGTTGATTTTGGAATACGCACCATACGGAGATTTGCTTGGTTACCTGAGAAAAAGCCGAGGATTAGAAGACAAGTATTACAGTTCCCC
Organism: Micromussa lordhowensis; assembly: GCA_964020085.1. Lineage (NCBI taxonomy): Eukaryota > Metazoa > Cnidaria > Anthozoa > Scleractinia > Lobophylliidae > Micromussa > Micromussa lordhowensis. The sequence continues at coordinate 1,147,012 of OZ026599.1, forward strand.
CGAGAGTTGCCAACAGGAAGTGACGTCATACGATCTGCTTTCTTTTGCACAGCAGGTTTCGGCAGGCATGAGTTTTCTTGCATCCAAGAAGGTATGTGATTCATGTTCATTTGCATCTCATTACTTTAACGTGTCTTCAGTACTAATGCTGCATGTAATATTGGGGTCACCATGGCGATAAGATTAACTTCGAGAAACAGGTGGCATCCATCTGTAAGTCCTCCTTTTATCATGTAAGAAACATTGCTCGTATTAGGAGATTCCTCTCTGAGGAAAGCACAAAGGTCCTTGTCCATGCATTTGTTACATGATGCAGGTTGGATAACTGCAACTCGCTTCTCTATGGCTTGCCGAAGAATCAGATTTAAAAAGCTTCAGCGTGTTCAGAACTGTACTGCTCGTCTAGTGGTAAATGTAAGACGATATGATCACATAACACCTGTACTCAGAGATCTTCAATGGTTACCAGTGCAACAGCGAATTATTTTTAAACTTTTTCTTTTACTTTTAAAGCTCAAAACGGTTTGGCTCCTTCTTATTTGAGTGACTTGGTTAAGTTTTGTGTCCCTAAACGTGATCTCAGGTCATCTTCTCAGAAACTGTTAGTAGCACTTTTTTTTAATTTATTTAGCAATAATTGTTAATTGTTAATTTAATTGTTACCTTAATCAAGGTCTGTAAAGCGCTTTAGAACATTTGGATTTCGGCGCTATATAAATTGTATTTATTATTATTATTACACGAGAAGTTTTTGGAAAGCGCTTTTTTTAAACAGAGAACCAGAAACAATGGTTGTAATATTCAGCATTTTATGCCAGAAATTTCCATTAATTGCAGCGACAAAAACACAGACAGCCTCGACATCTACTATGGTCCAATAAAACCAACTGCAAACAGGCAATCCAACTAGGTTACGCAAATCGTATAATTTATTCCAATTTATTATTATCCGATCTAAAGAAAAGAAAGAAATCCAATTAAGAAACTGAACGGAATCCATCGGTGCATTAGCTGTTAGCTAGAATTACAACACTAAGAACTTACTTCTTTGACGAGTGTAAAGGTCAGCAACAGATAAAACAGGTCAGGGTATAACAGAAAACGGGTCAGCGAGACTGGTCAGCAAAATATGCACGTATCTTCGAATCTAAAATATCTGAACTGAAAGCTGGCTTATTCACGTGGCTTAATTACATAATTTAGTGTCAATCAAAGTCAATCAAGAAATCAAGTTAATAATTCATTGTATTGACGAAACATACTTCTTACATGTAACTTCAGCCATTACCATCACAAAAGAAAGACAACAACAGCTCTGCTCTTCAAATTAGACATTTCTTTTTTTGTGGCATCTACTTGAAAATCGAGCCGTATTACTATTTTTTCGCGTGCTTTTTAATATATTGATAGTAAATAGATGATCAGAAACTAGCCAGTTAATTTCCGCATGGGATACTGAATAATATCATTGCCAATTTCATACTGTAAAATACACAGATGCGAAGACGGTGAACCATCACATCCCTATTTACAAAATAACTGAGCTACTACGCGCGCTCTCATTGGTCGATAGATGAGAGTATGTAGAAACGGTTGTGATGTTTTAGATTAGCGCATAATTTTGAAAATTATTACTTAAAAAGGTTTAGAGCACTTTGTTTACATAGCCTCATCTAAACACTGGGAGGGTTGGGAGAATTCTAGAAAGTTATGCAAACCCTCGACCACGTCTCGATATATACTAGCAGGTAGCGTGAGCCAGCGATCCGTTTGCATTCCATCTTAGGATAGTGCATATATTTGTGAATGCGTCGACTTATCTTAGTCATTTTTCACATAGATAGCTTGGTATTATCAGTGTGATGCCGTGATTCACTATCTTCAGTTCATTAATGTTTCCTCTTCTAGATCCTTCACCGTGATTTGGCCGCCAGGAATATACTTGTAGGAGCTGACAAAACTTGTAAAATAACAGACTTTGGACTGGCGCTGATAAGAGATAAATATCAGTACCTTTACTGTACTTCTATCAGAAAGGTGAGTTTAAAATTATTGACAAATGTGTGTGCATTACACTAACTGAAATTCGGAGCAATACCATAAGAAGCTTGTGGAATTCTAGAAGAAAAGATCCAAGCTGCGGCTGGTTTGCAGTGTCACGCAATCAAAACTAAAAATCGTATTTTTTCAATAAATTAAGTCAAGAAGCTGGGATATAAAAGATTATTGATATATAAACAGCCTCGCCAAGATTTAGATCTGTGTTATTCGGAAAAGTGTTTCATTTACAGAGCTCAATATAGAGACGCCATGGGTTGGTGCCCATCGGAGGGGCACCAACATGGCGGCCATAAATTAGCAGAAACATCTGTCATTGAGCTTAGCCATCGAAACGAAAAGTTATTATTCTAGAGCTCTGACACGTTAAAATCAATACTTCCTCTAGAGCAAGAACCGTTTAGTTAGCTAAAGCTTGAGCAACAACTAATCTTTTGACCAACTCGAGAGCCTTATCTGGCCGCCATTTTAATGTCACGCAACGCACAAGCTTGGAAATTCAATGAGGAACACTGTAGGGCTTAAGGCGGGGGTACACATGAACAGGAGTGAAATTTGAAGTAACATTAAAAGGAAATTGTTAGGATTAAGATGGGTTGGAAACACTACCAGACAGTTGATCCGCGGAAAATAGAGCCCCAGGTTGGTAGGAGACTGTTTGGTATCCGTCTACTAATTCTTCAGTTCAAATTTCAATTTTCCAAATCCATCAAATCTTCAACATTTCATATTTTCCCCAATTCCTTTCCCAAAATGTCCAAAAATCACCCAAACATTTACACAAAACCGTTAAACAGTGGTTAATGAGATGAGCAGAGAGATTTAGTGTCGCTTGAAACGTGACCGAGATATTGGCAGAAAGGCCCTGTTAAGCGACGTCAAAACAGCCTTCACGTGTACCCCCGCCTTAAACGTTGCAAAACGTGAAGTTATCAGACAGTCTTACATCTGATGAAACTAAAACTTCAGAAGGATTGATAATTTTTTATTTTGGAAAAATAAAAAAAAAATGAAAATAATATGGGTTTTGTCGATTTAACTGGAATAGAACAGGTAAATATGTTGAAACGCAATCGAAACTTTGCTTCCAGTAGCTATGGAATTTTAACAGTGCGCCAGGTTTAGCAAAGAGGTAAGGCGAGGTATAAAACTGTGCGAAGGTAGATTTCATATAAACGTTTTTCCAAGCTATTGTCTAGGGTGCAGGATGAGGAGTAAGCACATTCTTCCCCACTAACCTTATTATCTCAAAATAATTCTGGTGAAATACGGACCCTTTTATTTTTTTTCGACGAAGATAAACAAAATTTCGGTTTAGACTATATTTCACCGAAATTTCGAAAGACTGTAGTTATCATCGCTGAGAAATTTCGCTTGGCGAAACTCTGGGACAAATCGCAATTTCGAAGTTCGAAATTTGAAGCGAAAATCTACTTGTTCGAATTTTCGTTCGCCTATAAAACATTCAAACGTTCCCAACCAACCAGTATCTTGCCAAGATGTCTTAGCAAATTGTCAGTAGTATTAGCTTCAGGGGAAGAGGCACTTTCTGTCTTATCCATAACAAAAGGATCCCGGCAAGATGGCAAGCCCAGAACTCTCCTTGCGAGACCATGATGTCCTTTTTTCCATGTTACAGGGCCGCCTGCCAATCAAATGGACTGCTCCTGAACATTTGTTCAATGACTCAGAGGAAAAGGACGTAAGAGTGTCGGAGAAAAGCGATGTGTAAGTCAAATAAATAAATTCATTCTTGGCTTCAGCTCGTGGATAACTTCTCCACAACACCTATATTCGCTGTCAGAATTCAGATAGCTTCAGTTCGCCAGGAAACGAAAAGGATATAGCTGCCGAGATAAAAAAAAGTAAGCAAATCCTTTGCCGCGTGTATAGAACAAACTGTCCAACATAGTGATCGAAATATCTCAAGTGTTATAAATCGGGCCACTTGTCCATCACACTGATAGTAAGAACTATATGGTTTAGGACGGAAGGAGACTCTCAAACTCATTTCATTATACAAGTTCATCAAGCGATGAATACCAGACCTTCAACTAACGCGGATTACAAGAGATCTTTTGTTCCCTTGAAATAAATGATCATGTTCTCTTGTTCTCTCAGGGATCAACGGGATATGTATTGCCTTACCCTCCCCTTCCCACTCACTCCTGGCTCCTGGCATGCGCAGGCTATCATTTTAAGCTCAGGTTGTTCATATAGTGGTTATTTGCACACCCGTTTTGGCCTCATGTAATTACCATTGTTCTTGTGTAGCGAAAACCGTTAGCAGAAAACCCTTCCCTTCGTCTTCTTGTTGGTCTTATGTTTTCGCCTATGACTGACGATCTTCTATATCGAATTTCACCAACAGGTGGTCTTATGGAGTTGTGTTGTATGAGATATTTACATTAGGTCAGTTTTACATTTATCATCACTTACTCACTTACTTTAACCGCCGACCGGTTAGCTCAGGAGGTAGAGTTCCGGACTAGCGTGCGGGAGGTCGCGGGTTCAAACCCCGGTCGGACCGACACTCAGGGTCTTTAAAATAGAACTGAGGAGAAAGTGCTGCCTTTGTAATGATATCTGCAAATGGTTAGACTTTCTAGTCTTCTCGGATAAGGACGATAAACCGTAGGCCCCGTCTCACAACTCTTCATAATTAATTCTGTGGGACGTAAAAGAACCCACACACTGTTCGAAAAGAGTAGGGGACGTAGTTCCCGGTGTAGTGGTCTATCTCTCGTCTGATGGCTAAATGCTCGGAGATATTACCTGCATAAGCTACTCTAAAATCCGTGGGTAAATAAAGTAATGTAAAATGTATGTATGTACTCACTACATATTAGTGAACTCTCTCTCTATTGTTAAGTTAAGATGGGTTAGCATTCTCTACTTGCTTGCTCGCTCGTTCTTATATATTCCTGTATTTGCTTACTAATATTCGTTAACTTTGTATGTGCTGTCTCTAAATATTTCGTCCAGTGTTGTTAGATTCTTTCTTTGTATCGCAATTAGAAACGTTTTTCTAGATTATTTACAGTAAACTGATCAGAATTCAAGCGTTAAAAGTCATTAAAATAGTCGACCTTTTGGATTAACGAATCTTCAACTTGGATATCTCTACATGACAGAAAGTAAGCTTAGCTTTCTAATATACATATTACAGATAGTGTCCATATTAGAGATTGTGGTGGAGCAAGCAACAATTAATTTGTCAGATTTCTACTGTTCGTTCTTCACTACAGTTTTGAAGGCTGAAGGCTTGGTTTGCTGTTTCTTTCTCCACGTGTACTGACATAAAGGTGCGTTAATAACAAGAGCACTGCAAATACAATTATATTTCTATTTTTCGCTTTCGCAGGGGGCGTGCCCTATCCAGGATGGAATGAGTGGAAAGTGGTGTATGAGTTAAAAGTCAATAAACACCGTATGCCTCAACCAGAACATGTTAGCGAGGAGCTGTAAGTGGAAATGTTTTACTCAAAGTATCAACTTCTGTTTTGAACGGTTCTAACTGACAATTCGTTCATCCTACAAGAAGTAGTCCCTGATAGACACAACATAAAGGACGGCTTCTGTACAGATTCTTCTGATTTTAACTAGTACTGAAAACCGTTCTTGCTTTATGCCTGTTTTTTTTTGCTACGTGCTTATCTCAAGTGAAAACACGCTGCTGCAATAAGCGATAGTCCGCCATCTTCTTTTACTGTATCGTGGAGGTATGGAAGCCAAAATACGGCAATTGTCCATTTTTCGCATGGGTACGTGCTTATGCCTTTCTAGCTTGTGGGAATACTCACGACCGTTCTGCTTTATGCTTGTAATTGTGATTATGTCGTAGTGAAAACCAGGCTTTAATGCTCGTTTCATGCGTGATATTGCGACTTTAATTTTAACAAGAAGTACAATTCAAGATATTCCACTTAAATCCACTTAATCGGCAGATACCAAATAATGATGGATTGTTGGAATGAAGATCCGAGCACGCGCCCAACATTTGAGCATCTTCACGAAATAACAACCAGATTTGTACAAGACGAGGTAAGGTTTTTTGTTACACATTATACCTGCTTCATATCTCATACGTGCACGGTAGTTTGTTAAAAGAACATGTAAACAATACATAACATTACTGAAAAACTAGCATCACGATAAAATTTCTATCATCGGATCAGTACATTTTTGAAATGGTGAAATGCGCTGCTAAGGCCGCCCGGAAAGTGATAGTCTAACGATATGTTAACTTTCGGACGTAGCGGGGGGGAGTACATGCCATCTCCCACTGACGGACTGTTATTTATCCCAATTAACTCCCCTCCCCCCCCCCCCCGTCCCAGGGGCCATCCCTTTAAGCTGTTGGGGATATTTGCCGGTATGTCTAAGACTGAATGCCTCCTTAGATTACAAGGCGAAGTATACAACAGAAAAATAATTCAGTATGCGATAGCCAGCCTCTCTCGACTTCGTTGTCTGATACATAAACAGTGTTACGAAATAAATAACATTTAGCAGTTTTGACTCATACTGCAATAATTCCATCATTTCATTTTTTGTGTAGTATTACGTTGACCTGGACATGTCAAAGTATGAATCGAGCCTGTACACAAATGTGGAGGAAATGGCTGCTGCCTCTCCATGTCAAGACGATGAGACAACCAAGGATGTTCAAGACAGAGAAAGCAGGCTCTAGCTACAGACATACATCATAATAGACCGTATTCGGATACTCGGTATTGGACTGGAACTAGTTTGTAATGGAGGCTCATGCGATGAAATATCATTAAAAAGGGATTTGCATTTGAAAAGACTCTCTTTATTTCGCGTATTGGCTTCCTCCTGTTGCAAGCTAGGTCCAGTCCTGTATCGAGAATAGGTTTAAAGGGGCTACGTTACGCAATTTTAGGCAATTTCAGCATTGATCAAATGGTCATAGAATTAACTGAAATAAGAAAATAACGGCTCAAAACTATAGAAGAACTCAAACAAAACACAGGAAAGCTAAGAAGGGACAAGGATGGACAAAACTGGGGAGGATTGAAATGGATTGCGTTTGGGTAAATTTGAAAAACGTCGGCTCACCTTTTTTCAAATTTATGTCAGTTTATATCAAAATGTCATTTAAACAGCTGGAAAATCATTCTCAGTTGTTATGTTGCCGTGATTTTGCAAATGAAAGACTCTTGCTCTGCCAATTTGACGTTTAGAGCTCATAATTAACAAAATTAAACAGAATTACCTTAAACAGCGTGACCTAGCCCCTTTAAATAACGTTAGAACAATCCCATTCAAACAAAGCGTCTTTTTAGGGATTGGATTGTTTCTTCAAAAGGATCGAACGTATTCTGTGATGCATATTTCAGTAGCCGTTCATTCATCGCAAAACGGACATTTTGATGGGTCAACTGTCCCTCAGTGCTATTTGACATTGCCATAGTAACCGCAAGCCACATTTCCCTTATTTCGTACAACATTCCAGAATTACCACTTTTTGACCCTCCATCGCCATTCTGAATTAGATGTCCATCTATTCGTGTTCTTTTGGGACTTCCTAGTTCTTAGTTTTCATGTGACGTCATCATTTTCCAAAATAAAAAATTGTCAATCCTTCTGAAGTTTTAATTCCATCAGATGATGTAAGACCCTCTAATAACTTGACGTTTTGCAACGTTTAAGCCCTACAGGGTTCCTCATTGTGTAATAGAGCACCTTTGAAAGTTTGTGAGTTGCCTGACATTAAAATGGCGGCCCGATAAGGCTCTCGAGTAAGTCAAAAGATGAGTTATTGCTAAAGTTTTGGCTAACTAAACAGTTCTTGCTCTAGATGAAGTATTGATTTCAATGTGTCGAAGCTCTAAAGTAATAATTTTTCGTTTTGACGGTAAAACTCAATGACAGATGTTTCTGTTACTTTACGGCCGCCATGTTGGTGCCCCTCCGAAGGGAACCAACATAGCGTCTCCATACAAAGCTCTATAAATTTGGGTCAAACACTTTTTCCGAAAAACACACGAATGAATAACCGCACAGATCTAAATCTTGGCGAGGTTGTTTACATATCAATCATCTCTCATATCCCAGATTCTTGACTTAATTTATTGAATGGTTACGATTTTTTTTCATAAAATCGTATAATCTAAGAAGGCGGATTGAAAATAATGGACGTTGTGACGTTTTTGCCGTTATTTGTGTCAGAACGTACCTGTACCCCATCCCTCCCCTCCCCGTCTCGCCCCCCCCCCCATGTCTCGCACCCGCCACCAAAAAAAAAAAAATAGTATCATCTCGGAAGGGGATAACCAGAATTGAGGGTTATCTGCTAGGCTCCAATTAGAGAGGTGAGATTCTGATTCCCACCCCCCACCTCTCCCTGGTGCCCCGTTGGGTTCAAATACCGCTGTAAACTATAATTGAAATTTGCTGAACTAACCTCATTTTGTAAACACTTTTTGACTGTAAGCAACCGTAGCTATGGGCGCTGTTATGTTGAAATATATTTACGAGTGTGCAGATTTCTTAATTTAAAAGTAAACCAAGTCGTAATTAGAGCAAAATCGTTTCAAAACGCCTTTTGTATTGAAATGCTCAGAGATGTTGCATGTTCAGAGAAACCTAATATTACTGGGTATATAAGACCACTTTAACAAATGTAAATACTTATAATCCGTATATGACTTTGCACTAGGGCGGATTTCAATTGAGTGTCGCAATACCAAAAGCAAACTTATCACTCTGGCCAATCACAAAGAAATACTGACAGTCCAGTCAAACCATCAAAACTCCAAACAAAGCCGGCAGTTAGCTGGCGCTAAGCACGAGAAAACATGCGCGAATGAGTCACGATTGGAGTCACCTCACAGCTCTTAGAAGGTCTCACCTGATTGAAGACCACCCTGAGGTTTAACAAAAGAACGAACAACAGAAACAATGGACCCTAGGCCCAAAAGAAACAAAACAAAAGGGCTGCGACTCTTTCCTCCCCAATGAAATTTAGAGCTTGTGGGAGCTGCGAGGCTACCGCACGATTGGCCTTGCTTTTACTTCTATTTAGATGACAAAGTGGCGGAGGTTTTTAATGATTCAATCATGTACCTGTAGAGCCGAAGCAAACGCGAATGCTGACACTCAGGGCCGGGTTGTTCGAAGACCGGTTAACCCTAGCCCAGGATTGAAAGTTAACCGAAGTATTCATTTTTCGTGTTTAAAAATGTTTTTCACTGCTTATGGTTTGGGCAGTTTGAGATTATTCAAACTCAAAACTGAAGGATAAACAATATAAACAGACAAACTCAACAAACAGTTGCAAATTTAAACTCAAAATTCTCGCTGACCTCGGGTTAGCTTAACTAGGCTTTGAACAACCCGGCCCAGAGGCCCGTTTCTCGAAAGCCCCGGAAAAGTTTCGGGTCCATAAAGCCATTTTTAGTTCATCTGTATCTGATAACGGAGAAGTGCATATGCCTGAAACTTCTTGTGTGAAGAGAACCTCTGTTAATATTTATAATATGTGAATAAAACAGCTCTGTAACCATAAGCTTCGAGATCTCGCTATGGCTTTCCGGGTGCGAAAACTTTTCGGGACCTTCGAGAAACGGGCCCCAGGTGAATACCACTCCATATTCATATTTTACATGGCCCTCTGTTTAATCTCGGTAGTTTGGGCAAGACATACTTTGTACTTTTCAGATAAAATGATTTAAAGTAAATGAGTTGTCTCTGTATATATTCATGTTTTTGTGCGTTGTGTTCATTTCTAAATATATTGACCTTTTTTGCTTCAATGCGCCTTTATAATCACGAACAGCGGCTTATCAACTAGCTAGTGCTACGGATTTTGCCTTCACTACACAACCGAACGCACTCAAAGGTTGAGGCATGGGTGCGTTCTACGTTCCCGTGCGTTCAACCCTAACCCCAACCCTAAAGATATGTTTTAATTGTGACAATAAGCTTACAACAAAACGGACAAGAGATACATCAAATAACATCCTATATGGGCCAAAGCCGGACATGTAAATCCCAAAAACCTCCTTTAGGAAAAATAGGGACCGTGTACCCCCGACAAAAAGCAGTGGCACCACCTTTGGGGTTATAAACAACAAAATGAAAGATGAATCATATAACGCTATTTACACAATAAAAAATAAACCTTGTGGGAAAGTGCTAGTGGCAAGGCTGACCGTGGTGAAATGTCACTAGTTCTCCAACCGTCTCATTCTACAAAACGTACTACCCAGGAGCCTTCGCGTACTACTCTCGCACCCAGTTCTCTGTTCCGTGTCGGCAAAATATTAATTTATGTCAATACCGATTGTCACAAATTACATACTCTCACAGCTGGGCCAAGTATCCCCTGGTATCTAGTCGTTTTATGCTAGAACAGCATTTTATTGTATTTGCCTCTTTCCAACATGTAAAAGCTAACTGCAAG
>OZ026599.1:1162500-1197500 GCA_964020085.1 Micromussa lordhowensis
TGAGAAAGAACGAAGCATAAAGCTTCTACCGCTTCGCATCCATAATGGTAGTTGTTTTGAAACTTTGAATTTACTTCATGTAAGTAGTTCTGAAATCTTTGCATTTTGTTATGTCTTACATGAAACAAAACAAAAAACTCTCGAAAGTGCACAGTATGAACTGGAAATCATCAGGGCCAGTTTCATGATAAAGCCCATGTGCGGTCTTGAGTGACATCAATTTTTTTAACCAATAGAAATTGTATTAGTATGATGCACACCACAAATTCGCCACCGGTCAGTTTGGACTTTGATGTGCCTTTTGAAAACATCTTTGTCCACTGGCTGTTGACCTTTCGTTTGTAAAGAATATTTGTCATGTTTATATTGTGTGGAGGGACAATATGCATGCACATCTGCAGCTATATATAGTTTCTGATGTTCGTCATCCCATCTTTCCTTGGTCTATTTTCTTTTTTCTTTCAAAACAAGATGGCTATGGGGTAAAAGTAGCTTTGATCTCTTGCCGCTTCGAAACCCCCCTCACAAGGACATTGTATTTCTCAATGGTATTCAACTCAAAACACAAAATATCCTGTTTAGATCTTTCATGAATGACTAAACAGTTCCTCAATATTGGTATTATTATGTTCACATGCCTCACAAGGTTGATGGAGAAGGATTTTCTTACAAATATCAACTTTGAAAACTGTTTTGTCAAATGCCCTTTAAGACCTGACCCTGTTTCAGACCTGCCTTATAATATTACATGTAGTTCTGTTAGAAAATGGTAATATACGTATAGCATAATTACACATGTGTAATTGATAGGTAATTGATGGGTAATCAGAAGGTACTTGATGAGTAATTAAGCATCAATGAATAATCATTGATTAGTCATTGATTACTTACTGGTCATTAAATGTAATCAATAAATACTCAGTTGTTTACTCACTGATTACTCATCAATTACTCACTGATGTCATTGATCATCGATTAGTTACATCTGGAAATAAATAAAAGTCCTATTGAACAAACCTACTTGTACATGTAGCTCATTGACCTTAATGCTGATTAGAATTGTTTCTTTATTTTGCAGATACTGTGCATCACCATATTAACACATGATCCATACATGTATATCACTTCCATTACCAAGCCACCATGCTATCCTTGACAACTGCACAAAAACCATCTTTTTTAAAGGATAGCTTTGAAAAGCATCGCTACAAGCTAGCCCGACTTCTGATAGGTGGAGGAACAAGGCTTTTAAGGGAAAAATTTGATTCCATTTACAAACCAGAAAACCTTGAATTAACATTAAATGATCCTGCCATCACAAGAAAGCTAAAAGAAATTCTAACTGACAGAGAATGGAAATACCTGAACCCACAGAACTCTGGGAAATATTGTACCAGCTCTGCAAGTTTTGACTTTTGGTTAACCTTGAAGCTGTTGAGAACAATATGTGGCCTTACACGTCCTGTTACTGGTTGGTACACTATGCCACATGGTTTTAGTTTTGAGGAAGATTTAGCCCGCATAGAATGCTATTGTTCATCAATTTATTATCAAGATTCGGCAGATGCTAATTTCGTCTACCTTTGGGAAGCAATCAGTGAGACTTTCTTGCGAATTGCTGGAGGCATTAGTTCTGAAAAGAGAAATGAGTGGGAGGTTTACATTGAAGAATATCTACAAGACCCAATAACATCTAAAGAGGTGAATGAATACTTGCATCAACTTTACGTAAGGTCCCCAAGGGTACTTCTTGCTGATTTTATGAAAAGCCAGCAGATGCCATGGATGAATTATGTGAGTACATGTAAATAAAATATGCAATTGATTGGTATCCAGATTACAAGGATTGCTCTGCTCTTCCAGAATTCTTAGAAAACTACGTACTGTAAATTTTATAATTTGTTTTAAATGTTGAGTGACTACTATAAAGTATGTAAACTGAAAAGAAATGTTGCAGGTCCAAGACATATACATGTATCACATGTACGTAATTCCTCAAGCAGTCAAAAGAAAGTGCTTTGCATATGTTCCTTACTGTATTTCCTTGAATAATAGCTGCCCCTTGATAGGATACAAGCTTTGATTTAACCATTTCATACAACAGATGATGTAGCATAAGTTTTGTGACACTTTTTTCGAACAATTTACATGATGTGATTATTTTAAATGAGAAAAGAAACATTTAGGCGCAACTCCATGAGCATATATTGACATAATCACCCCCTTCATTTATGCCCTCCTCCCCCCAAATAATTGCCCCTTTTTAGTGTGAAAGAAGTATTAATCGCCTGGCTATAAATTTGGGAAATTCAGTACACTGTATATATATATTGCTTGTCAATGTCACCTTTTACCTTACTTAGGGCGGTGTTCTATCTGTATATTATTTGCCGGCTGGGAGGTCCATATGGGGAAAAACTGTGCCCCATGTCATGAATACGGCCCAAGTCCGCAGGCCTAGGGCCATACTCAAGACCAAGGGAACAGTTTTTCCAAATACAGACTGACCAAGACTGGCAAATAATGTGTTTATTTCTTTCTCTATGATATTGCTTTGAAAGCAACTTTTGTGTTAAGCTCAAATCGTAAGTGGCTAAGTGGCGTAAGTGTGCATTTGACATTTAGGATTCTCAATCACTGGGAAGCTGGAGTAAAAGAAAATGAATTTTATTGCCCCACTCTCTGGATGCTTGATTTCTCTGTCCGTTAATAGGGATGAAAGAAGAAGAAAAGAGAAGACTTACTGCTTGGCAGTCATTCAAGAGTGTTGTGGCAGGTGTTTTTACTCCCCTAGTTAAGGAAGTGGGACGACTGGTTTTTCCTGAAGGAACAGGTGCTTGTTTGTCAGTTAATAAGTGGTATAGTACTTATCAGTCAGTCAATCGGCCATCAAATACACGAACAGTACAAACTATTTTTAACACTTGACTCTACCCTTGGTCGTTCAGATAGGGGGGGGGGGGGTGCACCCCCATAAGGTTTTTTCAAAGTTTGGAAAAGACGATTTAGTTAGAGAGATTGTAACTTTCTGTAGCTGTTAATTCATCCTCTGCGGAAATTTTGATGTGTCAACTGTGTGCCCATGACTTTTGATGTCACCATGGCAATCGCAAATTTCAAGTATATTTGGCCAAAAATCAGCCTTTCGACATAACTCTGTATTTTTTCAAGTTTTCTACCTAAAATTGCAGAAGTTCATGATTATTTACATTCCATAAGTGTTATGACGTGATTTTGTATTTATTTCCGTTATTTCTTGACTTTTTAAGAAAATAGTGAAATCCAAAATGGCGATTCCAAGATGCGGGTTAAATGACGTCATATCCAACAAAAAATGTGTCACCTTGTAGACGAAGTTCAAGGCTATCTACTCAATGTGAATTTATGAAACCCCAGGGGAGGGGTTCCATACCAACACCCCCTCCGCCTCCCCTTCCCTCCTTGTACCACGGTGGGGGTATGATTTAGCTTGTACGTCCGAGGGTTAAAGCGGGCTCCGCTTAACAGATGTCTTGCTCAACCACTACGGGCGCCCTACAAACGACTCAGTCACGACATACAAGCAAAACCGACAAACAGAACTCAAACGGACTGACTTAATTTTACTAAATTTAGACGGATCGAAACTTACTCCAACCAACCAATAATTGTTTACAGACGTTACAGGAGTCTTTCAACCGGTACCTTCACGGCTAAACTGACCACTCACTTGCAAAGAACCAGACTTATGACATCATCAAGTAACAAACATTATTCACTTGCGTGTGAAAATAACACTAATGTTTCTTATTTTGTGTTATATTAGATGGCACAACAGCACCTCACGAGATCATCGCTCGTGGTCCATTGGCCTTGCAAATCTATAAGAAGGCTCTTGAAGAGGGAAAAACAATTGTGAGGAGGTTGCCAATAATGCTGATTGGGCAAGGTCGAGCAGGAAAGACTAGCTTGAAAAAGTCTCTAAAGGGCGATCGGTTTGATGCAGACGAAGAAAGCACGAGTGGAGTAGAGATGGATCCTTCCCACTGGAGAGTGACAACTGAAATTTGGAAGACCGCTGAATGTGATCCGGTAGCATGTAAAGATTCAGCCATTTCGTTTGATCATCATGCGGCACGACTGATTGCACGTGACTTGACGGAGAAGAACCAGGCATCCAAGGTGACAACTGGAGAGTCCATTCAAGCTTCTGAGATGGATCAGTCATTTTCAACACATCCAGTGAATTTAAGTGAAGACCCCAACCAAACATCAAGTAATGCTTCAATATTGAATCAAGGACAGGAACAGCTCCAAATGCCAGATGACTTAGCCGATTTAACCACGAAATTAATTTGCCAAGATATTGAGGTGGACGAAGAAGGTGAAATCTATTCCATTTTGTGGGATTTTGGTGGACAGTCTGTTTACTATGTTACCCACCCTCTGTTCCTCACGTCACGAGCCATCTATCTTTTGGTTTGCGATCTAAGCCAAAATCCCAATGATAAAGCCACTCCTCTTCTTAAGCAAGGGATGTTCACGAAATTGGAAGATAGCTTTAGTTCGAAGACTAACTTGGATTATCTGCATTCTTGGTTGTCTTCTGTGGCTTCCCTGGCTAGTGATGTCGACGAAGTTCAAACAGCGCATCCGTCTGAGAAGCTACCCAAGAAACTTCCACCAGTTTTCTTAGTGTGTACCCATGCTGATCAACCTTATGGTGGTCGTGATTCCGCCACAGTAGCTGCGGAAATATTTGGTTTTCTACAAGGAAAGTCTTACAGCGGGCATTTATTTGACAGTGTCTTTGCCGTAGACAACACAACGTCGGGTACTTTGCCCGAGTGTCCGGAAGTTCTACGTTTGAGAAAAGAAATACGAGCTGTTGCTGATGAGCTTCCACAGATGAACGAGGAGATACCATTGAAATGGCTCCGGTTTGAAAAGAAACTTCAAGTCAAGATTAAAGAAGGTTGCAAATGGATCTCCTGGAATGAAGCAAGACAAATTTCACTTGAAGTGTGCCATATTTCGTACGAGGTAGAGTTCATCACTTTGATGAAGTTCTTACACGACCAGCGGATCATAATTCACTTTGATGACACTCCAAACCTAAACAAACTGGTTGTTTTGGACATTCAGTGGCTAATTGACGTATTCAAGAAGGTAATAACCATTGAGCCATATGACGGAAAAGGAAAACAGAACAAGGACCTATGGATCAAACTGGAGAAAACTGGTATCCTCGACGAAAAACTCCTTGAGCACGTATGGGGCCCCTTGTATGACCACAAAGAAACCTCGGAAAGCCTGATTGAAATCATGGAGAAGTTTAGCCTGTTGTGCATTTGGCCATCTTCAAATGAAGGCAAGGAATATCTAGTGCCATCCATGTTGATGTCACATCCTCCAGAAGACATCACCCGATTAGTGAAATCCTCTCAAATCCCCTCTTTGTACCTCACGTTCAGTTCCAGTCAAGTTCCCATCGGTTTGTTTCCCAGAATGGTGCTGCACTTTTACCAATGGTGCTCCAAAGAATGGCCCAGTCCATGCAAACCACAATTGTACAAGAATTTTGTCAGATTTCACATCGACCCAGAGGCCGGATGTTCTGTTATATTGCTTTGCCATTCTTCCTTCATCGAGATTGTTGTTCAGATGGCACATGATGAAGTCCGTAATCTTTCCGAAAGATTGCTGACAATGGCAAAATTGTCTCCCAATCTCGTTGATCACACTTCCGATGTGATTGCTGCCCGTGCTGTACGGAGGCAGGTGGAGTTGATGCTGGAATGTATGCGAAAGGAGTTCGTTTGGTTGAGGAACATGGAATGCAAGGTGAAAGTCCTTTGCTCAGTGTGTTGCCCTGAAGGTACGGTTCACTATTGTCACGATCATGGTATCAAAGGATGTCAACAAGAACAGTGTCTGCACTTCTGGTCAGAAGCCGAATTGCAGAGTGGCCAACAGTTCTGTGACAGGTCTGCTGTTGCTGGAAATCTAAAACTAAACCCCCAGCAGTTTAGGCCGTGGTTCGCGTTTTTAGATGATCAGGTCAGCACATTTTATAAAGACAGTACTAATTTACAGTACAATAGACAGTTCTGTTTCCTTAGTTTGTTGCGCATCGTTTCTGAATGCATGCAGTGTTTGAGTCCAAACCAATAGTACATTTCACCTGATACGTTTTAATAAAATGTAGGCCAGAGATTCGCTACTTGAGAATACAAGTGCGTTTGTGGATAGTAATGAAGCCGATGGCCATTTTAAAGGACGCGGGTTAAAGCTACTGTCAGTGTCAGAATGCCACTACGACTAAGTGTTATTTGTCTAAGGCGTGTTATTTAGCTTAAGCTTAGTGCTTGTATAGCTAAGTGCATGACCACTATAACATGTACATTTTACATCGTACAGCAACGAGCCATCAGTGAATGTGCCACAAGAGAGTTGCCTTCACCTGAAGGTGGGTGTTTGTTCTTACCTTATCATGGTGCCTTTTTATAACCACCGATTCATTTGAGGAGCGGCAGTTTTCGTATTTCAGTTGATGTTTGTACTCCACTACTGTAAGGTTTACTCTTCATGTGCGTGATAGCGTATTGACGTCACTGGTGCATCATTTTCATTTACTTGTAAATGATAGTTGCACCTTCCTCGATACCCAGTGACAAGAAGGGTTGGTGGTGGGGCTAGGAGGAGGAAAGGCGAGAGAAATCGGGCAAGCAAGGGTAGGAGTCGTTGGGTCCCGAGTCAAACACGGCTTGTTCGAAACTACTCCATTAATGTTATTGCCTCCGGATTGTAATTACAACTTTGTCATCTATAGGAGAAACTGCAGTGTGTAAATGCATGTAGCTTCAAGCAGGTCTTTCAGTTTGAAATCCATTTAAATTCACCCACAATTTATAACACTTTTCCTTTTTTTCCTAGCGTTTTTCTGTGATGGGTGGAGATGCCGTAGATGAATGTAATTTTTTTTCAATATTTCCACAGTGAACGAAATCAAGGCCATTGAACTCTCTGCCGGTGTTCTAAAGTCTCTTCAATCGACTTGTGATGCTTCAAATGTTGTCGCTCAACTACAGGAGACTTTACAGCTAAACCACGACGCATTACAAAATCCAGAACCTGAAACCACGCGATTGATCCGTTCCTTTGCTATGATAGCCAAGGGCGAAAACCGACTTGACGTCGTGAAACACTTGAGGCAAATAACTCCAGCTGGGACAACAGGTGTTTGTTTTTTGTTTTTCTGTTTGTTTCCTTGTTCTTTCGTTCGTTGGTAGTGGTGGTGTCAAGTGTTTTATCTCGATGATTGGCCACAGAAGAGAGCTATTACGAAATTGGCTGAAGTACAATGGAACCCCGCCACCGATCCGCCACAAAATCTGGCCCTGTTAACAGGCTAGCAGTATTAGAGCGGTTTTTATTTGATTGTCGAAACGTAATTGGTTTTGCATCAACTATGCTACGCGATTGCCTAAAAAAAAAACTCGCGTCACTTTTTCATTAAATCAGAAGTATAACCAAAACCAATCGTAACTCGTTCGCACACTTTTTCCCGCGCTTTGCGTTAGCTGAATGTAATTATTTCCTAATTGGATTGGATTGTCTGTGTCCTTTGTGATTGGCCAAAGAGATTACTTGGTTTTTGTTGTACGAGACTAAAATTAAAATTAATTAAAATTTCGCACAAGTCTCTGTACCCTCTTTTCCCATGTAGTCCAGTATCTCTCTGTTTGTTTTTCAGGTCCATTGTTGCCTGATCGCCTTGATATTCGAAATATCCCTCTTTCCCATTTCAGGATGCTTACAATCAGCTTGTGTGGTAGGTGCCTACTAGTGAATACGTTTAGTCTGATTGTAATTTATTCCCGATAGAAACAGATTAAATTTTTTGTTTTACCCCTAACTGAAAGTTATTTTCCTTAGGTGGAGAGGATTGGAAACTTGTTGCGGAGAAACTCGGCTTAAGTCCAGCCGAGATCCGTTACCTTGACAACAGGACCATCAATCCATGTGATGCTGCTCTGGTCCATAGTGCAAATCAACGTTTGATGAACGTGGGTACACTTTATGACGTACTCCTTGACTGTGGGCTCCCAGTGATAGCTGATTTGCTGTAGACAGGGCCCATGGAGCAAATTCAGTTCACAACGCATGGAGCGTGCATAGATTAGTGTTCACGGTAACAGTAGACTCAGAAGTTAGAAACATAATTTTTTTTCAGTTTGCATGGTTTTTGATTACTTTGAGCTTCGTTCAGAGTGTGTTCTTTTGAGATGATCCGATTCAACATCGGTCGGCCACAGTAAGACCGATGAACCCTTCTCCCCAAGTGGATCAAAGCTTAGAAATGAAATTTTACCGTAATAATACCAGTACATTATAAGTGTTAGTTACGTGAAGAAGGTACTGCGACAAGTGCTTTGCTTAGCATTTGCAAAAAAGGAAAAAAACATAAGAGACTGATGAACTGATGAACGAGTTTCCCTCTATCCTAAAATTAACACACTAAAAAAAGTTAAAGTATAGAATACTCTAGAAAAATATGTCAATATATACAAACGAGAAAACTATATATGTACCGAGATAGGGTGCTTTTGATTGATCTTCTTCCCAGATAAGAATATATTCCAGAACATTCCGGAATAGCTATTCCCGTGTTCGTGTTAATAAATCGATTTTCCCAAGCTGTGGATTGCTGGGCGTTTTTCTTGAGGCGCAGAGCTGCTTTAACTCCGCCATAGCCGAGTAGCGTAATCATGCTACTGAGTGTCCCTGTTGTTTGCATCATGTGACTTATCCGGAACTTTTGGGAACCTTGTCGAGTGCAATGATCGTGGTAAAAAACCCTCTTCCTTCGCAGCAGTCATTTTCCATACTATTGCGCAGTTTACTCGATGAAAAAAAATCTGCTTCATTTGCTACTTCAAGCAAACAAGGAGAGGTTCCTCTCGACTTTAAGCGCAATCTGTTTGGCTCAATGATTTCTTTTCTTCGTATGTTAGGAATTGTGGGAACTCAATTAAATGGATATTCGGAGTACGGGTTGCCATTTATTCCTATACTGGAAACAGGACAATCGAACGCACCCTGAATAGGTAGCACATTTCAATTTACCTACAGTATTTTTGCTATGTATTTTTGTACCCGATGTGTTTTTTTTTTGCGTTATCCCTGTAAACGTTGCTTGAGGCTGGTTTCCGTGCAGTCGACCGATATCAGAATAGGTGCGAGCAATCGGAACGATGTTATTATGGCGGAAGAGCGTGTAAGTGTGTAAATACGGAATGGAGACATTACAAGGACATCCAATACGACCCCTGACAATGATTACCCGACAGATTAATATTCAATCCTGACGAAACCGAAGTTACCTTAATCTTATATTTCAGAACGAGCCCTCGTGTAAAATCTTTCATATGAAAATGAACCTGAAGGGAAAACACATTTCATATGAATGGTTCGCACGAAGACAAGTTATAACACAGACGCAAAAAGCAACTCCGAAATGCCCAATTGGCCTTTGAGCAACCACTTACAGGCGTCCGCGATAAGATTGAAATGAATACATCTCAAAATGCATCGGCTTGCCATTTTGTTTGAAGGCTCCTGAAAAAATGTTATGGGATCCCGGTGGGAACAGAGCAGCCTCACTTTGTGAGATGGCCAAGGCGCATACATAGAGACCGAAATCGCTCTTGTCGAATCAAAATGCTTGGAGACCTTCGGGGTGATCGGGATGATTAATTGCCTCAATAATGATACTTTAAAGTCTATCCTTTGCAAGGAACTTAATAAATATTTTAATAAATATTTTGTCCTCGTCGTTCATCGTTGTTGCCACACGAGAAAACGTCATGATTTAAAATGCGTCAAGCTTGCAGTACCTTTCCACTCTTTGTTAGACGCACAACATCACGCCGAAGCTATTTAAGTCTTTTTGTTTTATTTGGTTAGCTTTTTTTTTTTTGGATCAAACATTTTGGTTACTTGTTGCTTTGTTTTCCGCATTTTTAAATGGTTGCAACCCAAGCCCAGTGAAGTGGTAGTTTGGGACTGTTCATACACCATTGCAGTCCTTTGTACATTGAGGAGGGGTGGGGTGGGGAAGGAGCGGATTAGCGAATTGCTTACCATTCTATAATGTTGACAAATTCTCGCCTGCATAGAAGCTTAGTTTATAGAGGGAAATGGTTATGAAACTCGGCAAACATTAAAGGAGCAAACAAAGATGCCAAGATTTAGGTTGGAAGGTCCACGACCGTGCACATTCTTTTGTTTTGAGCTCACACACAATGCACGTAACCAAAACCCTTCTATTGGTTAGTTCCTCGGTACAGAGTAAACAACTATTGTGTTTTGTGCACGATCAAGGCCAAAAAGCGAACAAAAACATACAACAAAGAAATTTGTCGAGTTTCATAACCATTCCCCTCTATTAACTATGATAGAAGACAGACGATTAAGGATAAAAACTGTTGACTATCTCTACCTTTTTTTGTTGATGCAAATCAACGTTAGTTTTGTCCATTTTAGACCGTAGTGCCGGTGGAACTTTCGACTCGCATTTTTGCCTTGTATTTTGGCAACGTGCTATAAACACACTGTGATTGCGTATTGAAGAGTAACACCCACATATTCTTTTTCCGGTGGAAAACAAAATATCTGTCGTGCATCTATCGGCAGCAATTCCTGTTGTTGGTCTTGACCACGAAGCAAAGAGGTCTTGACTACACCGCTATGAGGTCGTGATAACAGCCAATCTCCAGTGTCACGGCGCCAGGCATCGTTTCGTTGTGTTGCCGTCTCCTGCCCCTCAGTTGATGTTGTAGCGCCACAGTTCTGTTGTTGATGTCGACAGTCATTTTTGCTTGACCCAGGAAAGTGTCACAGAAGACATTGCTGTCCCATATCTGAAACGAGGAAAAACAAACCCCGAAACGTTCAGATTAACACTCGCAACCCTCCCATTACTGGTACAATCTCTCCCAAAATAAGTCTCGGTTGCAAAAACAAACAAACAAAAACATCTAAAAATATACAAGCCCCAATAACCAAACGAGCTTATGTCTTGGCTCTACTGTGATCATAGAACTTTGTTGTATTAACTATTTGACAGCGTCTAGTATAAAACCTAACACAGATTTTTGCCCACTATAGAGTCTACAGTAGCTCAGTGGTTAGAGCATCCGACTAGATCACGGAGGGGCGTGGGTTCAAATCCCATCTGGAACTCGGATTTTTTTCCGAGTTGATGACATTTCTACATTTAAATTACTTTAAGCCTGGCCTTTCCTACCTTCCTCGCTGTTGCAAAGTTCTTACCTGCACTATCAAGTGCGTTTTCTTGGGCCTCCGAACAAAAAACAGCGCGCCAGAATTCCATTCTGGGCTGCGTGTGTTCTGGAGTGTAGGAGCTCTAACTGTCTTTCCTTCACAAATGATAAGAGCATAAGGATCCACACCTGATGAAGAACATGGAGAAAACGTTGGTTTACACTAGCGACATGACGGCATAAGAAGAACGTTATGTTGTTGTGTCGTTCTGTTTCCAGTATGAACACCCTGACATGACCAAAGCAACATAACAGCATGAACATAATGACATAAGGAAAAAACCCTGATCTTTTCATTATGTCTATGTCGATGTTCACTTTAGCGACATAAAAGACGTTAAGTTGCTAGTATGAACTGAACAGAACAAAAGAACAGAAGAATGAAAATCCACCGGATATTAGCGGAGCTCCGGCGGCCGAAGGCCGCCAAGCGGAGCCCCATACCCATATTAGGAAACTGAAGGGAACCCATGAACTGATTTTCTCATGTGTATCATGGCTAGCGGTATTGCTCGTGGGCGCGTACGCACGACGACGACGACGACGACGACGGTGGTGGAGTCGCGCAACATGGCGGCCACAATTGACACGTAAACCAAAACGAGGCTTCAGTTTTCGCGGGCTTTCCTTGTAGGTTGACAGAGCACATGTACCCTTGGTTTAAGGTAATTCCCTTGAAATTGTTCTACTATCAAACTTTTTTTGAAACTTGGCATAGTTAACATTCATGATATGACGATAAAAAACATGCAATAAAAAAATGGGGTCACCGTGCTTGTTTACGCGTCAGCAGGCTCTTAAAATGGGGTATTTTTACTGGTTGCGCGTTAAAAATTCGAATCATCTTCATACAGGATTAAGTCTTGATTACTTGAAAGACACAAAATTTTATCATGAAAGTAAAGCTTCTTTTATTCGCATAAGTGGTATTGCTTCATTTAAGCCGTTTTTGACTGTCTGGTTGAGGGAATATTGCACTTTTTCGGACAGTTCCGTGAAGCTTGAAGTTCTGCCCTTGGCCAAAATATACCCAGTATGGAACTATTTTGCAAAGAAAAAAATCATGTTCTACTATCCAACTTTTTTCCTTTTTCAAATATGTTCTTTATTAGACTGTTCTTAGCGAATACCAAAACAAAAAAACGGGGGTCACCGAGCTCGTTTAATAGAAAAGGAGCATTTATTTCGCTATCGAGCTTACTTTGAGGGAAATCTCTTAGGTTTCGTACCCGCACGCGCTCATGTGCACGCGCTAATGACGCGAAAATCGTGCGCAGTAGGGATGCGCAATGCAATACTAAGGAATTACCTTAAGGAGGCTCGAAAGGGTTTTTCGTTGCTATATTGCTTGTGAAACGATGGAAGATTACCAAGAAGGATGTTTAATGGTGTGGG
The DNA here is from genome assembly GCA_964020085.1 of Micromussa lordhowensis. NCBI lineage: Eukaryota > Metazoa > Cnidaria > Anthozoa > Scleractinia > Lobophylliidae > Micromussa > Micromussa lordhowensis. Next base: position 1,175,223 of record OZ026599.1, read on the forward strand.
CAAACTATATGTCTCCTTGCAACTCTATTATTGGGCTATACTTTAAGGGTACTTGTGACGTCATATCAGTTACCATGGCAACGCACGAGGTCCACAAAAGCGTCCTCTAAATTTCAGTTTTTGTAAATTATCTGAGAAACTAATTCGGTGACCTACCATTTTTATCTCTTTGTTGGAAAGTTCCCTAAATTCTTTAACTTTTCAGACAGTATGGAAAAAATTTATCTAGTAGAATTAAATATATTTCAAGAAAACGCGTTTTATGGCTTACAGAAAATTCCACTAGATAATTTTCCCCGAAACTTTTATATCTGAAGTGCCATCGCGAATGGTGCGTGTATGCAAAAAATCAAGATAGGTCACCGAGCGAACTTTTGAGCTATAAACAAACGTTTTCCACAGATTTTATTTCCGGTTCGCGCGATTTTACGCAGCATTAACTTCCGGTGTGCTGATTTTAATACTGATTCAGCTGACGCGTGCATCTTAGTTATTGCGTGTGTAGATTGCGCGCGCGCGTGCAGCTAAAAACCCTTTCGAGCCTCCTTAAAGCGTCCTTTGGACATCCATGTTGCAGTCAATTGACACCTGTCAAAACAAGGAATCCGCTGACCAGTATCACGTGACCATATCGCGGGCTCAAGTTCAGGGCTCATCGAGGTCACGTGTTTTTTTAAAGTTGACCGCTGCCCAAGTGCTGCTTTTTTCGATTAGATCGCGGGCTCATGTCAGGATTAACTTGCTGTAAACAGCGTAGGGTTGGTAGGAAGCCGGTTAACGCTAACCCAGGATTAAAATTTAACCGAATTATAACCTTTTCTTTTGTACAAAGTTTTTTCACTGCTTTTGTTTTGCGTATTTTGCTTTCATTAAAATTCAAAACACAAAAACAATATACAGAAAATCTCACCGCAAAGTTACAAAACTCAAATCAAAATTCTACTTTATCCTCGGCTAGTTTGATCGGGCTCTGAACAACCCGGCCCAGGAGCTACGCTTTTAGGCTGGCCTAAATCTATATATTATAAGAGATGAAAAACCTCCTGACAATCCTGTGAAGAATTGATGCACATTTGAAAATTACCATTTGATTGTAAGATCGGTAAGCAAATATGTACCAACAAAAATATCATTACAATACAATGTGTTAAATACAAATTTGCGAAGTGTCGCGGTTTCTTTGCAGCATAATCTACATTCACGTAAGAAGTCCCACAACAATTTGAACGAGAAGTCTGGTAGGAAGGTATTACCAGCAACTCCCTCGTCCGCAACCTTTGTTCTGTCAGTTCCCTTGTCAGTACCAGTCCCTTCTCAAAGGCAAACATTTTGAGCGCGAAAGACTCGTATGGAAGAAACTATCAGCCGTCGACTCCCTTGTCGGTACCAATTCCCTCTCTTCCTAGAGTTTTTTTTTTATTTCAAGTAAAATAGAGTACTAACCTAATAAAACAGACTTCTGTTGAAGTTCAACCGCTGACTTCACCAGCACAGACAACACACACACCGGGGTGCGGAATCTGGGGACGCAGCAAAGGATTTTACTGGCAGTGGGATGGTGCTTTTCCAGAACACTTTTGTCAAAGGGGAAAACAGAAAACAATTGTTAACGTTTCATGCAGCAATAAAGGCGTTTCCACGCAGGTAAAGGAGATTTAGAATTTACCCTTAAGGTTATTGAGTAAAAGAAGTCTGCCCGGTGCGATCGTAGCCTGCGTAGCAGACGTTTATTTCCAAAAGCACTCGAAGAGGGCGAAAACTGCGAGCGGGTGCGATAAACTAAGGAACAGAGAAAAGGCGCGGCGCAAAAAAAAATGAGGCAGGCTTTCATTTCCAAAAGCACGCGAGTGTGGTCGTTCCGGTGAGGGTTCTAAAAATAACTGTTGTAGGCGATCCTTAGGGAGGAACTTAGTTGTCAACTCAGCCGACATACCTTGCATTGGAAGACTTCTCTGTGAAGATTCTTATCATGAAATTTCCCGCCTCGTTCGGATCGTAGGTTGATGGTATAACAACATATCTTCCCTGTTTCAGTTGATATCTGTTCACTACCTCACGCATGTTTATAAAGATCGAGTCCCCAGCTTTTTCCATCATTGAGTGCAAGCGGTAAGTACGATTCTCTTCCACCTTTAAAAATCAGCATTCATTGGGTAATCAAAATTATGGTCAAAGGAAAACATGATGAACTTTACATTAAACTAATTAAGTTCAGCGTTAAGGTATGTCCACACTGCGACGGAGGAATTTGAAAACGGAGGTTTCACTCTGAACACGCATCAAACGTTTTCCGGTCCACACTGCGTCAGAGGAATTTAAAAATGCAACAATCACCGGTCATTTTGCACATGTGTTTAAGGAAATCTCGGGCAGGGGAATATCACGATTATCGCATCGTCATCGTTTACGAAAAGCTTCATTTTAAAAAATGTTTTCTATCCACACTAAAACGCGAAGCTGGTCGGTAATTCCTCCTGTCAAAAGAGCGTTTTCTAAAGCTCCGTTGTCGTGACGGCTTAGTGTGGACGGAAGGTCTGGCTGCGTTTTTTCCTTTCCCGCGTAGTGTGGACGGAGCGCGCCTCCGAGATCACGTGATAGGTATTGAACGGAAGACTGTTGTTTGTGATAGGATAATTTGGTTTTATCAACTGGGTTGGTAGTGTGACGTGAATTGGCCACCGTAAAGAGATTCGGAAGTTGACGTTTCGAGCGTTAGCCCTTCGTCAGAGCGAAGGGCTAACGCTCGAAACGTCAGCTTCCGAATCTCTTTACGGTGGCCAATTCACATTAACCCAGTTGATAAAACCAAATCATCTTGTAATACTCCCACCGACGCAGCACCACAGTTTCTTTAGAAACTTGCCCCCTTTATTCGTTTGTTGTTTGTGATAGTATGATGGTAGACTCATGCAGTATACCATTAATGTTAATTTATGTTTATGCATTTACTAATTTTTTATATATAAAATGGTAAAATATAATAAAGAAACCCAAAAAGAAGTGCTAATCAAAAAATGTTTTATTTTTTAACCCATCATTGAGTTCATTAATATAGTTATTTGACGATGATAATTTTACAATTTGAAGAATATTCTATCGGTATTGAGAGTTCGAGTTCGAGTTGGAGAAAAAAAACAAGGAAAGATTACAAGAAAAGAGAAATGAATTACAACATGTAACATATGACTGTGTTTAGCGCAGGGAAAATTGCTTCGTTTGTTATTCTGACAGTGGATACGGAACGTTTTATTCGCTCCGAAGATGCAAACTCACTTGAGTTTTTAAAAGAGAAAGATCGAAGGTCTTTCAAAAAAAATTGATTACCATGTAAGCAATTGGTTGTTTACCTAGATGATAACAATTATAATAATAATAATAATAATAATAATAATAATAATAATAATGATAATGATAATGATAATGATAATGATAATGATAATAATAATAATAATATTCAATCTTTTCTGAGGAAGCCCCCATCACAATGCGTGGTTTCCAGGGACGTCCTCATTCATTCTTAAGATTTTATACCTACATTACAGCCCCACAGAGAAACTGAAAATTGTTTTTACACGGTACCTTCATGATAAAATATCCAATAGTTAGATTTTTTCCACCTTCATCTCTGTCGATGCGCGTGTCCTCTTGCATGAGAGCAATCATGACTTCTCCATCATCCTTGTCTTTGATGCTGAACACATACTAGCGAGAAATAGCAGACTCCATTTGGGTAGGTAGACACTACTAATAGGAGGTAATAATAACTTTCCTACGTTCATGGCGCTTTACAAAGAAATGTATAAAACTATAGAATCAGTTATAAAAAAATGGATACAAAAAGAACAAGGTAAGGCAGGTGTTGGAGACCCTGTAAGTCTACTAAGGACGATAGGTCTAGTAAGGCAGACAGATAGACAAGTAGACATGTAGACAGTCGGACGGGTAGACAGGCACTGACACAGGCAAACAGGCAGACAGATAGACAGGCAGACAGGCACTGAGACAGGCAGACGGGTAGACAGGCAGACAGACAGGTGGACAGGCAGACAGGCACTAGTACTGAGACAGGCAGACAGGTAGACCGCCACTGAGACAGGCAGACAGTTAGACAGGCAGACAGGTAAATAGACAGGTAGACAGATAGCCAGACAGGGAGATAGCCAGATAGACAGGCAGACAGACAGGTAGACAGCCAGAGAGGCAGACAGGCAGAAAGGTAGACAGATAGACAGGTAGACTGGTAGACAGGCAAACAGGTAGACAGGCAGACAGGCAGACAGGTAGACAGGCAAACAGGTAGACAGGCAGACAGGTAGACAGGCAAACAGGCAGACAGGTAGACAGGCAAACAGGTAGACAGGCAAACAGGTAGACAGGCAGACAGGTAGACAGGCAAACAGGCAGACAGGCAGACAGGTAGACAGGCAAACAGGTAGACAGGCAGACGGGCAGACAGGCAGACGGGCAGACAAGAGGTATGGAGTCGGCCACAATCCCTCATAACGAGTTATTTCATTAGTTCTTAAGAAAATAGAGGAAATCTTTAACAATTTATGTCCCTTGTCCCAGCAAACAATATAGATCGTGGTGTATGAGGAAGTATTTCAGGAGGGAAGGGGAGAAGGAGGGAGGAAAGCAATTTATTTTATCAAGTAATCTCATATACCTGTGGGTTCGTGAAAAAGCTGTCTTGGTTCGTAACACATCCACCAGCAGAGAAGCCCGGCTTCCACTCGTTATTGTGTTTAAAGAGATGCCAGCGTTTTGAAATCGACAACACTGATGTGTTCATCAAGTGACACATGGTGGCTTTGGAAAAGTACCGACAGAAGTCTTCAAATGCCATCCTGTGGAATTACACAAATTGATGTGTTACATCATTCGATGCCAATTTATAACTCCCTGAACTATTAATGGGATTAGCCACTTTATTACACGTAGACTATCAAACGTATATATCTGTTTCATTCAATGCCTGTTCTACATCGCGCTGGAAAGTTTCAGATATACAAATCCTATACACGGTTTACCAACGATCAGTCCCAGGTTGATGCTGGAGCTGGCAGTGCGCTGCAGCTCTTCTAGTTAACTTTAAATCACTGAGTTTTCCGATCATTTGGCCCACAGTGAACTAACCAGAACTCTCCATCGTCATCGAAATCTAGTCCCAGCTGTTTTCTTACATCTGCATCTAGCTTTTCCCATTCTGCCGAACTGTGAGGAAAAAAATCAGTTATCAGATTTTACTGCCCGCTTCTACCTACGGTATATTATTGGAAAGGGTTTCTCGAATCACGAGACTTAGGCAATGCAAAGTAATCAAAAAATATCATCGGACGTTCCATTGGTTTCAGCTCGTTCATTCATATGATCACGACATTCAACACTTAACGACTGGTCCCGAGGGAAATAGTGAATTTTGTTTCCCGAGAATATCTCAGTGTTGAGATCTCAACATCGAAACTCTAGGGAAACAAAATGCACTGTTCCCCCCAAGGGACCAGTAATTAAGTGATTTATTATATAGCAAAACATGAGATTCCAGCGACAACATCAGGCCACCTTCAACTGCACGCTCTGATCACGTCCAGCAGCGGTCAACATTTCGCTGGTGACAGTGAACTGTTTCCCGTTTGACGTCATAGTTTTTGAAATGTTGCTATTTAACAATGTGCTATGTTGAGCGTGTCCACACTTAGCATCACAGTGTCAGATATTCTGGGACACTTCAATAAGTTGTTTTTTTTTGTCATAAACGTCAATTCCCTTCAACATTTTGAAATTATGATTCAAAAGTAAAGTTAGCCTGCAGTGCAGGCGTATTCTGGGCGGGTGAGTGGACATTTTCCTATTTCGCTGCCATCTTGGATTTGGTAACTGTGCAGGGTTGGGGCAATTTGTGGTTCTGTTTCTTTGCTTTATTGTGAACCCTCCGATAAATTGTTGAAAAATTACCCATCGCTCCAAGCGCCGTTCCACTCTTTCTGTCCCCAGGGATTTCTCAGTCGAATCAAGTATAGGTGCTCCCGATTAAACAAGTTGAACAAGCCTTCGCCAGTGGTAATCTGAAAACAAAATAAACAAATGATGTCAACGATTCGTGATTACAACTCATCTTTATTATTCCCGGCATGAATCATAGCAACATGCTAAAATACCTTCTTCATTAAAGTCACGCTATAAGCATGTCCCATTACCAAGCCAGTCTCAGTGCGTCTTTCCATGTCTTCATTTTTTTCGGCCTGAGGAAACAAATAAGTCAGTGAGTCACACATACATAGACAGACAGACAGACAGACAGACAGACAGAGTAGTGATTCACCATGACAGAAAGTCAGACATTGAAAAAGCAGTGAGTAAAATGAGTAAACAAGCCAGAGAGAAAGAAATACGGACAGAGAGCTAACCAGCCAGCCATGCAGAGAGACAGGCAGACAGACGGGCAGACAGACTGAAGGACAGACCAAAAAAATAGTAGCAAGCTACCGCACGAGCAAGCGAACTCTTCGAGTCTTCGTGCGAAACCATTCATGTGAAAATGAGTTCTGCCTACTGGTTCATTCTCATTCAAATCAGACTTATTTTCTTATGAAAGGTTTTACACGAGGACTCGTTGAAACAGAGGCAATAGATAACTCGGAAGTGGTCTCCTAATGAACAAGCAAATCAGTGTATCAATGTTAAACGGTTTTCAATAGAAATCTAGGGACCAACATGAATGAGGAAACCAATTCAAACTCAGTTGCATCATGAGCTAATCATACCGAGTGATTGGACTACTAAGAGTGAAGTAAACTTACGAGGAGAGTTACTAAAACGTGCGACTTAATTACTGCAATCTGGAACCTGAAAGATAACCTTAACGCAGCCATAAAAGAACGCAGTAACAAACTAACGAACACAAATTGTTAGCGAGCTTATACGAGAAAGAAAATTAGAACTATCCTGAATTAAAACCTGACGAATTATACGAGAAATAAAGCAATTTTTACCGTGATAGAAGAACCAACTAACGATCCGTCACTCATTGCTTTTCGCATGCTATTGAAAAAAGCCAGCCTTCTCTCTTCATCGTCATTAAAGCCAGCATCTTTTAGGTTGATTGACTCGCACACACCGCCTGTGAAATCCACCAGGGCGTCCGCAATATTACCTGCTTCTAACGCCTCGAAACTTCCATTTAACCTGAAGTAAATTAAAAAAGGATTAAATTTACCCTTTTTAAACAGTCTCTCAAGTGAAAATGAAATGAGTGCTTCACGAATGGGGAACTTTTTTTTTTTTTTTACATAATTTTTTTTTTCATTTACAGTTCCATTACAGCACGAAATTTTATATTCTACTTACAAACAAAAAACGTCCTTACTTAAATTCACTCACAATGGCTTACACTTACTTACAATAATTATGACACTACCAGGTCTCACAAATAAAGGCGATATACTACACAATACAACTGCAACAAGCTTACTGTACAAAATTAACAACATTACCATGTTTTAAGTTACTAAATTATACTGAGCTACAAAAAAGCGGTCGAAAAAAAAAAGATAATAATAACGTGCCAGAAACCATTGATTAACCATCCAACAAGGGTAGGAGAGTTGTGAATGGGGAACTTTCTACTGAGAAAAGCACTGACTGATGGTTAGTGATTTTCTTGCAAAGTTACGTTGGCGCCACTCTTCTATAAGTTTTAATAACTATTTGATCATTTTAACGAAAGGCTATAGACTGATAGCCTGAAAGGCTATAGTGCATCATCATAAATGCATCAGTCTCTAGCCGAAAGGCTATAGACTGATGCATTCGTTAAAGGCTATAGACTGATAGTCGAAAGCTTATGTTTTTAATCTTTTTAACCAGAGAATTTTTTACACTTCAATATGTCTTATCCTGATTACAGTTCTATTTTTACTCGTATTTGATCATTGTTCGTGTTGGTCAAGTAAAGTGTATGCTGTTAGTGCTAGGCTTCATACATTGATGAAGAATAATTTAAGGCTGCTTAGAGTTGGACATTAAAATAAAAGGTAATTAAGGGCAAAAGAAAGAAGGACACAGAGACAGACAAGGAGAAAAAACAAACATGCAGACAGACAAACAAACAAAAAGACAAACAGGCAGAGAAACAGGGAAGGACAGACAGACGGACAGACAGACAGAAAGATAGAAAACAGACAGACAGACAGACGAACGTAGAAACAGGGGAAGGAAGGACTGAAGGAAGGAAGGAAGGAAGGAAGGACTGAAGGAAGGAAGGAAGGAAGGAAGGAAGGAAGGAAGGAAGGAAGGAAGGAAGGAAGGAAGGAAGGAAGGAAGGAAGGAAGGAAGGAAGGAAGGAAGGAAGGAAGGAAGGAAGGACGGACGGAAGGAAGGAAAGAGGGAGGGGAGACGTCTTGAAGAAGTTGTCTACGTGATACGCTTTCACCACTAAGGAAAAAGGCTTACAAATATATTGATTGATAAATCATTACGATCATGAATTTCAAATCGGTTAAGTTAAAAACTAAATTATTACCAGCTTTATACGATTAATTAAGAATTATCTACGATTGATTAGTAATGAAGCAGTAGTCATTAACGTACTTTGCGTATGCCTTCTCAACTAACGATCCCCAAAACTCGCTCTTCTCCTTGGAATGGATGAAAACCAACTGACCATTGATTGTAGGCAGTAGATCATCGATCACAACTTCCGTCCACTCACCCTGTCGCCAGAACCGGAACCTGAATATTCCTTGGTAACTCCCTACGTCATTCGGGTCCCACTCTTGCTTCTTCATGTCGGGAATAACCTAATGGGAGAATAAATAAGATATAAAAAAGAAAAGATTTTTAATTTCAAAATTTAAGTTGAAGGGACTGTTGGTTCATCATAGTCCATGCGCATGACTTGAGAAAAAACTTAAAGGTTCTAAGTCGAAATATAACCTCAATAAACAAACCCCTCTGCCGTAGTGACAACTTTACGTTTTATTTTGATTTTCCACTATTTGCTAGCTCAACTTACCTTTGAGAAAAACGACGTCTCAAAGTTTGATCAAGTTATAGCTAGTTTGTTAGTGTTTGTTGCCGTTTGTTTTGTTTTCTTTTTGTTTTCTTGTTTGTTTGTTTGTTTGTTTCATTAGCTTTCGAATCTTTTTACGGTGGCCAATTCACATTATCAACTCAGTTAATAAAACCAAATTATCTTGTAATACTCCCCACCGACGCAGCACCGCAGTTTCTTTAGACACTTACCCTCTTTATTATGTTTGTTTGTTTACTTTTTTGTTAACCTATCCTGACATACCTTCTCCAAGAGTGACGGCTCCAGGGCCAGTGTTGCACACGATGCCACAAACCAACAGTTACCCAGAAAGCCTTGAGTAACGTCATGTCTACTAGATCCATCGACGAATAGGCTTGGAGGATCAGGGGCGCAAATGTCCTGTAGCGAGACAGATTGAATGTAATCCATCAGGGAAAGAGTTCAACTAAATTTGCAAGATATCTGCGATGCATTTTTCTGTCTGTAAGCCTTGTACATGCAAATGCTGCAACCTAATTGGCTGAACTATCGTAAAATATCAGCTAGCCATTAATTAACTATTAGCAAACATGGCGACGTTTTCTGAGGGCGATTTTACTCTGGTGGTTCGGCGGTTTAACCCAATTTTGAGTGCCAGTTTGTGGGTACATTTACATAGCATAATGTTTTCGTCTTTAATCGTTCAGTATCCACATTTGCGCTTTTTTTGAAGCAATCAGACACACAACCGCCTATAGAATAAGTCGTTTGGTGGAACACGGTACTACAACGCCCATTGAAAAGGAAAACAAAACAAAATAGCATACAGTCTGTAGTGATATAAGAAAATACAGTTCGCAGTTTTATTCTGATTTTCTGATCTAAAAAAACTCTTCTTTCCGGCCGGCTCTTAGTGGTATAGATTGCACCGCACCATTTCAAAACGTGCTTACGAACCTTTGATATTCAATTCCTAAACTCGTGTTTTTTAAACATTCATTTATCATTTTTATCATAATAAACACCTACATCAGCTCACGACAACCACGTTACCCGGTACAGAAAGTCAATATTTGATTTATCGAACGGGTAGCTGTAAATAAATGTATTTAAATATCACTGAATTGTTTTTCACCGAATGAATAACAAAACCACTGAACTGATTGATGAGTTGCTTTAAACTTGGCAGAAATCTTTGCACAGTTTTTAAACCAGACGGTAGTTCTATTTATATGTTACTTTTTTAACTGTTTTGATTGTTACACAGTTTTCGAAACTGAACGGAAGATAAATATTTGGATGATCGAATGGCTGTAGCGAAATAGTTTTGAAAGTTGATTTAATATAATAAAAAAAGAAAACTAAGTTAAACAAGTGACAAGGTTTCGTTATGTCAGATCGATGTATTGCAACATTTTATTTGCCACTTGAAAAGTCGCTCAGCAATACATTTTTTATATATGATTGCATATCATTTGTAATTGCAACATCTAAATAACTATTGTAAGTTGAAGTAGATCATATTTAAAAAAACAAACCACAGATCCAACGATTACTCGAAAACAATAGAAGGTTAAAAAGTAACTATCAATAGAATTCTAGCTTCGATCGAGCATGTGGTATAACGACGTTATATAATACCGCTTAAGATATATTTTTCTTTTTACCTGATAAGAGAAACATTATGCTAATTTAATTATAACTCACGCGATTTACATGTTGATAATTTCTTTGTTGCGTTGACAACAGTCCTCACACGGAATAGAAATCAAAACTTTATAACTTAATTTAAGAAGCATTCGGAGCGAATACCTGTTTTCGAAAGCAAAACCTTTGAAAAATGCGTGACTTAAATACTTAACTATCAGTAAAAAAAGGTGAAAGTTGAGCAGTTGATGATAAACAAAACTTCTAGCCTACCTGAGGTCGTTTCCACTCGACTGCTTGCGGCGGTTCTCGGCTGAAAAACAATGATTTGTCTTCCGCAGGGAATTCTGTGTCCACGAATAATCGTTCTTCTTTTTCACATTGTTTCTTGAGCTTGCTGTAGCGCTGGTCCTTGAAGTAATGAAGTTTTACCATCGCTTACAATGGCGAAGAATCACGCCAGATAAGTGCGAGCTTCGATCGTGCATAAAATGCAGATTTTTGAAAACAAGTAACATCATCGAAGTGGACACGCGGTAGAAATCTGGGTCCCGAACATGCAAGAGAGGCCAACGATTTAATCAAACCAATTCTATGAGGTGCAGTCTAGGCTGATTGCATTATGCCGATTCCGAAAATTTCGGTCGGAAGTCAAATGGAAAGGTCCATTTTGGGTTTCTTCCGACGGGAATATTGCGACCGAAATTTGCCATTCCATTTTGACAAACCGGTTCATTTGCCTACTTCTCTTCACTTATGCAGGGAATAAAAAAAATGATAAGAGCCATTCCTCTTGGTTGGCATAATCGAAAGCACCTCCACAGTTTGGTGATTTTGCCTGCCCAACAGAGTCGGAACGACACGATATCTTCGAGAGACGCGATATTTTCGGGCGAAAGTTTACATCCTGCTGTTTGCAGGCGTTGATGAACTCCAAATCAAGGCTTTTTTATGATCCTGCTAGCAGATTTTTTTTCAAAACGCGATCATCTTCATTCTTTTCCAGAGCTTAAATTAAACTTGATGAATCATTAATAATTTTGAGAATAACGATGCAAAGGTCCTAGCATCATGGAGGAGAAGACTGCAAACTTCGCCGCAATTTCTGAGCTTTGAGGTTACCACTTTAACTCAGTGTTGGGTAATTCTTTGAAATGTAACTTTGTTCTAACATCGCTTAGTTGTCAAACAAGTGTGCGTTTTGGTAGAAAAAGGAAAACCGTCAAAGACGCATTTTTCGCAAACCAGTCGGAAATATCATGTCACATGACCAAAGTATCCGTGGCGTAATTTACATTTTTATTATTAAAACAAAACACATCTGACGGACTAACAAGGAAGCCTCGAGGCTTGTTTTGTGAAGTAAACAGTTCTAAATTGCTTTTAAGTTACCATTAGGCTTTCCCACTGAGGTCAATGAACGTTCAACTTTGGACAAAAACAATGTGATTGGTTGTTCTTACTCATTGATAGCCTGCTTGTTTTCTGAAGTCCGCCCGCTGACCTGATAGTAAAAAAAAATTGATTTCGATGTCGTGCATATCGATAAATCAACCACAAACTGCAAAGCAAGTGAACTTGAAGGTGTCAAATTCTAAACTCACATCTGAACTTGATGAGGCAGTTCGTTCTTGAAAAAGATACCTCCAAATTTCTTAACTAATAGAAATGCATGGATTTTGGTTAACAATGCTTTTATAATTACATTGAAATGAAATTCCTTGTATTTCAGTTATCCGAACTCGCTCAGACTTACTGATCAGTTCAGACAGCTGTCGCTTTTAATGAACAAGTACATGACAAAAATATATTTAAAAGGGCGTTCCGAAAACGAAAAATAATGATAATTGTTTTAATAACTTTCGAAATTGTGTTTGTCACTTTACCAGTAAGATAAACTTGTTAATATTTTCGGGAAATGTTACTTTTCATTTTCAAAAAAAAGGATTCTGTTTTGCTTTGTGAAATAATCAGTAGAGATTCTTTGCGAAATTTCAATTCATACTTCGTGCAATATTGCTTGTTCATGTTTTACATGAATGAACGTTTTGTAGTGTTTATTGCTTCCGTTCTAATTAATTTCGAGTTTAGACTGTTAACCAGGTTGGCGTATTTCATAAAGAACTTTCCGTGTCGAGTTCAGAAAATACCGCAAGCTTTTTTTCCACTGAAAACTCTGGCCATGAAAGTAATTGAATCTAAAGCGGGATTCTTGGTTATAGTATGTCTCATGATTTCGAAACAAAAGCACTTGGTGACAAAAAAATTTCTTTCGCCCAAATTGCAAAGTAAACATAACACTTTGCTGACCTGTTTGGCTGGAGCAGACCTGCTAGTAGGAGCCGCTTCACCCCCTGAGCCAAGTTACATCATGGGACAGATTTATTGCATAAAACGTTTATCTCTGTCGGAATACCGCCGATACTTTAATTAAGGTGGCGCATCTGATGTTTTTAATTCCTGTTTCTGCATCTCTGTTATGGGTAAGTGAAGCCTTGGAAGCTCCGGACTCGAGCGCACTAACAATGAGGCTACCGCGCCTTCCACGCTTCTCTGTTACATTTCACTGTTATTAGTTCACTTTTAGTGGCGCTATAGAAATGATATGATTCAAGGGAGACGCAAGGAGCCAGTTAGAATGAAAGGCACAAACTTTAATGAGGAGTCAGATGTTATTTCAATTCAATTAAAAAAAGTAAATTCTGGCGTGGGATATCGATAATCCAGAAAGTGATAATATTAAAGCAAGAGAATACAGAATATGATTGATGTGGATCATAATCTCTTGATTAAAGATATTAATAACATTATGTTGAAACTGAGGAACTTCGCTGGAAATTGATTTAGAGTTTTTTCACTTTCCTGAAGGAGAAATCAAGTTAAAAGTATTGCGAGTTATACTGTGTTGAACTACCACTGACCTTTTGTGTTCTCTGTATAAGACGACGTAGACATTAATTTCAAATCCTGTACAATGAATAGAAAGTTTCGTTAATTAGCTCTAGAAAGAAACGTTACGAGCAAGATTTTCGGGAGAATAAAAGAAGATTAAGTATATATCAATTCCCTATCAACGAATCAACAGCAAACTGAAAAGCGCCAATTAAAGACGTGAAAGATTTTACGCATATCCAAACTTCGTGAAGGTTTGTTCTTTAAAAAAATGTTTTAAAGTTCCTCATCTAACAGTACTAAATTTAAAAGCGCAGTAAGTTTACTTCTGCGTTTGAGTTCCTTGTATTAATTTTGTTTTACCGGAGTCACTCGGACTTTAAATGATTCCTTGACAGCTGCCGCTTTCAATGAACAAGCGCAAACAAAAACTATATTACCAAGAGAGCTCCGATTGCGAATTATAATTATTAACATTTATTTGAGTGTTTTGACCGGCTGTCTCAAAGTTTATAACTCAAGAAAGTTACCTCGCTGAACATAGCTTACAAACTTTAATTTGAAATTCGCGAAATGGCGTTTGTCGCTTTAAGAGTTACATACATTTGTTAAGAATTTTGGCGGAATGTTGCTTTTGACTTTTGAGAAAGATTAATTGCCTTTTGCTTTCAGTGTGAAATAATCCTTCGAAATTGTTTGCGAAATGTCGCTTGATACGCGAAATATTGCTTGATGACGTGGTACCTGAATAAGTGTTTTGTGGTGTTTTTTGTTTTCAGTTTAAACTAATTTCGTATATAGACTGTGATCTGGTCAAACATATTTAAGAAAGAACATTATCTGCCCTGTTGAAAGAGAACCACGAGCTGAATATCCACTGAAAAAAGCATCGCCATGAACGTAAGCCTGGGTGAATCTAAAGCGGGATCCTTCGATGATACATGTCCCATTAACGAAATGGTTTGGAAGCAGGAGTACCAGGTGGAAAAAATTGCCTTTGCCATGACAGCAATATTCCTGCACGTGCTAACCATTCCTGTGACGATCGTGATGAATGTGCTGGTGATAATGGCGGTGAAGACAAGACCCAGATTGCAAAGTAAATATAATATTTTGCTGGCCTGTTTAGCTGGAACAGACCTGTTAGTAGGAGCCGCTTCACAGCCGATTAATATCGTGGGACAGATTTATGTCATGAGAGGAATATCTCTTTCGGAATACTGCGGATACCACAAACTGACCCATCTTCTGGCCTTCAGTCCAATATTTGCATCATTGTTACATCTGACACTGATCAGTATTGAACGGTTCGTAGCTATGAAGTACACTTTTCGTTACATGACAATTTTTACAGGGCTTCATTTAAAAATAGCTGTTATTAGTTCCTGGGTCCTGGCATTTTGTCCAGCTATTCTGCTAATTAGTCTTTCTGAAAGCTTGCAATTTCTTTCCTTTGCATCAGCTTTAATGATTTTATTTGTCAACACTTTTCTGACAGTTTTCTGTCATTTATCGGTTTACTTTGTATCCCGTCGCCACGAGAAACAAATTAAATGTGAACAAGTCTCACCAGAAGCTGCTTCAGAGTTCGCAAAGGAGAAGAAAGCTCTAAAAACTACAAGGATAATTATAATGGCTTTGCTTTTATGTCTTTCGCCCCTTTTTATGTATGTTTTTCTTTGGTCCGTATTTTTTAAGAGTACCAGTTACACTGGGAACGTGATAGTTTTGTCTCGTCCCGTTTTCCAATGGTCGCCATCGCTCAATTCTCTGTGCAATCCGTTCATATACTGCTATAGAAATAAGATGTTTAGAAAGGCATGCAAGGAGCTGCTTATAATGAAGTGTACAAACTTTAACGAGGAGTGAGAAGTTATTGAATTCAGTTTTGTTTTGTTTTTTAGAGTGAAACGAAGTAAAATTCAGTTGCGAATCTGGCAGTAATAAAGAGGGGTTTCACTAATTGAAAATAAATAAGTAATGATAAGGGACACAACAGGAGATGACGAGCATATCGATGACTCAGCACCAACCCTGGAAAAGGAAGTGTCATCGAAAGGTCTCAACGTTTTTACACATAATATATGAACTTCGTGGTTTCTCCAGTTAAACTGAACTTTTTTTTTTACTAACATGCACTGTAGTGCTGTTAAAAGTACAATATTTTATCTCTTGCACTTGAAATTATTATTTTTTGTCTAATTTCAGCAATATCCTGAATCTCTCGGATCAGAATAAATCAGTCACTGACAGCTGGTATCTTTAATCTACATTTTAACACGAGTTTTAATAACGAATACTAATCATTAAAATCTGTCAGTTGAGTGGTTTCATTGCATTTTAGTTTCTGAGAAATTGGTATTTCAAGTCAAAAAAGTTGTTTGTCGGGTTTGTTAAAAGCGCAGTAAGTTTACTTCTGCGTTTGAGTTCCTTGTATTAACTTTGTTTTACCGGAGTCACTCGGACTTTAAATGATTCCTTGACAGCTGCCGCTTTCAATGAACAAGCGCAAACAAAAACTCTATTTCCAAGAGAGCTCCGATTGCGAATTATAATTATTAACATTTATTTGAGTGTTTTGACCGGCTGTCTCAAAGTTTATAACTCAAGAAAGTTACCTCGCTGAACATAGCTTACAAACTTTAATTTGAAATTCGCGAAATGGTGTTTGTCGCTTTAAGAGTTACATACATTTGTTAAGAATTTTGGCGGAATGTTGCTTTTGACTTTTGAGAAAGATTAATTGCGTTTTGCTTTCAGTGTGAAATAATCCTTCGAAATTGTTTGCGAAATGTCGCTTGATACGCGAAATATTGCTTGATGACGTGGTACCTGAATAAGTGTTTTGTGGTGTTTATTGTTTTCAGTTTAAACTAATTTCGTATATAGGCTGTGATCTGGTCAAACATATTTAAGAAAGAACATTCCGTGCCCTGTTGAAAGAGAGCCACGAGCTGAATATCCACTGAAAAAAGCATCGCCATGAACGTAAGCCTGGGTGAATCTAAAGCGGGATCCTTCGATGATACATGTCCCATTAACGAAATGGTTTGGAAGCAGGAGTACCAGGTGGAAAAAATTGCCTTTGCCATGACAGCAATATTCCTGCACGTGCTAACCATTCCTGTGACGATCGTGATGAATGTGCTGGTGATAATGGCGGTGAAGACAAGACCCAGATTGCAAAGTAAATATAATATTTTGCTGGCCTGTTTAGCTGGAACAGACCTGTTAGTAGGAGCCGCTTCACAGCCGATTAATATCGTGGGACAGATTTATGTCATGAGAGGAATATCTCTTTCGGAATACTGCGGATACCACAAACTGACCCATCTTCTGGCCTTCAGTCCAATATTTGCATCATTGTTACATCTGACACTGATCAGTATTGAACGGTTCGTAGCTATGAAGTACACTTTTCGTTACATGACAATTTTTACAGGGCTTCATTTAAAAATAGCTGTTATTAGTTCCTGGGTCCTGGCATTTTGTCCAGCTATTCTGCTAATTAGTCTTTCTGAAAGCTTGCAATTTCTTTCCTTTGCATCAGCTTTAATGATTTTGTTTGTCAGCACTTTTCTGATAGTTTTCTGTCATTTATCGGTTTACTTTGTAACCCGTCGCCACGAGAAACAAATTAAATGTGAACAAGTCTCACCGGAAGCTGTTTCAGAGTTCGCAAAGGAGAAGAAAGCTCTAAAAACTACAAGGATAATTATAATGGCTTTGCTTTTATGTCTTTCGCCCCTTTTTATGTATGTTTTTCTTTGGTCCGTATTTTTTAAGAGTACCAGTTACACTGGGAACGTGATAGTTTTGTCTCGTCCCGTTTTCCAATGGTGGCTATTGCTCAATTCTCTGTGCAATCCGTTCATATACTGCTATAGAAATAAGATGTTTAGAAAGGCATGCAAGGAGATGCTTATAATGAAGTGTACAAACTTTAACGAGGAGTGAGAAGTTATTGAATTCAGTTTTGTTTTGTTTTGTTTTTTAGAGTGAAACGAAGTAAAATTCAGTTGCGAATCTAGCAGTAATAAAGAGGGGTTTCACTAATTGAAAATAAATAAGTAATGATAAAGGACACAACAGGAGATGACGAGCATATCGATGACTCAGCACCAACCCTGGAAAAGGAAGTGTCATCGACAGGTCTCAACGTTTTTACACATAATATATGAACTTCGTGGTTTCTCCAGTTAAACTGAACTTTTTTTTTTACTAACATGCACTGTAGTGCTGTTAAAAGTACAATATTTTATCTCTTGCACTTGAAATTATTATTTTTTGTCTAATTTCAGCAATATCCTAAATCTCTCGGATCAGAATAAATCAGTCACTGACAGCTGGTATCTTTAATCTACATTTTAACACGAGTTTTAATAACGAATACTAATCATTAAAATCTGTCAGTTGAGTGGTTTCATTGCATTTTAGTTTCTGAGAAATTGGCATTTCAAGTCAAAAAAGTTGTTTGTCGGGTGAGCAGAAATTACTTAATATTCTTGACGAAATATTACTTAATTAACTTGCTTTCCATTTGGAGAAAGATTTATATTTTGAGCTGAAAAACCCGTTCGATGACATTTTAGCTGAGAGAACGTTTTGCGGTTTTCATTGTTTTCATTGTAATGAATTGTTTTCATATAGCCTAAATGTAAATAAAATAATCAATGCTTAATGCTGTGACTGTGATCGCGTTAAGAATATTTCATAAAATAAAACCCATTTCGTGTCGTGTTAAAACAAGCTAGAAATAAACCTTCCCTGAAAAAAAGCTCGTCATGAATGTAGCTGAATCCGTGAGTTCCTCGGCTATAATATGTCCCATAGCTTGGAAGTAAGGGTTTCAGGTGGAAAAGATTGCTTTTGCAACGACAGCAGTAATCAACATTTCTATTTCGATCCTGACGAATGTGCTAGCTTGTGATAATGGCGGAGAAGACAAGACCCATATTAGAAAGTAAATAAAAAATTATAACAGTTTGCTGGCCTGCTTGCATGGCTGGAGCAGACCTGTTAGTAGGACTGGCTTTCAAGTCGAGTTTCATCACAGGGCAGATTTGTGTCAAAAAAAGTTTATCTTTATTGACATTTGGAATTATATTGTAGTTTACTAAATTGTGCCCTGGAAGAACTTTTCACCTGGTGTGCTAACAACCGCCTTACTCCACATCCTGGCAAGTGCGAGGTAATGTTACTCTCCAAAGCTCGGCTTATCGGGCCGCTGCCTGACATTTACATTGGCAAGTCCATTATTGAATACAAGGCTACGGCCAGGCTTCTGGGTGTTACCTTGGATCAAAACCTGAGCTGGATACCTCATCTGAAAGAAGTCATTAAAAACTTTGCAAACAAATTGAGCCTCCTGAAGAAATCCAGGTTTCTACCCAGTCATGTGTGCGAGTCATTTTACGTAAAGGTTATCCAGCCATCCATTACGTACGCGATGCCTGTCTGGGGCGGAGTTAATCAGACTGAGTTATTTAAAACATTGGAAAGACAACATTGTCGTGCTGCTAGAATTATTTTTGGTTTTCCACCGGACATGCCAACGGTTGACGTTTTAGCTACCGTTAAGTGGAACACTTTAACATATATGTATAAACGTTCTTTAATTAAGCTTTTCTTCAAGGGTTATCATGGCATGCTCCCAAGCACTTTAGCTGAATAGTTGATTATCCACGGCAACAGACCTTCCTCACGACTGAAGCATGGGCTGATAGTACCGAGTTTTGCCTCCAAATACGTCCATAACTCCATTTCCTATAGAGGGGCTGTCCTCTGGAACGCTATCATGAGGGCGTTCTAATCATGAGATCGATACTAGAGTACACAGACCTGAAATCCTTTATGAAAAATGTTGTTAATTGTCACGCTTTTAAGGATTTTCATTTTAATGTTTTAGCCCCACAAATAATCAACAAAAGATCGGAGAATTTTATTTATTTTTAACTATTGACTTCATTCGTTTTTATCAAAATTATTATTATTTTTTTATTAACTGTAGTTAGTTTTATTAATTGTAATTAATCGTATATTATTAGTACACGACCCCACAAGCTTGTTAGCTTTGATATTTTATCGTGTATAAATAAAGGTTGTATGTATGTATGCATGTGATGTCAATAACTAACTGTTTTTTTTCAGGAGCTCGCATTAGATATTAAATGGTAGACAGGCAACGGGACGAACATAGGGCAGTGTTGGCCAAAATTATCTCAAATCGAACAAGCGCGAGTGGGATGATATTTATTCCATTTAAAACTATCCCAAAATATAGAAGGGGAAACCAAAATAAAAATAAAAACGAGCCATAAAAATAAATCGCTTGCGTGCGGTATTCGCAGAGCATCGTATAAATAAACAGTCGCCATTGAATAGAAAGTTTCGTTAATTAACAGTAAAAAGAAACGTTACGAGCAAGATTTTCGGGAGAATAAAAGAAGATTAAGTATATATCAATTCCCTATCAACGACACACATATATAAGGGGGGTTTTGGAGCCAGAGTTTTGGGGCGCCCGCCGGCTCGCAAAGCTCGCCGTCGAGCGCTTAATTAAACTCTGGCCCCAAAACGCCACCTTATATATGTGTGTAAGATTACCAGTGCTGCCCCAGAAATATTTTTTGTATTGAAGAAATGTGCCGTCTTTATCGAAAGCAATGGTTGCTGCAAATTTTTCGAGAGATGTTCTTGATATGAAGCAAGATCTTTCGAAGAAAAAAGACAAATGCGCATGGCTGAAAATAGGCAAGCACGATTGGTCGGACCGTCCCATCTATGAAACCGAAACAGTTATTCAGAGGAGATCCTTTCCTTGAGATGGTTTCAGCATACTGGTGAAGAGCAACTGAGCTTAGTACATCTCTATTCCACTCGGTAACGAGATGACAGTGGTTGTCATAAATAAAATCCATGACTTCATTTGTAATCAAACTCAAAACAGAAACTGGTCTTGGAAAACGATGAATCATATCGCCGAATCTGCAGGGATAACTTGTACGTCTCAGTAGCACACACAGTCCCTCCAAACCATCACAAATGCTTCTCTGTTTGCAATGGAACACTGCGAGAATATGTAAGGCATCTGCAAGGCGAGGAAGGTCTGCTTTTTCAACTCGAAATTCGGCTTTGCAGTCAGCTGAATTCATGTCATCTAGATCGAAAACATCGTACGATTGATAGCCGAAGTCTGGATTTTTTGAACGATAACAGTCGTACAATGGAACAAATTCTTCGTCCGAAATGTTGTTGTCTGCATAGCTGAGCAAAAGTAAATCTCGGCAAGTCTTAAATTTGTTCATTTTCAAGGAACTCTACAAGTTGCCGTCGGAAAATGAAGGGTGCTAAAGGTTTATATTTTGGCGCGAACAACGCCGTCCTCGACCCAGTCTCTTTCGTCCACCGACGTCGCCGTCGCCGTGAAAACTCTCGGTGCTAACCTCTCGTCCGCAATCCTTGTCCTGTCAATTCCCTTGTCAGTACCAGTCCCTTCTCAAAGGCAAACATTTTGAGCGCGAAGACTCGTATGGAAGAAACTATCAGCCTTCGACTCCCTTGTCGGTACCAATTCCTTCTCTTGCTAGAGTTTTTTTTTTATTTCAAGTAAAATAGAGTACTAACCTAATAACACAAACTTCTGTTGAAGTTCAACCGCTGACTTCACCAGCACAGACAACACACACACCGGGGTGCGGAATCTGTGGACGCAGCAAAGGATTTTACTGGCATTGAGATGGTGCTTTTCCAGAATACTTTTGTCAAAGGGGAAAACAGAAAATAATCGTAAACGTTTCATGCAGCAGTAAAGGCGTTTCCATGTGGGTAAAGGAGATTAAGAATGGACCCTTGAGCTTAATGAGTAAAAGAAGTCTGCCCGGTGCGATAGTACCCTGTGTTGCATTTCCAAAAGCACTCGAAGAGGACGAAAACTGCGAGCGCGTGCGATAAACTAAGGAACAGGGAAAAGTCGCGGGGCAAAAAATGAGGCAGGCTTTCATTTCCAAAAGCACGCTAGTGTGGTCGCTCCGGTGAGGGTTCTAAAATTAACTGTTGTAGGCGACTCTTAGAAAGGAACTTAGTTGTCAACTCAGCCGACATACCTTGCATTGGAAAACTTCTCTGTGAAGATTCTTATCATGAAATTTCCCGCCTCGTTCGGATCGTAGGTTGATGGTATAACAACATATTTTCCCTGTTTCAGTTGATATCTGTTCACTACCTCACGCGTGTTTATAAAGATCGAGTCCCCAGCTTTTTCCATCATTGAGTGCAAGCGGTAAGTACGATTCTGTTCCACCTTTAAAAATCAGCATTCATTGGGTAATTAATTATGGTCAAAGGAAAACATGATGAACTTCACGTTAAACTGATTAAGTTCAGCGTTAAGGTATGTCCACACTGCGACGGAGGAATTTGAAAACGGAAGTTTCACCCTGAACACGCATCAAATGTTTTCCGTCCACATTACGTCAGAGGAATTTAAAAACGCAGCAATGACCGGTCATTTTGTATATGTGTTTAAGGAAAACTCGTGCAGGGGAATGTCACGATTATCGCATCGTCATTGTTTACGGAAAGCTCCGTTTTAAAAATGTATTCTTTCCAAAGCTGGTGTTTTTAAATTCCTCCAGTCAAAAGGGCGATTTCTAAGGCTCCGTTGTCGTGACGGCTTAGTGTGGACGGAATGTCTGGCTGCGTTTTTCCTTTCCCGCGTAGTGTGG
>OZ026599.1:1205000-1210000 GCA_964020085.1 Micromussa lordhowensis
CCGCTTTGTTGTTGATATCGATAGCTATCTTAGCTTGACCCATGAATGAATCCCAGAACCAGTTCGAGTCCCACACCTAAGTGAAACATTCATTCTGGAGTCAAGCAAGGTTGGACGTTAAACCGTTTCTATTAGATTTCGCCATCGTACTGAAAAAGAAGTATGCCCAAAATACCGGGGAAAAAAGATAAATACCCAACGGCAAACAAAGGCACACATTTACGAAAGTCAAATTGGTGATAGGGATAGGGGGGCAGGGAAACGAAGGGGGAGGGGAGGGGTTGGAGGGGGCAGAAATAGAAGGAAGAAAAAAAATCAAAATGGTCCATCGGCGCCGGTGCTTCACTCTTGTTTCCGTACCAGGAAGCAACTAGTAAGTAAATTTGCAACTCGGTGGGATTCTAGTCTATCGTCTCCTCCATCACAATACCGAAGAATTTTATCCCAAGTTATTCACGAACATCGATTTGTACCCCTAAATGGATAGGGGAACTCTGAGGGTAACGCCTCATGCTCAAGAATACGACATAATGAGCCCTGAAGTTCGATATCACCTTCCTGATCCGCTACTCAACTTCCTCGGTGTTAACGCCCCCTCTCTCTCTTCCCCCAACCCCCCCCCCCCCCTTTTCCTCAAAAAGGAAAACAAAAAAGAACTAATACGAGTCCGGGTGGTTCTACGTAACCAAACTTACCTGTACGACCAAACGTGATTTCTGAGGTCTCCTGACGAAAAACAAGGCACCCGTGTTCCACTGTGGATTGAGTGAGTCCTTCTGCACGGGAGTCTTAACTTTGCGCCCCTCGCAGCTTATCGAGGCATAAGGGTCAGGCGCTGAAACAATAATACTACGTCTTGATCAGTTGCAAATGAAAATTTATAAGCTTATTCTTACTGTTGTAAGTAATGTATCAAATACGAAAGACCGTGTTTTAGCACAACGAGAAAACGGAGAAATAAAATCGTAAAAATCTATGCTAATAGGTTATTTCCGAGTTACCTGGTGCCTCGGTTTCAACACGGGTCCTCGAGCAAAACCTTTCATATGAAAATGAGTTTGATTTGCATGAAAATGCTGTTGATGGAACTCATTTTCGTATGAACGGTTCCACACGAAGCCTCGTTTTGATACAGAGGCAGAAATGGCCTATTAAGATCAGATATCTGAACACAGTCACGGTCATGATTTTCTTTGGTTAAACTTGATGAATCATTAATGAGTTTGAGAATAACGATGCAAAGGTGCCAGCATCATGGAGGAGAAGACTGCAAACTTCGCCGCAATTTCTGAGCTTTGAGGTTACCACTTTAACTCAGTGTTGGGTAATTCTTTGAAATGTAACTTTGTTCTAACATGGCTTATTTGTCAAACAAGTGTGCGTTTTGGTAGAAAAAGGAAAACCGTCAAAGACGCATTTTTCGCAAACCAGTCGGAAATATCATGTCACATGACCAAAGTATCCGTGGCGCAATTTACATTTTTATTATTAAAACAAAAAACATCTGACGGACTAGCAAGGAAGTCTCGAGGCTTGTTTTGTGAAGTAAACAGTTCTAAATTGCTTTTAAGTTACCATTAGGCTTTCCCAGTGAGGTCAATGAACGTTCAACTTTGGACAAAAGCAATGCGATTGGTTGTTCTTACTCATTGATAGCCTGCTTGTTTTCTGAAGTCCGCCCGCTGACCTGATAGTAAAAAAAATGATTTCGATGTCGTGCATATCGATAAATCAACCACAAACTGCAAAGCAAGTGTAACTTGAAGGTGTCAAATTCTAAACTCACATCTGAACTTGATGAGGCAGTTCGTTCTTGAAAAAGATACCTCCAAATTTCTTAACTAATAGAAATGCATGGATTTTGGTTAACAATGCTTTTATAATTACATTGAAATGAAATTCCTTGTATTTCAGTTATCCGAACTCGCTCAGACTTACTGATCAGTCCAGACAGCTGTCGCTTTTAATGAACAAGTACATGACAAAAATATATTTTAAAGGGCGTTCCGAAAACGAATAATAATGATAATTGTTTTAATAATTTTCGAAATTGTGTTTGTCACTTTACCAGTAAGATAAACTCGTTAATATTTTCGGGAAATGTTACTTTTCAATTTTCAAAAAAAAAAAAAGGATTCTGTTTTGCTTTGTGAAATAATCAGTAGAGATTCTTTGCGAAATTTCAATTCATACTTCGTGCAATATTGCTTGTTCATGTTTTACATGAATGAACGTTTTGTAGTGTTTATTGCTTCCGTTCTAATTAATTTCGAGTTTAGACTGTTAACCAGGTTGGCGTATTTCATAAAGAACTTTCCGTGTCGAGTTAAGAAAATACCGCAAGCTTTTTTTCCACTGAAAACTCTGGCCATGAAAGTAATTGAATCTAAAGCGGGATTCTTGGCTATAGTATGTCTCATGATTTCGAAACAAAAGCACTTGGTGATAAAAAAAATTTCTTTCGCCCAAATTGCAAAGTAAACATAACACTTTGCTGACCTGTTTGGCTGGAGCAGACCTGCTAGTAGGAGCCGCTTCACCCCCTGAGCCAAGTTACATCATGGGACAGATTTATTGCATAAAACATTTATCTCTGTCGGAATACCGCCGATACTTTAATTAAGGTGGCGCATCTGATGTTTTTAATTCCTGTTTCTGCATCTCTGTTATGGGTAAGTGAAGCCTTGGAAGCTCCGGACTCGAGCGCACTAACAATGAGGCCATCACGCCTTCCACGCTTCTCTATTACATTTCACTGTTATTAGTTCACATTTAGTAGCGCTATAGAAATGATATGATTCAAGGGAGACGCAAGGAGCCAGTTAGAATGAAAGGCACAAACTTTAATGAGGAGTCAGATGTTATTTCAATTCAATTAAAAAAAGTAAATTCTGGCGTGGGATATCGATAATCCAGAAAGTGATAATATTAAAGCAAGAGAATACAGAATATGATTGATGTGGATCATAATCTCTTGATTAAAGATATTAATAACATTATGTTGAAAGGAACTTCGCTGGAAATTGATTTAGAGTTTTTTCACTTTCCTGAAGGAGAAATCAAGTTAAAAGTATTGCGAGTTATACTGTGTTGAACTACCATTGACCTTTTGTGTTCTCTGTATAAGACGACGTAGACATTAATTTCAAATCCTGTACAATGAATAGAAAGTTTCGTTAATTAGCTCTAGAAAGAAACGTTACGAGCAAGATTTTCGGGAGAATAAAAGAAGATTAAGTATATATCAATTCCCTATCAACGAATCAACAGCAAACTGAAAAGCGCCAATTAAAGACGTGAAAGATTTTACGCATATCCAAACTTCGTGAAGGTTTGTTCTTTAAAAGAATGTTTTAAAGTTCCTCATCTAACAGTACTAAATTTAAAAGCGCAGTAAGTTTACTTCTGTGTTTGAGTTCCTTGTATTAATTTTGTTTTACCGGAGTCACTCGGACTTTAAATGATTCCTTGACAGCTGCCGCTTTCAATGAACAAGCGCAAACAAAAACTATATTTCCAAGAGAGCTCCGATTGCGAATTATAATTATTAACATTTATTTGAGTGTTTTGACCGGCTGTCTCAAAGTTTATAACTCAAGAAAGTTACCTCGCTGAACATAGCTTACAGACTTTAATTTGAAATTCGCGAAATGGCGTTTGTCGCTTTAAGAGTTACATACATTTGTTAAGAATTTTGGCGGAATGTTGCTTTTGACTTTTGAGAAAGATTAATTGCGTTTTGCTTTCAGTGTGAAATAATCCTTCGAAATTGTTTGCGAAATGTCGCTTGATACGCGAAATATTGCTTGATGACGTGGTACCTGAATAAGTGTTTTGTGGTGTTTATTGTTTTCAGTTTAAACTAATTTCGTATATAGGCTGTGATCTGGTCAAACATATTTAAGAAAGAACATTCCGTCCCTGTTGAAAGAGAACCAGGAGCTGAATATCCACTGAAAAAAGCATCGCCATGAACGTAAGCCTGGGTGAATCTAAAGCGGGATCCTTCGATGATACATGTCCCATTAACGAAATGGTTTGGAAGCAGGAGTACCAGGTGGAAAAAATTGCCTTTGCCATGACAGCAATATTCCTGCACGTGCTAACCATTCCTGTGACGATCGTGATGAATGTGCTGGTGATAATGGCGGTGAAGACAAGACCCAGATTGCAAAGTAAATATAACATTTTGCTGGCCTGTTTAGCTGCAACAGACCTGTTAGTAGGAGCCGCTTCACAGCCGATTTATATCGTGGGACAGATTTATGTCATGAGAGGAATATCTCTTTCGGAATACTGCGGATACCACAAACTGACCCATCTTCTGGCCCTCAGTCCAATATTTGCATCATTGTTACATCTGACACTGATCAGTATTGAACGGTTCGTAGCTATGAAGTACACTTTTCGTTACATGACAATTTTTACAGGGCTTCATTTAAAAATAGCTGTGATTAGTTCCTGGGTCCTGGCATTTTGTCCAGCTATTCTGCTAATTAGTCTTTCTGAAAGCTTGCAATTTCTTTCCTTTGCATCAGCTTTAATGATTTTATTTGTCAACACTTTTCTGATAGTTTTCTGTCATTTATCGGTTTACTTTGTAACCCGTCGCCACGAGAAACAAATTAAATGTGAACAAGTCTCACCAGAAGCTGCTTCAGAGTTCGCAAAGGAGAAGAAAGCTCTAAAAACTACAAGGATAATTATAATGGCTTTGCTTTTATGTCTTTCGCCCCTTTTTATGTATGTTTTTCTTTGGTCTGTATTTTTTAAGAGTACCAGTTACACTGGGAACGTGATAGTTTTATCTCGTCCCGTTTTCCAATGGTCGCTATTGCTCAATTCTCTGTGCAATCCGTTCATATACTGCTATAGAAATAAGATGTTTAGAAAGGCATGCAAGGAGCTGCTTATAATGAAGTGTACAAACTTTAACGAGGAGTGAGAAGTTATTGAATTCAGTTTTGTTTTGTTTTGTTTTTTAGAGTGAAACGAAGTAA
>OZ026599.1:1220000-1227500 GCA_964020085.1 Micromussa lordhowensis
TGTACGAAATGACCCTAAATTACTGGAATTAGCGCGCTACTTTTACAAAATTCCTAAACAGTGTTCACTTATTAGTTCAATACTCTACATTTTAAGTAATCCTTTCTTTCAAAGTCTACTGCCGTTCTGCAAAATCGAATCATTACTGTTTAGTTCCTATAATCTAGGAGCGTTTTTGACCTTTCCGAAGTCACATTATAAATATATGTCAGCTTACACCTACATGTAAAGCAGAAAATAGAAGCCGCATTTTGATTAAAAATACACTATATACTTTTTTTTTTAAACAGCTACGTTTCTTACACATTTATAGGATATTACTCCAAGAAGAACTGTCTTCAATAACACTATATTCACACCAAGCAGGTTTAATCCAAGTTTAAAAATTTCTCAGAGGTTTTATCGATTGAAACGTTTCAATAACGTAACCAACAAGGGACATATTCTTATAAAACACGAAGGGCCCACTATATCAGATCTCCTTCTTCCTAATTTCCAAACAATCTCATCTGAATTTTACTTGTAAGTTTTTCAATTAAACTCTTTTTACTGCCACTACAATTTCTATTTCGATCTCGAAGCTAACTCGCATGGTAGGCAAATTACGAGGAACTAAAAAAATGTGACAACTGACGAAAATTTCGTATGCTTATAGTTATTCCTTCGGTTTCAAAATTAGCCTTTAAATAAACATGTTTACTTGGTGCGAGAGGTGTTGAGTTCTCTTCCCTGAACGAGGGAACGCTGTAAGTCGCAAACTATAAAATAAATAAAGACGTTCTACACTATAGTATATTGTGACCAGCTTGAGTTTGACAAAAGCAAATATAGTGGAAAGCACACACGACACGTTTCACTAGAAATTTGACTGGGCCCAAAATTGGGCAAATGCAGGGAGCTGTAAAAATACTATCTTTTTATTTATTTTCTACGCTTCCAATGAAAGGATTCCGAAGATCTAGCTAGAGAATTACCTAATTAATTAGCTAGGTCCCGCCATTTCAAGGATTCATTTTCATAAACATTATCATTATTATCATTAGCAAGAATCTTAATTGGACATCGCGTAGCCTAACGCATTCTTATCGTAAGTTAACAAGACTTGCTCAAGCCTTCGAATTTTGGGTTTGAATTTTCGCGCGCAGCTAAGAACCAAGCAGAAACACGACACGGATCTCGGGTTGATTACGTCATCAGTTTAGAATTTCACTCTTCTCTGAACGGAACTTCTCTACATAGGAAAACATTGACTACGCGAAGGGGGGAGCCTGTTTATCAAAGCTAACATTTAGGACAAAAATCCTTCCACTTTCTTAAGACGTTAAGTAACATCAACGTTACGAATTCACAAGGAACTTTAGTTTAGAATTACAAATTATTAGATGCTCATGAGGTCTTGATAGCATTTCACTTCCACTGTGACAGATCCCGGCATCTTGACCTGGTGGTTTCGTCTTCGTCCCATCAGCTGGTGTGTCTCTACCACGGCTTTGTTGTTGACATCGATAGCTATCTTAGCTTGACCCATGAATGAATCCCAGAACCAGTTCGAGTCCCACACCTAAGTGAAACATTCATTCTGGAGTCAAGCAAGGTTGGACTTTAAACCGATTCTATTAGATTTCGCCATCGTAGAAAAAGAAGTATGCCCAAAATACCGGGAGGGGGGAGAATATATACCCAACGGCCAACAAAGGCGCACATTTCCGATAGAAATTCTGAGTTAAATTATTATGTCCCCAGACTTAGAACTGAGTCTGCAAAAAGGAGCCTACACTACAGAGGATCTGTTCTGTGGAACAAGATTCCCTCAGAGATTAAAAAACTGCCTAGTTTAAATGTTTTTAAAACTTCATTTCATGGGAAAGATTTTCCTAATACACCATGACCCATTGTAACTCTTATTCTTCATAATGTAAGTTTTTGTATGTTTAACATTATAGTCAATAGTTCCTTAGAGTATTTTAGTCTAGTTTTAAACACGATTCCTAGGAAGACCATGTAAAATGATTGATGATGATGATGATGATAGTCAAATTGGTGATAGGGATAGGGGGTGGGGGGGGGGGGGGGTGGGGGGGATGGAGAAATAGAAAGGATGAAATCGAAATTCTCCATCCGCGCCGGTGCTTCAACCTTGTTTCCGTACCAGGAAGCAACTAGTTAGTAAATTTGCAATTCGGTGGGATTCTACTCTATCGTCTCCCATTACCATACCAGAGAATTTTATCCCAGTTATTTAGGAACATCCATTTGTGCCCCAAGATGGATAGGCGAACTCTGAGGGTAACGCTTTATGCTCAAGAATACGACACAATAAGCCCTGAAGTTCGATATCACCTTCCTGATCCGCTGTTCAACTTCCTTGATGTTAGCGACTTGGCCCCCCAAACGCCCCCCCTCTCTCTCCCGCCCCAACCCTCCCCCAACCCCCCCCCCCCCCCCCGTTTCCTCAAAAAGGAAAAAAAGAACTAATACGAGTCCGGGTGTTTCTAAGTAACCAAACTTACCTGTACGACCAAGCGCGATTTCTGAGGTCTCCTGACGAAAAACAAGGCACCCGTGTTCCACTGTGGATTGAGTGAGTCCTTCTGCACGGGAGTCTTAACTTTGCGCCCCTCGCAGCTTATCGAGGCATAAGGGTCAGGCGCTGAAACAATAATACTACGTCTTGATCAGTTGCAAATGAAAATTTATCAGCTTATTCTTACTGTTGTAAGTAATGTATCAAACACGAAAGACCGTGTTTGAGCACAACGAGAAAACGGAGAAATAAAATCGTAAAAATCAATGTTAATAGGTTATTTCCGAGTTACCTGGTGCCTCGGTTTCAACACGGGTCCTCGAGCAAAACCTTTCACATGAAAATGAGTTTGATTTGCATGAAAATGCTGTTGATGGAACACATTTTCGTATGAACGGTTCCACACGAAGCCTCGTTTTGATACAGAGGCAGAAATGGCCTATTAAGATCAGATATCTGAACACCGTCACGGTCATTATTTTCTTTGTTTAAACTTGATGAATCATTAATAATTTTGAGAATAACGAGGCAAAGGTCCTAGCATCATGGAGGAGAGGAGAAGACTGTAAACTTCGCCGCAATTTCTGAGCTTTGAGGTTACCACTTGACCTCAGTGTTGGGTAATTCTTTGAAACGTATCTTCGTTCTAACATCGCTTAGTTGTCCAAAAACTGCGCGTTTTGGTGGAAAAAGGAAAACCGCCAAAGACGCATTTTTTCGCAAACCATTTTTTTCGCATTACAGTTTTGTTATTAAAGCAAAAAAAACAAAACCATCCGAACGTGACGGACTTACAAGGAAGCCTCGAGCCTTGTTTTGTGAAGTAAACAGCTCTAAATTGCTTTAAGTTACCATTAGGCTTTCCCAGTGAGATCAATAAACGTTCAACTTTGGACAAAAACAATGTGTTTGGTTATTCTTACTCATTGATAGCCTGCTTGTTTTCTGAAGTCCGCTCGCTGACCTGACAGCAACGGAAATGACGCAGACGGGAGTACGACATTGAGGGAAGCAACACCAGATTTTACTTCCGGTCGAGTGCTCCTGGTTCAGAAACCTGGAAATTACACACGAGGTAAAAATGTTCTTTAGAAAATTAAAACACAATGTAATAAACTGAGAAATAAAAAAGTAAAGCGCAGAGAGTAAAAGATAAACATATTTATTCAAAACTGGATCATTGTTTAATTCAATTCAAGGGTTTTACTTGCCTAAGCCATCATGGTACATGGTATTTATCATGGTATAATTATATGACTGGCTTAGCCATCATGGATATGACATGATTATACCCAACTCAGCGCTTCACGCCTAGTTGGCTATCTACCACCTCATAACCAATGCGCGCTTGTGGAATAATTGTTAATTACTGACTATGGATGAACTAACAAAAGTACTTTAAATTACTCCACCCCCCCCCCCCTAACAAAACAAACAAAGAAACAAAACAAAAAACGAACCACATATGACTGAGAACAAAATAAATTAAGGTCAAAAATTAACTACCCCAAAAACATAGTTCGAACGTTACATATCGACATTTCGAGAGCAAATCGAAAATTAATTAATTAGAAAATTAAAACACAATGTAATAAACTGAGAAATAAAAAAGTAAAGCGCAGAGAGTAAAAGATAAACATATTTATTCAAAACTGGATCATTGTTTAATTCAATTCAAGGGTTTTACTTGCCTAAGCCATCATGGTACATGGTATTTATCATGGTATAATTATATGACTGGCTTAGCCATCATGGATATGACATGATTATACCCAACTCAGCGCTTCACGCCTAGTTGGCTATCTACCACCTCATAACCAACGCGCGCTTGTGGAATAATTGTTAATTACTGACTATGGATGAACTAACAAAAGTACTTTAAAATACTCCACTCCCCCCCCCCCTAACAAAACAAACAAAAAAACAAAACAAAAAACGAACCACATATGACTGAGAACAAAATAAATTAAGGTCAAAAATTAACTACCCCAAAAACATAGTTCGAACGTTACATATCGACATTTCGAGAGCAAATCGGAGGAAAATAAAAGTTTTACTGTCTACTTCTTACATTGCTCTCGAAGACTTTTCAGTGAATATTCTCATCAGAAATTGTCCAGCTTTGTTTTGTTCATATGTCGAGGGAACCACTACATATCTGCCTTTCTTCAACTGGAACTTGTTTACTACTTCTCGAGCGTTGATGAAGATGGAGTCGCCAGCCTTTTCAAACATTGTGTGCAAGCGGTACTTTCTATTCTCCTCCACCTAAGGAGAAACACGTAACCGTAAACAAAGAAACAAACAAATAGACAAACAGGTAGAAAAACAAACAGATAGACAGGCCTTCAATCAGACAGACAGACAGACACACAGATCTAGACAGACCGGACAGACAGACAATCCAATGAAGTTTGTCAATCAAGGCCTTAGGTCAACAAATGGTTTAGACAATAGAGAGTTGTTCCTCACAAAACAAAAAGAGAGTTTACTTTTGCTGTATTCCACGTTTATTTTAACTGTGGCCATTGTAGCATTAATTATTAATTAATCACAGCAATTACTGTATACAGTGTACATTGTACCTTCATAACAAAATAACCGATAGTTAGATTCTCTACTCCACGCTCTTTTTCTTTCCTTGTGTCTTCTTGCATCAAAGAAATCATAACCTCGCCCTCCTCTTTAACAGTGAAGGCATACTGAAAGACAAGTTATAATTATGTAAAGATGGTTTTAAGGATCATAGTGATGCCAAATGAACAGTAATCACATCCCATCATAACCAATAACAACAGACAAGCTGTAAAGGGTAACCATGCAATGATGCCCAGTAAGGAGGTTAACATGTTACATGTAAGTTGTCCGCGATTTTTACTATCGTGTAGTAAACAAATCAAAAGAAGAGACAAAAATATGTAACTGATATCAGAAATGAGAGAATAGGGCTGCCTGCTCGATCTGTCCTAAGTCACCGAAACGAGGAAATTGTCGCAACACCCCGAAAAGGGGGCTTAAAGTGGTATGAATTCCTTGCACTTCTAGTCCAGCTAAAACACACTCACAGCATCACCATGCGTACTGCCTAATAGGGAACAGGGCTTATACAAATTCACCCTGGCATATGGAATAATTACACCAGGAATAGAAGAAAAAATATTGAAATATTATATCATTTTGTTGATGCAGATCCAGGCTTCAATACTACAGCAATAAAGCGAAGAGTAACACCACCAACAACAATTTTTGATTTAAATGTGATTTTGATTTAAAGCAACACATTTACTTGTGGGGTCATGTATTTATCTAAACGTTTTAAAAATAACAGAAATATGTACAGTAACATCTGAAGCCTGGATCTCATGATCAGTGTATTAACAAAATAATAGTTACTGCTCGTCGAGTGCTCTCAAAAAAATTTGCTACCTAAGTATATCCAGAAATATCATATCAGTATTTAAGCGAGCTTGACAGTACCTGAGGGTTCTTAAGGAAAGTGCTTCTATTTTCAACACACCCTCCCGCAGTGGAGCCTGGAGACCATCGGTAAGTGTGCTTGAAAACGCGCCATCTCTTTGACAATGAAAAGAACGAGGTGTTGATCACATGGCACAGGGTGGAATTGGTAAAATGAGTGCAGAAATCTTCAAATGCCATCCTACCGAAACAAGAATTCGGAGCGTAAGTTTATTACTAATTTTTCATAAGATACATTGTAGGCTCTTAAAATATTCAATTGTTGGAAGAAGTTGATTAGCTGAAGCAGTCGTACTTACAGTCTGTTTAAGGTCACGTTAGCCTGCGAATGCAGACGTATTTCCGGCTGTCACAGCCAGAAATACGCCTGCGTTCACAGGCTAAGGTCACGTGCGACAAGCATCTTGTCTTGTGATACAATTAAGAGTGGGAGAATCTCGCCTTGCAAGAGGGTGGATAATTTCTTTTGAATGGTACTGTCCATATCAGAGGTCATTAATGATTAAGAATGTAGTAACTCAGACTGCAAGTGCCGCACTTACCAAAATTCTCCATCATTCTCAAATACAATTCCAAGCTTTTCTCTGTCGCTTTGTTTTAGTTTATTCCATTCCTCTGAGCTGTTGAACAGGAACACAAGAAGATAATAAGAAGAGGCGATCTTGGTTTGCACAACAACAACAACAACAAAACACTCAAGAAACAACAAAGAAATTGAAACAGTGGAACTTAAGCTGCCAACAGGCTGGATATGTACTTTAATTCAGCACTGGGTTTCTGGCCTTAATTCAGGAGTCTTTTTTATACATGTATATTTAATTGACTGACGGGAAAGTGAATGTACTTTGGTGAGCCATATCCTTGCACATGTAAGCTGCTTAGCCACAGTTTTGTTCCCTGACTGTTCTGTCAAGGGCATGCTTGGAAAGACAGTGTAGGAAAAGTGACTACATATTAATAATTTATTTTTTAAATAATTACTCATCACTCCATGGTCCATTCCACTCCTTTTGTCCCCAGGGATTCCTCAGTCGAATCATGTACATATGCTGCCGATTGAACAAACTGAAGAGACCGTCACCAATAGTGATCTATAGAAAGCAAGCAGTCAAATGCAACAACATCAGTTGTATGCACAGTGTGGCAACTGGTGCATTTAGCATTTTAGAGAGAGTGCAAATATCTGGCATACACGTATTCTGACATGTAGATATACATGTACATGGATATGTAAAATGACTGATTCCTTCATTCAAGACCACAAATTTTATGGTTTGGGGGACTCGGAGAGAGAACAGCAGGGTGGGGTGGAACAGAACAGAAGGGGGCACAGCCCATAAGTTATAATTTAAGGCGTACCGGTAAGTTAAAAACCGGAATGCATGTAATGTACCATCCCAGTGAGTACAACTGTATGTACACAGTCAAGTACAGTTACCTTCTTTACTGCTGTTACGCCATATGCATGTCCCATGACTAAGCCGGTTTGTGTGCGCTTT
>OZ026599.1:1230000-1252500 GCA_964020085.1 Micromussa lordhowensis
TTCAGCATCACAGTCTTTTGTTTGTCTTTTCAAATTTTCATTGAATTTGACACTCTCATTTCTTTTGCACAGTATTGTTTGTCTTGCCATCTGGAAAGTTTCAATTCACCATAAATTTGCCTCATGTCTATGGGAAAACATCAATGGGCAGACAGAGCCAGCCAAAGACAAACTCTTTTATACAGACATGACTGACTGATTTGAATAATTATTTTTAATTATTGACTTTTCTGTCTTGGACCGTAATATCAGTGTGTTTCTTCCTTTACATATGTACATGGATTACTATGACTTTTTGTTACAAAAGCACTTTATTCAATAATTTACTATTAATTGCAGCTACATTAGCCTGCGAACGCAGACGTATTTCCGGCTGTCACTGGTTCCGCCGAAAATAACGTCTGCGAACTCGAGCCAGAGATTGATTTCCGTGACGTCAAAACTTTTGTTTTGTTGTTGACCAATAAAATTCACCGATGGAATATGACACTCGCGTACACGCGCGACTCCGCGGGAACCGGCGATAATATTTTAAAACTGGAACTCGTTCGCAATGATCGCCATCGAAACACCGAACAAGATATTTTTAACTTCCGAGGTTTGGTTTCTTTGCAAGGCAAACGTTTCCAGTGAAGAAAAGATAAAGGTGTTAGGAAAAAGTACAGTGGCAATTCACTCATTAATTCTGCGTTGAACTGAAGTCGATCTGTCCGTCTACGTCGGGAGCGATCTTGCCGCCATTTGCTGCACCAAATGTTATAATCGTCTGCTTCGCTACAAAAGAGCTTTGGACAGAGTAGGAGAAATTGAAAATGAAATCAAACAAGATTTCCCAAATGACGCTGGGCCCGGCCGTTTGATTAAAACTGCGTGCAAGTACAGTATGTAGATTCTTATCACGGATATCATATTTGTCCTCGTACGTTTTTCTTCGGAGACGCCGTAGCTTTACTTCGAGAAAGCTATACGTTTGTCTAGAGACGTTCTTATGTTGTTTGCATATATCTGATCGAGGTTATGTTTCTCGAGCTCGATGTATTGTTTTATTCCTCCTTTTGTTCGTTCTGACACCACATGATGCAAATGTAGCTGTTTACGCGCAAGTCTGTTGACTGCGTTATCTGTGTTGCCCGGCGTCACAATATATGATGCAAGTAAGCAACATGTTCACGGTAAATTTCATAGTTTGTCTCTCGAAAGCAAATTCTTGGAGACATATCTTGCATTAGAAATGAGTCTAAACAATGCATAAACACAGGGCAAATTACAGAGGTGTCAAACTCTGCAAAGCGACATGCCGATAACAGTGGAAACTATGCAGACTTTGCTATAGCACAGTCTAACGGCTCAGCTCTACTAAAAATTAATCTTTATAACACAACATGAAGTGCCCTTCATAAACACGAGTGAAGCAACAAAAAGGTCGAAAGACCGAACAGAGAACGGCAAATGTACAAATGTCACGAACCGTAGGAGTCGTGTAGGCTAGTCAACCTCATTTTACAATGGGCAAAGCCTAACAGACTTTCCAAATCCAGTTGGAAGATTAACAAAAACAAATTGCAAGGCTTCCTATTGAGGCTATCAAACCCGAAAACATCCCACACTTTCCTGAGCGCATCCTCCGCCATTTTTTAACACGCGTTTGCGAGAGCCCCACGCACGATTTCTACGTGTTACCTCTTCGGATATGCAAGGTGAAATGTGATTGGTTTACAAGAGCTGACGTCACGGAAATCGCTCTCGTGGCTCGAGTTCGCAGACGTTATTTTCGGCGGAACCAGTGACAGCCGGAAATACGTCTGCGTTCGCAGGCTACAGCTACATTTATCAACTGAAGGGGCTACAAATCACCATAATATTATCAATGATTCTACTGTGTATGAACTCATGCCTCTTAAAATAATATGTGCATGTTTACATATGTCACCATTTTAATATATTAACAGTTGAAAGTTGGGGAGAGCAGAAGAGAACATGAAAACAAATACCAAATGGAGGCAGCTCCTATTGAAATTTGAACTTATATTATGCCTCGAGTTTCACTGTGTGAAGAGCAGTCATGAAAACTGAGTATGCTTTTCATGGCTTCACAGCTTTGCACTTGCTGCTTTAATACATGAATGTAGATGATGTTATTTTAATTTTATGCCTTGTCGTGATGGCTCTTGGACTCCTAGTAAGCCTATGGTCCTAATACTGTACAATCCATTGTGTGAAGTGAAACTTCCAAGAGCACTAATCACACAGTATTCATGATTCCACATTAGAATATCAATTGAAGGTAAAATATCAATCGATTGTAGTATTGTTTCAATGTTAATACAATGCATGCATGATAATGAAGGAGGAATATATATATGTGGACTGAATGCATAATTATTTTTTAATTGAAATGGGTACAAAAGTAAGCAGATGTATTAACTTACAGGATGAGAACTCTTCTCTGCAGTAAGCCATGTGTGAACTTATTTTTTCTTTGTTCTTTGGGGGAGGAAGTAGGGAGTTTCACGTCAAAATTGAGAATTGATTTAATTTAGAAAGACATGACAAGAATTCAGTTCGGTGTAAAGAATTTAAACAGCTTGAGAGAGCATCACGCACGCAACGCTTCAAAAAATATATATTAAATATTAATAACCAAAAATGGTTTCTAAAGCAGGAAAATAAGACAACCTAATGAACGCATACTGTAACATGTTTATGTTTATGATATCGGCCTTTCTTCGCAAGAAGTAGGTCAACCCCATAGTCGGCTCCAATGGAATACGAATGACTGAAATAAACGATTTAAAATTCCATGCATTGAATACAGCCATCAGACTTGCCTACAGAGAGACAGTAATGACAGCTTTTATGAAATTAGGGTGTTAACTGAATTTCAAACAGTTCTGCAACACAACAGCTAGGGCAATATTGTAAAGATCGATTAAAACCTGTATATTAACCGCCCGCTACTGATGTCTAACGTAAATAGAGTTAATCGCCGTCCAAATACGACGGATCTAAGCTGATGAACGGCATGTTACACGAGACAAAGAACGAATATAAAGGGTGCAAATGCTTCAGAGAACTGATCGTTGTAAAGCAACGTCAACCAGCTGTGCAACGAAACATTCAAATGGTTCAAACGCAATTACTTGAAGTGAAATTAAAATCCCGCTTGGTTTTGTCATGACATAATTCCTCTGTTTTTTGCGATCGATATGTTAGGAAATGAAAACGACCGACAGATACAAAATCAAAAAGAGAACCATGTACGTGGGAGTGGTGTGATCAAGCTTAACTTACCTTTGGCCTCTTCCATTCAACTGGCTCCGGAGGTGTTGCACGGCTAAAATACAAAGACTTCGTCTCTGGCGGAAATTCAGGATCCACAAATAGTCTTTCATCTTTCTCACACTGCGCCTTGAGCCTGCTGAAACGCTGATTTCTATGATAATACAACTTAACCATGTTTCTCTTGGAAAGAATCTCTGGCTAAGCCACGTTAAGTTATATTGTTGTCGTTCGTGGGATGCGACGTTCCAGAAGCCTCGGCCTCGTAATCATTCGCGCGGAAATCAATTGAAATACAGTTGAAATACTGTAACGCGATTGGCTGACTGTAACCGGAAATGCAAATGATTAAAGGAAGTTGAGCCGCTTCGCTGTTTTTGTGGACAGCGGTGTTAGACATGGCAACCAGTTGTTGTAATGAGGCCGCCATGTTCGAATGTTAATACCTTTTCTCGATCCTTGAAAATCGGTGTATAATTATATCAATATGCCAGGTAATTGAGATATTTAAGTGAACAGTCGTCTAAACTACCAATCTCCTGATTTTCGATATAATGAATTTCGCAGAGAAAGTTCGTCTTGCTAATATCCATGAAGCTGTTCGCTATGGCGATGTGCTGGAACTTCAGAGCATGGTTCAACGGGGCGCTGGAATAAACGATGTCGATTCTAAGTTTAAGTTCACTCCACTACACTGGGCAGCTCATCACGGAAGTCTAGAGGTACGAATTTTTAACGCATCCTTAATAAAATTGTACAATTATTCTAATTAATACTGTAACCGACTTTCATAAAATATAATTGCATAATCTCCAGCTGGTGTTAACACTGTTATAAGATGTACATAAGCTTATATGATTTATGATCAGCTCACATGTACCCCACTGAGTCCGTAATGATATAATTTTATGTTTAAGACCCTATGTGAATTACATTTAATTTATGTGCAGAAATAATTAAATTAATTTTAGTGAAAGAGCTCTGGTACATAATGTAATAGGCGTTTTTGACATTTTGTAATTAGTTAGGCTTGTTCGTGTTCACAGATTATAAGAATACCATTTTAATGAGTTGCGATTCTGTTTTGTTTGTTTTTGAATAGATGAAAAGACATCAAGTTATTTAATATTTATCATGGGTTTGCTTGTCACGATGAATGATATATAACTAGCAAGTGTACGTCTAGAAATCTATCAACCTTAAGGATTTTTTCTCTGTGTTTTAAAGGATTTATTATGTTGTGATAAACCATCTAATTTGCAAACTTAAACTAATGCATTTTGAATAATGTATTTGTGATACTGAACTTAAATCTACAAAGCATATCACTCATAATTACATGTATTTTGTTCATAACATTTCTTATTATATAAAAGTCAGTGGTATAGCGAGTAGTAACAAATACATAAAAACGATACGATATCCTCACATGTGAAGATATTGATGATTTCAGTGGCATCAGGTTTGTCTCTTAAATTGTACTTAAATTCGTTGGTGTATTATCGTAACATCTTCGGGTCTTCCTCGAAAGTCTTCGGCAATCTTCGGCAATCTTCGGACATCTTCGGAAATTCTCGGAAATTCTCGGGAAATGTTCAGAAACGTTCGTCTGGTCTTCGGGACAATTTTGGAAAATCTTCGGAAATCTTCGGAAAGTGGTCGGAAATCTTCGGAAAATCATCAAAAACGCCGTTATCAGTACATTTATATAATAAAAAGAACATTACACGTTAGCTCGAAGATATGAATTTTATGTTACTCATGGCAAGAGCAACATCTCACTCGTTCTCTGCGCTCACTCGTGAGATATTGCTCTTGCCACTCGAACATAAAATTCATATCTTCTCTCCACCGTGTAATATCCTCTATACAGTGCATGTCAGAATCTCTATGCTACATGCACATGTTTGTAACATGTTCTTTAATACAAAAAAAGAAGAAAATCAAATATACAAGGCACAAGAGTGGAGCACAAAAATATATATACATTATACATGTACAGGCTTCTGAGTAATAAATGATGCACTGCATACATGTACATGCACATGTATGATAATGAAAAATCTCCTTGACATTATTTAAAGGTCTGGTTAAGTTCAAGAGTTGATGTTGTTGTTTTGTAGTGTTTACATTGGTTACTTTGGCATGGAGCTGATCACTCGGACAAAACTCCCCAGGGATGGACACCATCACATCTGGCAGCAATCAGAGGACAAGATGCTTGCTTACAGGTTCAGTACTTAAAATCAGTAACAACAACATTCTAGTAATTTGTTGTCATGCTATACGTAGACTGAAACACAGTACAAATAGTACAATGTGAGGCAGGCTTATCTGCATTCAGATGTGTACATGCTGTAGGTCAAAATGAAATTCAGCTTAAAATGAAATTCCTTTGTCTCTTAGCCCTAATTATTCACGGATCATGAATAATTAGGGTAAGAAGACAAAGGAAATTGAGAATCAAACTAGGTTAAAATCATTTTAACCTGAATTTTAATTTTGACATACAAGATGCATATTAATGTTCTGGATTTGTGCTGCATAAATACATGTATATCAACTATACAATTTAGTAAGTCACAGTATATTTTTATAAGTGAGGCTCAGTTTTGCAAGGCTGTGGCTAAACATTTAAATGTGCAGTTGACAATTAATTTTC
Source organism: Micromussa lordhowensis (assembly GCA_964020085.1). Classification (NCBI taxonomy): domain Eukaryota; kingdom Metazoa; phylum Cnidaria; class Anthozoa; order Scleractinia; family Lobophylliidae; genus Micromussa; species Micromussa lordhowensis. Next base: position 1,235,942 of record OZ026599.1, read on the forward strand.
ATTATAACTGTAATATTTATCTGTTAATTATAGGCTTTGGCTGCAAATGGCGCTGACCTCAATGAGAAGGACAATCGAGGTAGTTTGAACAAATGAAAGTTTCATGCAGTCATATAATGTGTCTGTGTTTTTTTTTACTAATGAATTTGTTTTTTTGTATATAATTTTTTTTTAATGGACTTTTTGGCATTTTTAATAATGCTTAGAGCTGTCATTAAGGGTCACAACCTGTAACACCTGTTGTGGCTGAGAATGCTTGTTTTTCCCTAGATTGAATGTTGTTGATTGAATTGACCCAGAGAGTATCAAATTTGTTACGAGTGTGGAGAACAAGGATGCAGGTTATTTAAAACGTAATGGCAGCCCTGAATTGCTTAATAGCCAATGCTGGATATGAAACGGTAAATGTACATTTAAGAAGGTTTGACCTTGCAGTAACACTGATGAATACATTTGTGTATCTAATGTCCATTCATACACAGTAACAGAAGTCATTCGAAATGGAAAATAATTATGTTTATTATTGAACTGTAGACTTTTTTTCAACTTACATGTACATGTTGCAGGTTGTACTGCAGCCCATCTTGCCGCAGCTCATGGCAACTCCTACTGTTTACAGTCAATACTGAGGCATGGAGTGGTGAGTGGGCAATTTCTGTGTCAATGCATTTTAAAATAAAAGTACCGGTAATTATTTATTAATAACTGAAGATAATTGATATGTAATGTTGATTTCATATTATTCATATCTCAATTATTATCTAATGTAGAGCACAAATTTAATGACGTCCTTGCAAAGGGCTGGCAGGGGCTGGTGGCAACTTTACTTAAAGATATACAGTAACGTAATTTAGTTACTACATGTAGTATCTAACAGTCGAGGTGTTACTTACATCTGACGTTTGGCTTGTTTTGTTGTTGTTGTGGTGGTGTGGGTAATGGGTAATATGTTGAATTTTCTAGTTTTGTTTCAAAACGTATCCTAACAATTTCCAGGACATCAATGCTACTGATAACATGGGTTGGACTCCAGTACACTGTGCTGCCTTCCATGGACGATTAGGCTGTCTCCAGGTAACAGCTATATGTACTCATTTTCATAAAGATAAACATGATAGTGATTAATAATTAATTTAAAACAGGTAGGTACGTAAGGTCTGCATATGTCCATCGCAGGGTTACTGCAGGCATTAAATTTGCTGTTACCCATTTATACACCTGGGTGGAGAGAGGCACTTTGAGAGTACAGAGTCTTAACGAAGAACACGACACAATGTCCCCGGCCGGGGCTCGAACTCATACCACTCGCTCTGGAGTCGAGCGTACTAACCATGAGACCACCTTGAGTTTAAATGTCTGTTCAAAGAATGAAATATGATGCTCATTGTACACTCTGTCAGGCAAAATTGACAAATTATTTTAAAGAGTATTTTATATGAATGTAGCTCTGACATACATTGTTCACTTGTAACTAAATTTATGGAATTAGCATTATTTCACCGCAGTAAAAAACAAATATGTCTCTACTTGTTCTCAGCTTCTTTCCAGGTGGGGTGCAAGTGTAGATGAAGTGGATCACTCTGGAAGCACACCAGGTTGTTTGTTCAAAAAAGAACTAGTGAGAGTGTTAACTGTGCAGTAGCATAATTTAGGCAAAAATTTTTCCTATCAAGAAATGGCAAAACTTAGGGTTAGGGTTTACCAGTGTTTGCTTATGATGTATGTGACTACACTGTTCATCCATGTTCCATTGGAAATCAGCCATTTACGAACTCATGGCCAGGCTTTTAGCCAGATGGGCGTCCAGGCATCCTGCAGACGGCTACTGTTTAAAGAAAATTATTTTATTTTTCATATGTTGCCTTATAAATTGTTCATCTGAGCAGGGCCTATAGCACATTTTGGATGCCTACTTTTCAAATCCTGGCTAAAAGCATGCTGACACGGCCAAGAAACAACCTGTAATGACCTCAGAAAATTCACAATGCAGAATTTTCGGTCAGTAATAATGATTAAAATTTATGTTAGACGTTTATTTTTCCCCCTCTTAATGGACACTTTCTCAATCTCAATGGCCTCAAATGCGATGATGCATTACAAAATGCACCTGAAGCATAAAGAAACAAAAACACAGCAAACAGTTAAAAACAATTTGTATATATTGTTTTCTTTCTTCAGCTCACTTGGCTGCAAGTGAAGGGCACCTTCCTTGTCTCAAGTTTATTGTCTGTGCCGGAGCAAGTATTGATCACACCTTGAATGCTCGAAATGATCAGGTACACAAACTACAAAATCATATTTTGTTTGGTCTTTTTTTTTTGTTGTACATGTAGTTGCTTAAATGGTATCAGTGTTTCTTATTTTGTATAATGTCTTTTTTTATCATCTTTCTCAATTAGGGTGACACACCTAAAAATCTTTGCCAGCAATTCTACAAAAAGGACTGCATTGATTACCTGAATGCAGTAGGTGGGTCAATTTGTTCTCCAAGAAGTACCTTCTATACAAGTGTAGTAATGTTCAGTAATGATTTCCCTTCACGCCAAAGCTTTACCATGCATCTTTATTTTTCTACATTTTTCAGAATACGACCTACTACACCCTGAAGATGAAGAAAGTAAGTTCGCACTTAACTAATAAAGGCTATCTCTATATACATGTAACAACCAGGTTTTTTGCCTCAACAATGCTCGGTCCACTGATACTTTTTAGAGCAATTTTTTTGTTGATTTCTCAGTTTCCAGTTACAATTTCAGGCCTTTTTTTATAGCCATCTGTTGAAAAATGTGTTATTTCCTAACCGCTAGTCAAACATATTGACCAATTGTCAAGCATTGACTGTTGAAAATGATCCAACTTAAAAAAAGCCAGTAGAATCTGTTGCAAGTATAGCAGCTCGATCATCGATGCTGACTCTTGCAAATTGCATGGAACATGTAAAGAACAACAACAACAACAATATTTATTCACTCACACTTAAGACAAGTTACAGAGGATCGATATGTACATCACAGGTTACTTAAGGAGAATAATTAGGAAATTTAGTTAATTAATTGGAGCCTAGAGGCCAAAGGAACCGTAAGGTTTTCGAGTTGACCTCTAGTAACTATTTACAGTTAATTTTAATAAAAAAAGATTAGGAGCAACAAGAAGAAAGAGACTAGACCCAGTTAATAATGCATACGTTTGATAATATTGATTTAAAATGCTTTTACGCAACTCCTATGAGCATTGTTTAAACAGTAGATATTGTTTTACTTCTTTGGCAAAGGAATATGTACTGAGATCTTTCAAGTAAGAAGGGATATCATGCCAGAGGTCAATCGCCTTATAGGAAAACATTTGTTTCCCAGTGTTGGAAGCAGATTCTGTAGCAGTTGTTTTTCAAAGCAGCTAAGAGTATGGCCTCTAGTCTCCACCTTTACATAGCTGATTATCTCCTTACATGTAAAAAAAGCTATGTTTACTTATTTACTTGCGGGTATGTATCTTCAGACCTGGCTTTTCCAGCACATGTCGCGGCATACAATGGTGACCTTGCTCAATTGAAGATGTTGATAGAGACTGGTGTGGTTTCTGTGAATGAGCGAGATGACAAAGGATCGACTCCTTCACATAAAGGTACATCGATCGAGTATCCTTGATGTAAAAAAGAAATGGATAGCGTTCTCTTGTTGATTCTAGTCCTTTCCTGCTGATGCAGTTTAATAACACGATACATTCCAGCTGTATCTTTGCTTCGCGGTTGAGTAGGATAACATTGCAATCGATCAATAGCAAATGGAAAACACAAGTTGATGTACAACAAGAACGTGACATACGACTAACTATATAAATTGCAACGTTTCAATGTTACCGTGGGCCAAGTATGTAGAGTGTTTGAGGAATTTGGAAGCAGTTCATTTAATCTACGAAGATTGACGCGTGCATGCATAATGTAACAAGTCTCTCACACATGTTAGGTTCTAAGTTTCTGCTGCTTTCATGCATTTTACACTATTTACATTTGATATTTTTTTCCGTTTTTTTTTTACAGCGGCGGGAAATGGCCATGTACAAGTTTTACAATGGCTTGTTGAAAATGGGGCAAATTGTAAGTCATTTGTATCCGCGTGCGAAGTCTTTCTGAAGAAATTATTAGTGATGTAATTCTTACAACATGCGCTACAAGAGACACAATACAGAGCTGAAACGATATCATGCATTCACTTAGTCATTTACAAAAACACGTCTTTTAACTGTAAAAAAAAAACGGTCATATTGTCAACGTGACCTGCTCCCAGTTTGCTTGATAGCTCAGTTGGTAGAGCACTGCACCGGTATCGCAGAGGTCGTGGGTTCGAATCCCGTTCAAGCTTGAATATTTTTAAGGTTTTAATTTCACAGCTCAGCTGGTTAAGTTGTGTGTATACCTGCGATAATCATTGATGTCTTCATATCTTTCTCCTTTGCTCAAATATATGATCTTTCATCATCTTTCATATATTCACTTATGATCTGTGTTTGTATTTCGTAGTGAGGATTGTCAACTCTGCTGGCGAGACGCCGAAAGACGTTGCTCGCAGATTTGGTCGGCTAGGCTGTATTGCTATTCTGGGCGGCGACTCAGGTAAATGCACTTTCAAAAATATATACTCTTTGTACACCTTGAAGCGAAATTATGCAATCAAGACTTTTATCCTTTTCCCCTACCATTCCACATCTCCTTTCGTGTACCTAGAAGAAGCCGATCGTTTTCCCCTCCAACAGTTTCTTGCCTGTATGATCTCTTCTCACCGTCAGACAAGACAACTAAACGTTTATCTATGTTATGTTTGTTATGTTTATCGACTTTTTTGTACAACATTATAGGATATTCATTCTTGCTCTGCAGGTTGTTTTTCAGTGACTTACCTGCTATTCTTGTTTTTCTTGTTTATCAGATGATGAAGAAAACCTCGTAGACGAAGGAGCCGAAGACTTCAAGCCTTCCGAACCACAATCTAAAGCCGAGGCCAGAGGTTTTGTTAAACCCCTTCGTTTTCAATTTAATGCAAAAGTTTAGAAAACAAAACAAAAACTCCTCTGTCGAAACGGATAATGTTTCTCACAGAAGAGACTTCAAGGAATCGCGAACTGCTAGCACTTGGACGAAGCAGTTAGCGTTGTGCCGTTGTCTTCTGTTGTCCGCTATTTGCATCTTGAATCACCCACGCCTTAATTAAAAAACCTGCTCTCATCTCCAGTCCTCTTTTCTTGGAATCTTGATTGACCTTAAAATTGTTTTTTTCAGTAATTTCCTGCTCTGCTTCTTTCTTGTTCCAGGAATTTTCTATAATAGTGCTGCTTTTCATGGATCTGCAGTATTGCAGAAGTACTTCTTAGCAACCCGCTGCTCCATACATCTTTTTAAGTCCTTGCTCAATTACCACCCTTTCCTTCCTCTCTCCTCCACGCCACTGAGCTTGGGTTTGCTACAGGATACTCTGTGGCATTATTTAAATTCATTTTAATAGTTAATAAAAACTTTATGAGAGATCTCTCCCCTTATGTTTTCGCGTGCTTTAATTTTTTAAACATCAATGCCTTGATTAATCTTCCCGATCCTTTCAATCTCTCGTTTTCATTCGTGATTTGTGTTGGCAGTTGACCAACTTTGCCGTAAAAATACAAAACAGCGTGGCTCTTTCTTGAAATTATTGGGATAAACGAGCGCTTCTGTTCTGTCTTACTTATCTTTCCTTGTTGTCGCTGACATTACTTGTCTTTGCCAATAGTGTAACTCTTGTTGCACTCGGTAACCTAATACTTAAAGTTTCTTGGTTTCCTTTGTAAAAACACACACATGTAACGCTCAATATGCAAGTTCCTCACAAAAGGGAATCCTCTTATCCCGTCGCTGTTTGGTGAAGACATTCTACTCTATTCTGCTGTCCTTTCCTATATCTCCACTTTGTTCTCTAGCTTTTCCATTTCTGTTCTATGAAGACGGAGATCCGGAAGGTTATGACCCTCCATCTCTTCCTCTGGAAACCTCGGATGAGCTTGTCCAGGAAACGAAGGCGAAACGACTTGAAGATGCTCAAGGTATCAAACACTACATTATGTTGAGAATGACATGCAGCCATGACTTGCATGTACTTGGTTTGTCAACATGTACTTCGGTCTCTTGCTGTGTTTTTCTACATCTTAAAACTCTACTCAGTCGCAAAGTTCATCTTAGAAATTCTCTCCATTGTTGGTAATAAATTGTCTTTATACCAGCTTTGGGAGAATTTGGAGGTACATTTAGATCAACCTCCATTCTCGACCTTCAGTAAGCTAGATAACCTTTCCACCGTGCAAATCCTTGTCTGTCCATGTCTATATCATGGTGTGGTATAATTCTCGTTTCTTGTGTTTTTACTGTACCTGTTACGTACTTTGTGGAGATGTTTCTGTTCATTTCATGTCATATCTTCTGTGCAATGCTTCCCGCGTCGAGCGCGTCTCCCATTTTTCTCTCTTTGGGTATATACAATCTGGTTTTGCGGCGACGACTATGCTTACACTTCTAAGGTGTCTATGTTTATACTTATTATCCAATCACTTATTGTAAAGTTAATAACTCCTTTTTAAGCAATTAGACTTATTCACCATCATGGTAACCGTAAATTCGTTCTTGGTCCTAATGAATTCGTGTTTTTTGCTGTTCACCATTAATTCAAAATTTAAAAAAAAAGGAAACAAAAAGAAACAAAAACTTATGTATACCGATCTTTACCAATGTGACTTGAGATGACGTTTCATGTAATCATGTAAAGTTATGTAAAATTCTAATCCTCGTTTGCTTAAAAAAATTCTGGTAGCCCTCTAATTTTTTAGGGAGGCGCGGTGGCCTCATGGTTAGTGCGCTCGACTCCGGAGCGAGCGCTCCGGGTTCGAGCTCTGGCCTGGGACATTGCGTTGTGTTCTTAGGCAAGACACTTTACTCTCACGGTGCCTCTCTCCACCCAGGTGTATAAATGGGTACCGGCGAATTTGATGCCGGGGGTAACCCTGCGATGGACTGGCATCCCATCCAGGGGGGGGGGGGGGGGAGTAGAAATATTCCTAGTCGCTTCATGCCACGGAAACCGGGATAAGCTCATTTGACTCGTATGCAGAGTTATAATATATTTACGTGTACTTTCCTTGGTTTACCAGGTCGTGCAAAGCGTAAGATTGATGAGTTAGCTCACTTGCTGGACGTGGCTAAAATGAACTACAGACAGCTGGGAGGCGTGTTAGACGAGGATCAGAAAAAACATGAAGAGGAAAGAGAAAGTGCCAGGTCAGTGAAAGCTTTCGTCCATCAATACACGTGAATGATGAATAATGAACAGATAATTTGCTCGGTTAAACTATTATCGCGCCTTAATTTTCGTTAGCCATCCCGAATGCCTATTTTCATACTTCGCTAGCCTGCGTAGTAGATGTTTCCGTTTCCGTTTCCGGTTCCGAGACGAGCGAGTAAACGAGCGCGCCTGGGTGAGCAAAACAACAAATATTGGGGAGAAGTGGGGAGGTGCTGAGCAAAAATGGGGGAGAAGGGGGAGAGGAGAGGGTGGGAAGGAAAGGGTGTATTTTGCACTCGCCTGAAATTTCGTTCCCTTTGCGTGCTTAGGCAAATGAACGCCAGCTACGCAAGCTGATCCTTTGCCACCTTAAGCCATCATAACTTCTAATTGAGTTCTTGTCATTTGTTTGATTATCAAATCATTATTGTTGAATTTCCTGTCCTCCGGTATTTAACAGCTCTAACGTCTGCTTGTTGCCAAGGGGATCCTTGAGTTACATCGCAACTGAAACGAAAATACCGCGCATCATGCAACTACAGTCCATTGGGATTTAACGTAACGTGGAACCCTTTCTCTATCAATGCACAAGCTATCGTTCATCCTAGCGTGTTACAAAGGGTCTTAACGTTGATGTTTTGTGAATTCAGGGTTATCCGCGAGCTTGAGGCGCAGCTTGAATACGAGCGAGAAAAACGAGAAAAGCTGGAAGCCCAGATGGACAAACTACGGGCTCAGATTCATACTCTGACTCTTCAGCTGGAAGACGAGCGAAGCACACATGTTACAGCGGTAAGCATTTCCGCTCGTTAGAGAGTGCGCAGACATTTCTGCATCAGATGCTCTTTCCTTTGGCGCGTATTGTCGTCAAAACGTCAAAATAAGAGGTTTCAAATTTGTTGCTGGGAATGAAATCGCGCAGGAAAACACTGTAATTTTCATTTATTATCCGAGTTAAAAACTATGCGTTTAGTTCCTTTTGTCTTTTTTTTTTTCTCTCCTGATTAACTGAGTTGTACAATTTGCATGTCTTCTGCTTTTGTTTTCTGAGTTTTTTTTGAGGTCCGGATTTTTATTATGCATCGCTCGCTTTTTGTAACTGAGAGAAAAAACACAAGTTCTTTTAACTGAGCTTGTCTTATCCAAATGTAGAAATATTATCTTCGTTTTTTTCTTGTTTTGTGTGACCACCCGCACGGGGTTTGTTTCCGGCATCATTCTTCCCCTTTAAGAAACTCGTTTCGATCGAGCCATACTGTAAAGACCTAATAGTAGTACCGATATTCTCGCTGTATAGCCTCACGTAATCGTCACGCAATCTTCCTTAGAAAGATTGCGTTACGAGCGCTGAGATGCGTTTGCGGAGGAAGCTACTCGTAGCATGGCCCTCTCGCCTTTTTCCTCGAATGAATTATCGAGCCAACTCTTACAGTCACTACCAAGAAGATATTTAACTCCCTCATTTCCGGTCATTCCTTTTGTATTGCATTTTACATCCTTTTTTGTGTAGTTACATATTTCTGTTTTATTACTTTGTTGCTGTTGTAATTTTTTTTTATATTTCTATAACGTTGCAGTCTGAATTTCAACGAACTTCCACCACAAATCAACAAACCGCATTACGACGCAAGAAAAAGAAAAACAAGCGACTGGATACGACAGCCAGTGGGATATTCGTGAGAAGAGGAGTGTCGAGTCCAAGAACTATTCACTGCCTCGATAAGGACTAAACAAAGACTTAAAACTCTATTCAAATATTTATCAAATCTTCTTTCCCTGTATATAGTGATGATTGATGTTTTTATATGCTAGGTATTTTTAATGTCGTTCGTTTAGCCTATGTGCGAATGGCTACGCGGTTTTCATTAGTCTCTCACGTGAACAGTTGTGCTCGAAAATGTATTTAACAAATAAAGAAGCCTAAGTCGTGTATTACACTGTGATAAAACACGACGGGCATTTGACAACTCGAGGGAAATGTAGAAAACACTGGCCGCAGGCGAGTGTTTTCTACATTTCTCGAGTGCTCTCAAATGTCCGGAGTGTTTTATCTCAGTGTAATACACGGCTTAGGCTTCTTCATTTGCTTTATGATATAGATTTTACGCGCGCAAAACAATAAAACACGCTTTTTTCTATGTTTTATACTCTGACCAAACATGGATTTTCGACCAATCAGAGCGCGCTCAGGGTCCTATCTAATGGTGTATATTATAGCAGAACAATTTCACGAAGTGTGCAGTCCTAATAAAACGAATCCAAGGCCATAGCCAATCACCGCTAACGTACGGAATGCAACGAACCAATGAGAACATGAAACAATTACACTATACAAGCGCCAAGCAGGGCAGAACTAAAGCGACCATGTCGGGGGTGGGGGGATCATTTTGCATCTCATTGGTTAGATAAGTAGCACGAGGCTTCTAAACCACTCACAAAGTGTAGTAAAACAAATCAAACCAACGAAATTAATTCCGGATTAGTTTCGATACATGATTGAACAACGTTCTTGGGAGAAAATGGATGTTTTATTCAGGTGATTATAAGCGCACGTGATTTGTACAGTACCTCAAAGAGTGTATAACTTGATCGTCCGCTAGTAAAATTGATATTTATTTCATATGTACCCTTGTAAATGCACAGTTGTATAACCGTGAGTGATTTGTGTGTTTTATAGTGTCTTTATTTGATAACTTGATGACATAATAAAGGCATGAATCAAACCAAGTTTCTCATCCTCTTTGGTATATGTGTCAAGTAATTTGTATATACAGTACGAGTATATGCTCGGTTCTTTTATTAGCTTCATTTATTTTCGTAAACAATAAGAAATATTCATTTCTTTCTTTCTCTTTTTCCTTTCTATCCGTTGCGTTCTTGAACTCATTGGCCGTTTCATCATGTTTAAATAAATACCAAGACCATTATCACGACCACAACCAATACTACTGCTACCGCTACGACAGCCATTAGCTGCTGCTATTGCTGCTACTGCCGTCGCCACTGACAGTAGAAACATAAGTCCCGAGTTCTAGAAGTGAATATTAAATATCTCTCATTGATCGAGTTTCTTAAAGTAACCTGCCGCTCGAGTAGGGAAAATAAAAATCGAAACGAAAATTATTTGAGGTCTGTACAGTAACATAGGAGTTTTAAGATGGACCGACTTCGGAAGACAAGTTTCAAAGGTTCGTATCTTACAAATTGAAGGAAGCTATTAAGATGTTTGCCCTGCATATCTCTCCTTCGGGTTAAGTGGCCGTATTGTACAGCAATAAAACTTTGACCAACTGGCTTAGACCAAAACGCGTTCTGACGGATCCACATTGATATTTGTGCAGCAAAGTTTCCTGGCGCAGTTGTCCATCTTGACGAACGTCTCTACGTGATAGCTTCCATACCTGCGACATCCACACGCCCGTCCCTGGCGTCTGCTTACGCTCATCTTGTCTTCAGCTGGCCCTTCGTCTTCTTCTTCCAGGCAAGGGAGATAAAGCGGTGTCATATCGTCCTCGTCGCACACCATGTCGGCCCGGTGTGCCAGTGCGGATAACAGATTGGAGTTGATATCACTTGAGCACCGACTGGAGATCAACATGCTTGTGGCTGTGGTGTTCTTTGCTGTTTTGACAGGTGCTTTGGGGTAGTTTACAATTGGCCGACTTGACACTTTCGACGCTGAACCCATCGCGCGAGTACGCGCGGGACGGGAAACCTTGAGCTTCGGGCTTTCTGGGGTATGGGCGCTTGGTTGACCGAGTTTTGTGGGTTTTGTCGCTGTGTTAGTGTTATCGAACTCGGTTTCACAGCAGTGTGGAGAAACAGTCTTCTTTGTGACCGAGCATCGCGGGGATTTCAAATCGAGGAGCAGTGACTGCTTGTCAGTCTGACTTTTTCCTGTGCGTTTCTTGTCATTGACAACCTCGGATGTGTTCAATAAGGAGTCGATATCGTAAACCTTGCCCACAATTATCAGGGTGTCCTTAAAACTTTCCTTCAGCGACGGTTTCCACTTAATCAGTTCTTCGATGTCTTGGAGAGCTTTAGCTTGAGAACAAACCTGTTCTTTGGCAGTGCCAAACGAAGGATCAGAATGAAACACTTGATTCCCAGCGGAATGCCAACCATTACCTGTCAAAAATGCTTCGACCGATCTCCTCTGGTAATTAGAGCTATGATCCTTGCTTGACGACTTTGCCTTCGCGAAGGTGTACTTGAAAAGGACGGCGGCCATTCCTCACTCCAAGATGATCAACAGTGCTGCTATTTCTTGGTATTTCCTTCAACTCAGTTCTGGCCCAACGGGTAACACTGTTTCCATCTTAAAAATATGTTCTGGCCACTTCACTGTTCTCTGTAATGTTTGGTTTGAAAATTTCGTAATTTGTTTGAAATTAGTGAAGTGGTTTAATGCAATACGCTGCTTCGCTTCGATTCACGTTCATACACATCACCAAATTACCGAAAAGCATTAAAATTGAAACAACTGCTGCTTTAACTCCGGGGTGACAGCTATAAATCAAAGAACCAATTGGCTTTTAGTAACAGGTAATTTCTTTTTTCAACAAAAGCGCCAGTTTTCGACAAAAGCGTACACAAATGATAATTAAAACTGTTTGGCCTTCCTTGCCCACTTTGTTAATATATAATTAGTGTAGATCCCACTCCAGTGAAGCGCTTAACTTTGTACTTAAACAATCCTTTCTTGTTTACTATTGAACTGTTTTCAATCTCTGGGCGTTTTAAAGCGACGTTTTTTTTTTGTAAAGTACTTTTTGTCAGCCCTGAAGGGCTTCGAAATAATTGTAACTACATGCGATAGTGATTTTAAACGGTTTATTCGGAAATTTGAGGGATTTAAGTACAGGCCTAGAAGGCTCAATATTATTGAATGCTTCAGTGAAAAGCAAAATTTACGAACCTGCCGTTTAGGGTAATCTTTGCACTTCACGTAATAGCAATTGTTGACAGAGAAGTATGAACTCTTACCCATTGGTAGATGCAGTTGCATTATCACAGTATTTGTTTTATAATAATTAACACCTTGGCTTCTGTTTTAAGACGTTATGAAAAAGCTGCAGGTATATGACATGCCAACCGAATTTGAGAGCCTAAGGCATGTTTTAGCATCAGCCATGTAAAAGCATTTCGCGCGGCCAACGGTATTTATCCATATATATCTCTTAACATTTCTAATACAGACTTGTAAGGATAAGCATCCCTGTGTATTTTCACGATATCACCTGATCGTGATATAAATACAACTTATCACTCTCGATATTATCACTGCACACAATCGATTCAATGACTGACCCGCGAAGCGTCTTGTTTCCTCGACCAAAAGAAAAAGAAAAGGTAAAGAACAGAACAGAAATATTGCACGGCGAACCGTGCAATACGTATGCAACTATCAATGTTCAGCACGATGAGCTGGAGGGGCGGGGTGAAGAGGGTAGGGCAGGGGGTACACGTATGGTTTGCATGCTCCGCCAGCCGACAGTATGAGCCAAATTCTGCTGGGTTTTGTTTGGCTATCCGATCCGGCAACACGAGGCTATCTTGTTGCTTTCGTGGAATTTCTCGCCGTATCGCGCAAGAAAATGGTGCCCTACCTAATTATCCTTTAATGGCCATGCCTTTTTGGTCAATATTAATATAGCTGGCTTTTGGCCTTAATACTTTTGCTCGTCTATGGATCTCCAAGATAAATTTTCCCAAACTAAGAAAAATGTGAAATTTCGCCTCTTTTAGCAGTAACTCAAAACCTTAGCTAATCCTTAGCACGTACGCATTGTCCACATGTCCAATAATCTACTCCAGCCAATCAAACGCGCAGGCGTAATAGCCTGTTGATAATCATTAGCGCCTGTTGTTGGTGAATTTCCTAATTGACACGTAAGGCATCTTCCTACGGCCACCTTCTTGCTTATAAAGCTAGTAAAAAACCAGCCTTTCAAATGTAACACTATCTTCTTTCCAGCTATGTCTGCCCGTTTTTAAACGAGCGCCATTGTTGTGAAAGACATCGAAAATTGAATGCGTATAAATATAGGCTCTGGTCAGCTGAATGAAACGCGTAAAGCCGGTTTGTCTCATCAAACTTTACTTTGAAAGCTTCGCTCTCTGAAGGCATTTCGTTTGTCCTTTGATTCACTTTGCGTTTTCAAACGAAGAGAGCCGCGAGTCAGCGCATGCCTCTTTTTCCTGAAAAGACTTGTTACGTGAGCTCCCTGACTAGGGGCAACTTTAGTTTGCTGATTGATATCTCTCCCCCGTGTGTTCTGGCACGTTTCATAAACATCAGCAAATTTATAACAACAACAACAACCTTATTTTACAAATATAAATAATTCAGTCCTTGGTAGCTCGCAATTAGCAAAGCAATTCCAGCAAGCTACAACATGCACTTTTGCTTACATGCATGTCAGGAATGGTACATGCAAACCCTACAACAAGGGAAATGAAAATCGAGTTATTTCCTTTACGTTCGATTGACGTCATGTTATCCGGCTTAGGACATACAATAATCAGAACGATAATACACTTACTGCAAGATGAAATCGAATCCAACTGAGACAACTACTGTATATCAAGGCCTTTTTCGATAGCTGCACGAAAGAAGTAAAGGGTTCTTTTAGGGGCCAACTTCTCCGAGAACACAGAACATCTCTACCACCGGAGTCCAATTTTGCCTCGAATTTTGATTTAGGGGGTTGACTCTACTTAGGTTAAATGGAGCAAGAATTAAGTAAGGAACGAAAAACGACGAATCGCTTGACGACGTCGGAGAAATTCCGTTGCTTCGTGTACTTCCTTGCAATTGCGTGCATGGTTTCTTGCATCGTAGTTCTGTTTGTTTCACTAGTCTCCATGGAAAGACGAGTGGCTTTAGTTGAAAACATGCTCAGTGAGATTTCTGAAGGACTCAAACAAATTCGGTCCAAGAATGACGCTCAAGAATCTCCCAGCGATGTTCACGTGAGACATGAGCGGAATGCTTACCCGACAACAACTTTGGCTAACCTTACCAAGAGAATTATCGCACTGGAAGGCAGGTCCACGTTTCGAGGTCAGTTAACAACTACAGATATATTCAGTTTTTGCTTTGTATCTGTTTTTTGTTTGTTTGTTTATTTTAAAAGTGTTCATTGTCAAGGTGCACAAGACAGAATGTAGGTGACGTAGTAGTAACTAATCCCTGTAGAATTTTGTAAAGCTTTCATCTAGCAAGATCGGATGATCTCGCATTTAGTTCAACAGTAGCAGTCTAAGGTTGCACAACCTAAGGGATAAGCTGTCTGTATTGTAGATGTTCTACGTCGAAAAAGTGTGAATTTGAATACTCAAGTGAACTGATTGCATGATTGAATAAAACTTTGCTTAGGTCGAGATGGAAGAGATGGCATGCCAGGACCCCCCGGACTTGCTGGTAAGAAACAAACTCTTGTTTTCCTCCATCAAGAGTAACCTTATTGGTTTGTTTGTATGTACATTTGTTTAAATTGATGTAACTTAGTGCAATGGACACAAAGGTAATGTGACCTAAGTGCGAATCCTGTACGTCACCATCACGTTGAATTTCGGCTCAGCAGACAACGTGTTGTATGTTTCCGTCGCTTGTTTTGCTCGTCCTGCCGTAGTACCACTTAGAGGGAGTTCCCTCTAAGGTATCTAAGCTATCAAACAATGCCTATTGGACACACTTCGACGTCGAGCTAAGCGACCTGTTATGATTGCCACAATTATCAGCCATCTCTTAAAACATAAATAGTCAGTGTATACTAGTACTATATCAAAACAAATAATAATAAGCAAGTAGCTCATTTTCGGAGATCGTAGTTTAAAGGATGTCTTGGCTTGTTGAACTACAGTTAACGATTTTCTACTGATGGGAGCCAGTTATCAGTGCAAGGTTTGGTATCTAGTTGCAACTCAATTGGTTTGCATCTCCTCGCTGTTGTTACAAGTAGTCAAATGTGTTTGTTAGTTTGAAATTATAGAGAAGATATTGACATTTTCAGGACGGGACGGTAGAGACGGAAGAGAAGGTCCCGTGGGACTTCGAGGCATTACTGGACCAAGAGGTGTCTAAAGTTAGCTCTTTTAGCTTCTCTTAGATTGAACCATCTGTCCACCCTTTATCTTTGAAGATTCCGCTGCCTATGGGATTTTTTGCGATTTTTTCCCTTCCAGACTTCTGGCTCCTCTACGCGGCTGTTTGAAATACAAGCAATCAATATGCATTTTCTCTTGATATATGTTATCGAACTAGCCGAGAGGTCCCACTTGAGCAAAATATTAGCCGAGTTCTATTTTGCAAGTTCGGATACCTAGCCCGCGGCTCGAATCAGAAACTTGCAAAAAATGACGAGACCAATATTGTCCAATACCGTGAGACCAAACATATCTATTACAAAGGGCAACCCTAAAAGCCGGAATCCGGAATCCGGAATCACAGGTCATTGTTTTACCAATACACAGAGTAGAAACTATCCTAAACATTCATAAAAGCTAACCTTAGGCCTAAAAACGTTTGTTTAGGCCTAATCAGGCCTAAGGTTAGCTTTTATGAATGTTTAGGATAGTTTCTACTCTGTGTATTGGTAAAACAATGACCTGTGATTCCGGATTCCGGATTCCGGCTTTTAGGGTTGCCCATTACAAAGACTAAAAATTAACACGTCCCCGAGATCTGTTCTTGGTAGACGCGCACGGCAAAAGTAAGGCATTTATTTACTTTTTTGATGCTGCTTTAATTCGTGAAAGGTGAACTCGAATTGCGCGCTAAATATGGAAAAAAAGAAAAAAAACCCGAATCTTTGACAACAAACTGTATTCTTTTGTGCAATGTTTTGAAAAAGCTATTCGCGGAAACTAGTAAGCGGTCCATCTTTGCCGTTCATAATCTAAAACTTGGAACGTTCAGGCCTGGGTTGTTCGAGAGGTGGATAACGCTCTCCACCGGATAAAACGCTATCCAGTGGATAAGCGGTAACAAAAAAAAACCCACGCTATCCGCTGGATAGTGATTTATCTGGTGGAGAGCGTTACCCACCTTTCGAACAACCCAGGCCAGGACACCAATCAGATTTCTCCTTTTTATCTTGAACCACTCTGCTGTATAAATAATAAAACGACACAAACTTGTTTTTTTGAACTACAGGTCCTGTTGGTCGACCGGGAAGCCCTGGGCCCCAGGGACCAGCTGGGCCTCAAGGAACAATGGGACCAGTAGGACCGGTGCTGTCAGGTGGGAATTACAAC
>OZ026599.1:1262500-1265000 GCA_964020085.1 Micromussa lordhowensis
AGCCTGTTGATAATCATTAGCGCCTATTGTTGGTGAATTTCCTAATTGACACGTAAGGCATCTTCCTACGGCCACCTTCTTGCTTATAAAGCTAGTAAAAAACCAGCCTTTCAAATGTAACACTATCTTCTTTCCAGCTATGTCTGCCCGTTTTTAAACGAGCGCCATTGTTGTGAAAGACATCGAAAATTGAATGCGTATAAATATAGGCTCTGGTCAGCTGAATGAAACGCGTAAAGCCGGTTTGTCTCATCAAACTTTACTTTGAAAGCTTCGCTCTCTGAAGGCATTTCGTTTGACCTTTGATTCACTTTGCGTTTTCAAACGAACAGAGCCGTGAGTCAGCGTATGCCTCTTTTTCCTGAAAAGACTTGTTACGTGAGCTCCCTGACTAGGGGCAACTTTAGTTTGCTGATTGATATCTCTCCCCCGTGTGTTCTGGCACGTTTCATAAACATCAGCAAATTTATAACAACAACAACAACAATCTTATTTTACAAATATAAATAATTCAGTCCTTGGTAGCTCGCAATTAGCAAAGCAATTCCAGCAAGCTACAACATGTACTTTTGCTTACATGCATGTCAGGAATGGTACATGCAAACCCTACAACAAGGGAAATGAAAATCGAGTTATTTCCTTTACGTTCGATTGACGTCATGTTATCCGGCTTAGGACATACAATAATCAGAACGATAATACACTTACTGCAAGATGAAATCGAATCCAACTGAAAGAATATACTGTATATCAAGGCCTTTTTCGATAGCTGCACGAAAGAAGTAAAGGGTTCTTTTAGGGGCCAACTTCTCCGAGAACACAGAACATCTCTGCCATCGGAGTCCAATTTTGCCTCGAATTTTGATTTAGGGGGTTGACTCTACTTGGGTTAAATGGAGCAAGAATTAAGTAAGGAACGAAAAACGACGAATCGCTTGACGACGTCGGAGAAATTCCGTTGCTTCGTGTACTTCCTTGCAATTGCGTGCATGGTTTCTTGCATCGTAGTTCTGTTTGTTTCACTAGTCTCCATGGAAAGACGAGTGGCTTTAGTTGAAAACATGCTCAGTGAGATTTCTGAAGAACTCAAACAAATTCGGTCCAAGAATGACGCTCAAGAATCTCCCAGCGATGTTCACGTGAGACATGAGCGGAATGCTTACCCGACAACAACTTTGGCTAACCTTACCAAGAGAATTATCGCACTGGAAGGCAGGTCCACGTTTCGAGGTCAGTTAACAACTACAGATATATTCAGTTTTTGCTTTGTATCTGTTTTTTGTTTGTTTGTTTATTTTAAAAGTGTTCATTGTCAAGGTGCACAAGACAGAATGTAGGTGACGTAGTAGTAACTAATCCCTGTAGAATTTTGTAAAGCTTTCATCTAGCAAGATCGGATGATCTCGCATTTAGCTCAACAGAAACAGTCTAAGGTTGCACAACCTAAGGGATAAGCTGTCTGTATTGTAGATGTTCTACGTTGAAAAAGTGTGAATTTGAATACTCAAGTGAACTGATTGCATGATTGAATAAAACTTTGCTTAGGTCGAGATGGAAGAGATGGCATGCCAGGACCCCCCGGACCTGCTGGTAAGAAACAAACTCTTGTTTTCCTCCATCAAGAGTAACCTTATTGGTTTGTTTGTATGTACATTTGTTTAAATTGATGTAACTTAGTGCAATGGACACAAAGGTGATGTGACCTAGGTGCGAATCCTGTACGTCACCATCACGTTGAATTCCGGCTCAGCAGACGTGTTGTATGTTTCCGTCGTTTGTTTTGCTCGTCCTGCCGTAGTACCACTCCATTTGAGATTGGGGGGAGGGGGAGGGGGGGGGAGTTCCCTCTAAGGTATCTAAGCTATCAAACAATGCCTATTGAACACACTTCGACGTCGAGCTAAGCGACCTGTTATGATTGCCACAATTATCAGCCATCTCTTAAAACATAAATAGTCAGTGTATACTAGTACTATATCAAAACAAATAATAATAAGCAAGTAGCTCATTTTCGGAGATCGTAGTTTAAAGGATGTCTTGGCTTGTTGAACTACAGTTAACGATTTTCTACTGATGGGAGCCAGTTATCAGTGCAAGGTTTGGTATCTAGTTGCAACTCAATTGGTTTGCATCTCCTCGCTGTTGTTACAAGTAGTCAAATGTGTTTGTTAGTTTGAAATTATAGAGAAGATATTGACATTTTCAGGACGGGACGGTAGAGACGGAAGAGAAGGTGTCGCGGGACTTCGAGGCATTACTGGACCAACAGGTGTCTAAAGTTAGCTCTTTTAGCTTTTCTTAGATTGAACCATCTGTCCACCCTTTATCTTTGAAGATTCCGCTGCATATGGGATTTTTTGCGATTTTTTCCCTTCCAGACTTCTGGCTCCTCTACGCGGCTGTTTGAGCTACAAGCAATCAATACGCATTTTTTCTTGATATATGTTATCGAACTAGCCGTGAGGTCCCACTTGAGCAAAATATTAGCCGAGTTCTATTT
>OZ026599.1:1275000-1280000 GCA_964020085.1 Micromussa lordhowensis
TGAGTGAAAGTCAATACAATTTATTGCGCTGAATTAAAAATCACAACTCCTTGAAGACAAGCAAAAGTTTACCTCTGTACCAAACTTGTGGGGTATACGTTAACTTGCACACTCACAACTCACTTGTACTTCCTTGTTTAATTCTCCTCCTCCTCTCCATAAGAGCATATTTCACCAGGCCATCACTCGTGTCTCCGATTACAATGATTACGAGCCTCGTGAAAAAGTCTCCTTTGTAGCAGGGTGCGTTGCGTGACGAACCTAATAACAGCTGCGAAGGAGACTAATAATGGCCGAGCTGTCAACTTATGAAATGTCACGCTGCCACGACACTTCCGTTTATATACTTGCTCAGCAGCTACCAAAATAGCAAGATGGGAAAAATGTCCGTCCTATAATATCTGCTTAATTGGTAGAAATAGTAAAAGAAAAAAAAAAATAGGAAAACTCTCTATCGATCTCCGCGCTTGCCATGATACAGTGCACATGAAGACACATGAAGAACGCGCATGTTTTCCATTACGCCAAACATTCCTGAAATTTCGGTAGGACGTCAAATGGAAAGGTCCATTTCGATTTCTTCCCAGTTCACTTATTTTGGTTGGACCCGGCGGTCCGCGGCTGGCTTTTCGAGGCTGGGGTAAGTACTTGGTGTATCCCTTATCCGAGTTTATTAGATACACTATAATATCTGGAAGGGATACATGAAGTACTTAGGGAGGCTGGCGGCTCGGGCTCGCAGGCTCGCAAAATAGCCTCCCCCTTGGGAGAATCACTGGAACCACTGCTCAGTAGTAGGCCTGTAGAATCCGACTTTCAAGAGTATCAGGTCATATTAGTCCAAGGCCATTATATATGTATTAAGTATAATTTCAGAGTTGAAGAGCGAGTTTCCAGCAATCTGATTGGTTGAGCGATTCGTACTATGACGTTATATTCACCGCGCTACGCGGTGAATATAACTTTCAACCAACAACAAAATGGCTGTGAGCCGGTTTGCCCAAGTTTTCGACTAGGAAACATCCGAAATGTCGTTTTTTTCTGTCCTTCGACTCAGAAATTATACTAAAACAATTATTCGCCTCAGGCTCAGTGAATATTGTCGAATAATCCCCTCGACTTCGTCTCGGGGATTATTCGACAATATTCACTGAGCCTGAGGCGAATAATTGTTAAATATAGGAATATTTCTATATGTATAACCTAAGAAGCAGATCGAACTCCGATTCCTCCGATTTTCGAGCTGTTTGTATCATAGACGTTTCACTATGTGTTTAGAAAAAAAGCGCATGGGAATTTGGATGGTTATATTAAACAATTGGATTATTCGTTCTCGATAGTTCACGGGAAGGGGGGGGGGGGGGGGCAGCCCGTGTCCACTATCACGCATAGAAATCGAAAGCGAATAGTCTTATTGTTGTAGCATAAATCTTCTAGTCATTCAACGACGACACTAGCTCACGCTGCTACCCTACACACTATCTAATTAAGAAATAGAAAACATGTGCCGTGTTTCTATCGAGTTATAGAAACACGAGTGAAAGTTTGGGAGAACGAGAAATGCTCTGGGAACACGAGCCGCAGGCAAGTGTTTCCACAGCTTTTTCGAGTTCTCCAAACTTTCACGAGTGTTTCTATAACTCGATAAGAACATGGAGAACATGTTTTCTATTTCTTTTAGAAAATACCGCGACGAAGAAAAATAAAAATAACTTGTTTACTTCGATCATCACAATGTAAATTATCTTTGTTCGCGGCATCATTACGTCAACAGCTCGTGCTAGTTCTGTGTTGCTATTTATTGAAACACGGTTTTAAACCAATCAGTGTGCGTATTTGCTTTGGATTATTATCTAAAATAGAATAGATAGTGAGTAGCGTAGCCAATCAGAGAACGGCGTTCGTGATAGAACGCTATAATAGATTTATACTTAAAACAGATGGAAGTATTGACTGATTGATTAAAATCTTGTTCAGGTCGAGACGGAAGAGATGGTATGCCAGGACCCCCCGGATCTGCTGGTACTAAACAAACCTATTTCTTGTGGTTATCACGGCTAGACCAAGGCTAGACCTAAATTAAGTTTGCGCCTTTTGCTTACTCATGGGACCGCGAGACAATATGAGTTCTCACCTTTATGTTTTGTCCATGTTGACGGTTACATCTCGACTGCGAGATAAGAAGTTTCAGCCGGCTCTCGGAATACATAGTATTGAAAGAAAATAAGCAAGTAACTCGAGTTCGGAGATCATAAAGACTCTCGTAACTTCTCAGATGATCTGAAAATAGACATCTTCTAGATGGAAGCAAGTTGCCAGTCTTACGGTTTGGTTTAGCGTTGGCTGCTCAATTAGCTTGAATTGTTATAACAGTCAGATGCGTTTGTCAGTTAAATTAACAGAGGATATATTAAAATTTTCAGGACGGGACGGCAGAGACGGAAGAGAAGGTCCCGCGGGACCTCGAGGGATTATGGGACCAAAAGGTATCTGAAACTGTGGCAAGCTTTTTCTGTTTTTAAATATTATTTTTTATTTTATTTTCTATCTGTCTTAAGGCGAGACTAAACCTGAATTTAGGTGAAATTTTGGTAAGTTTATAGAGAGGGTGAAAGGGAAAAAAAGGGTTTTGGAACACCACCAGACAGTTGCCCGACCCCACAATGGCACCTAGGTTGTTAGGCAACTGTTTGGAGTGTATGTACCAATTTTTAATTTCAAACTCTAATTTTAAAACAACAACAAATCTTCCAAATTTCCTATTTCCATCAATTTTACTAATCCTTTGAGAAAAACTATTTCTCTCCAAATATACCTAAAAATCACCAAAAAATTCACAAAACAACCCAAAACATAGATATGTGGGATGAGCATAGAGATTCTTGATTGCTTGAAACGTAAGCGAGATATTGGCATTAAAAACATAATACCCAGTCAAAATACGGCTTTTAGGTTTAGTCCCGCCTTAAGTATCGCTCTATGGCTACCCTCTAATCGTCGTCCGCTCAAGAGTCCATGGAAGGGACTATCACATATGAATGTTTTAATTGTGATTGATTTTTCATTTCTTCCATGCCAAAACTCCTGGTTCTCTATTGCTAATCTTTGCGTTACAAGCAATAAAACAACACATTATGTGGATTGTTTTTCTTCAAACAACAGGTGATGCTGGTCGAGCCGGAAGTCCTGGGCCCCAGGGACCTGCTGGGCCTCAAGGAACAATGGGACCAGAAGGACCGGGGCTGTCAGGTGTGAGTTATAACCGCTGGGGACGAACCAACTGCTCAGGAGATGCAATTACAGTGTACACAGGTAAGGAGAGAAAAAGCATGTACTCAAAATTTGAGTAGTAATATCAAAATCTTAAACGAAACACGGAGCGGGCCTATAAATGGAGGCTGAGCGGCTCAGCTCGTCCATCACAAATCGGAATACTCTGCTTTGATTGGATTATTCACCCAGGCGTGTCGTACTCCCGCGAAATTCCCACGAAGTAATATTTCAGGCGACAGGGAAGGTTTTTCGTTTGTTTGCTTTCTTTGTAAAAAGGTCAGCGAATACAACAAGAATGGCATCTACAGAAGAAGAATTTAGGCAGGTATCGTACTTCATATACATGCATTTTAACTTCTTATTTTTGTTGTTTCACTTGTGAAAGCATATCGATTATTTTCGCGTTGCTTACTCAACGTAATTGCCATGCTTTAGCCAACAAAGTGCAAGCCGCTGGAGGCTCGCTCCGTGTTTAAAAGACTTAAAACATTCAGAGTTGAAATGGTAAAACCTCCCTTGTATCAGCTCGCGCACAGCGGGGGGATAGGGAATTGATTCTTTCTGATTTGTCACAACGGTGCATAACCTATGACACAATTCTTAGATGCAGAGTTTTCTGTACCTCCGTCTTTCTCTTAGACAGTCATGCAATCCATTTCACTATGCTGTTCGGGTCAGTATTTGATACATTCTCATCCCCAGGGGCCGCGCTCCTTATAGTCAGCACCAAGCATCGCGACTTCTGGTAAGGTCCAACACCGGAAGTCTTCCCGTCACTCTGCACATGCTCAGAGTCACATCGGTGCATAACCTATGACACAATTCTTAGATGCACAGTTTTTCTGTGCCTCCATCTTTCTCTTAGCCAGTCCTGCAATCCATTCCACTATGCTGCTCGGGTCAGTATTTGATACATTCTCATCCCCAGGTGCCGCGCTCCTTATAGTCAGCACTAAGCATCGCGACTTCTGGTAAGGTCCAACACCGGAAGTCTTCCCGTCACTCTGCACATGCTCAGAGTCAAGTCTAACAAATCTTATTGGCTGAGAGTACAAAAATATTCTCTGCGCATGCTCAGAAAATGGGACCAGGCCAGAGGTCGCGATTCTTGGTGCCGACAAAAAGGATTGCGGCCTCTGGGGACGAGAATGTATTTCATGCTATCCTTTGCCTTTGTTGCAGGATCGATGGGTGGTGGATACTACGCTAACGCCGGTGGTGGCACCAACTACGTCTGTCTCACCAACAATCCCATTTATGACAAGTATGAGAGTGGGTTTCAGGGTACAGCAGCAATATACGGTACCGAGTACGAAACATCATTCGCGGGCTTTACAAGAGGCGATCTTAATAAGCATGATGCACCCTGTGCAGTGTGCTACGTCAGATCACGTGGTTCCCAAGTGATGATTCCTGGAACCAACAAGTGCCCATCAGGTTGGACAAGAGAGTATTATGGGTATCTGATGACCTCTCATTACGACCATGCCCATCCTAGTGAATTTGTGTGCGTTGACGTAGATGCCGAGGTTGTGCCTGGGAGTCACAGAGACACAAATGGGGCTTTGCTGTACGTGGTACAGGGGGATTGTGGGCATGCCTTACCTTGCAAGCCGTACATTCATGGCTATGAACTGACCTGCGTTGTTTGTACCAAATAGTCAGTGTAAAGTAGTGCAAATCAACTAAATGTAACTTTTAAGCCTGGATGACGTCATCGACATCAC
>OZ026599.1:1285000-1480000 GCA_964020085.1 Micromussa lordhowensis
ATTGCCAACGAATTTAACGTTGTTTTGAAATGCTTCATTACGCTATCTTCGCAAAAGACACTAAAACTAAACTCGAAAAGTTGTTATTTCCCATTTGTCATTAGAGCCATTATACCATGCTCTACACTATGGTATGTGTACGCGTGAAGTTTTTGGGTGTTTTTAGTTTTATTTTAGTTAAGTTGTTGTTTTTTTTAACAATTATTCGTCTCGCGCTTGTTGGATATTAGATGATCTAGCCAACGAGGGGCCAGCGCACTCGTGAAATAATAGTTAATTATCTGATAACGCAAACTGAAAAAGATGTGTACACTTACTTGTTCTGTCTCGGTCATAAGTGTCTCCGTGGTAGCCACTGCTCTTGTAACGTAATACCCAATGGGTCTGCCACCCAGAGGATCAATCGGATCAGTCAAGGAGTACGTGTTAAATATGTCCCAGTCATGTCCGTGCGCAAAACGTATTCTGTACTGCTGCCCATCATCGCTGTTGATGACGTAGATGAGTGTTCCTTCGATAAATTCCACTTCCTTTCCCATAAGCTGCGCCACAGCCTCGGCAGTTATCTCGTGGTCATGATTGCCTCTTATGTAAAACACTTTCAACGTCGTCTTTCTCGGCCATTTTTCGCACAACTTGAAAGAAGCGGTTGCAAGTCACGTTCGACCTCCATTTGGCGATGCGCTCATCGAGAGTGAGAGGCGAGAGAGTCGTTGGCTCCAGCCACATCTCAAGGATATCTCCGAGTAGAACCAAGGTATGTAACGAAACCTGTAAATAGAAATACAACACAGACGGTTTACTGACAAGAATTCTTGAGTAAGTTCTGGACGATGACATTGTGAACTCATGCTCCTGCAGTCTCACGTTCCCAAAATAATAATGTCTTCGATCCTCTTAAAAACCTTAATACAAAAAGAGAAAGGGCCAAAATGATAATTATTTAATGGGCGAATCAATTAATTCATTAATCTATTAATTAATAATCAATTAATCTCAATGTTCAAAATATTTGGTTTCGAATCCCAGATTCGGCCTCATATGTGGGTTAGGCTTGTTGATATTTTTTATTCTTGTTCCAGAGATTTCTATTTTGGACCTCCGATTTTCTTCTCTGCGAAAAACCTAGCAATTTCCCTTGATCTGTTCTTACCTCAGCCACACTTGCCAAATTGGTGATAAAAGTGTCAAGTCTTTCGTGCATATTTTTGCTCCAATCACAGTCCAGATGGAGATCGCTCATTGATATAATCTTGTTCTTAAGTGAGTGGCAGGGGTTAATCATCTCTCGAACTTCGACCTTTTCAGCATCTGTGTTCTTGGGAGGGTAATAGCTAGAGGTAACAAATACGTCAATCAATCAATCAATCAATCAATCAATCAATCAATCAATCAATCAATTAATCAATCAATCAATCAATCAATCAATCAATCACTCAAGCAAGCAAGCAATCAATTAATCAATCAATAAATAAAGAAATTAGTAATCGTAATAGGACCGAGTGGAGTCCAATTCGGTCTGTAAATTGTTTCAGGTCGCTCTCAAATTGAGATTGCTTGATTTAAACTACAACTTTGAATGTGATTGGCTTATTGAACTGTCCGATAACAAACTGTCCGATAACAAACTGTCCGATAACAAACTGTCCGATAACAACTTGGCAAGTGAATTAGTGGAAAATAGGAGTTTTTTAAACCAATCACAATCGAGGAAATTGTATTTTTTATGATTTACTGGTTAAGTGTTTTAGCAGACGCTTATCATATCGGTAATCAATTTGTTTCATACCTGGGTTCCTTTTTCACCCTGTTCTTTCTGGCAGCCTTAGATGGCCATTGCTGTGAAGCCTCCAAAGGGGTGATTTCCTGCAGGTTGTCCCAAATACTTTTGACTTTGCTGAGTTGAAAGACGTCTTTGGCTTCAGCTGGGTAAGTGAGTTCTTCTTCATCATCCGAAAAATCAACATCAAAATGTTTCATTTCCAGATCTATTGGTGGAGCTGGTGAGGTCGTTATCGTTTTTTTAGAGCCGTCAGTTTGGCCTGCAATATAAAATGGCAGTAACTAGAGAAGTTCCAAGGACTCTCTCGACCTTTGAATATTCTGTGTTGTTGACGTCACTTTTGTATTGCTGTTTTGTATGTTTGTTTGTTTGTTTGTTTGTTATAATTGTCGACTCTAGACCTGTTGCTTTTTATCTCAGATGAGTGGACAACCAGCTACCTCAAAGAACAGACAAAAAAACTCAGTTGATTCGATTGAGGCCTTGAGCTACTGTATTTTAATTCCGAGCTTTCGCCGTTCTACGGCATCATCAGGGAATGAAAGAAAATATTCCATAGTGCCTGGTAGCGTGGTGTAGGTGACACGAATGATAGAATATATTAATGACAATGAGTGTAAAATAGTGATGGAAATATACAATAATATGGATAATAGCTAATGAGTATAAGTGATGAAATAGCTAAAATAAAGCTGTTCAAAATATAAAAAAAAGAATATAATAAAAATTCTCTTTCGATAAAAATAAAAAGGACAATTGCAAATGGACAATTGCAAATGAGTGATAAAGCAGTGCGAAAAGGAGGTCTTTGAGTTTTACGCATTCTTCACGGGAATTAAGTTCGGGCTTGCACTTTCGGATGTAGAACGCCTCGAATGATCGCAAGTTGACTGGATCGTTTGCTTGAGCGATTATTTTGATATCAACACCTTGGCTGTTTTGGTTGTTGCATTAAAGAACACCTAAACAAGAACAACAACAACTCGTCCGTAGGGAAACACATTATAATGTGTCAAGGGACAACTAACAATGTCAAAATAATGTCAAAATAATGCTACTGAACTTCATACAAAACTTACAAACTTTTGACTTTAGGGACACCACCGCGATTTTTACAGAATTGCATGCGTTTTCATCCAGGAGAAGGTCGTCCTCGGCATGTGCATCCAAAGCTTTCAAGATATGTGGATAAACATCGTGAACTGCAGCCTTCCCGTAAATACAATCCAGATGACCATAGCCAGGGATCTGGATCCAAGTGTATTCTTGTGTGGGATGAGACTCTTTAACGAGGTTGAAAGTTTTAAAGGTGCTCTCCGGCAAATAACAACTGTTCTGCTCGCCTAAAAAGGGCAAAGTTAGCAGCTTGTTCAGCAAAAAGCGGAAATACATTCATTTTGCACCAACAACTTTTGGAGGTTTCGTGAAATCTTTGGGCACTTTTAAATCCAACATGACAATTCCAAACCAAAGACTATCCAAAATGTATTACGTAACTTTGGTATGATCTACCGTGATATAAATGGATTCCTGACACACCATATAAATTTCACTACTGTAGTGAGTACATTTAAACATAACAGGCTCGAAAACGAAAAAATATACATCGTTCGATATTGCCATCGATAGACAACGCCGTAACCACGTCTACGACGACAACGGTGGTGGCTTCTGGAAAGAGGTGGTTGGTAATTAAGCTGCTCCAGCAGTTAATTCTACTACCGCTACGCTAACACCACCCGTGATTACTACAGAATATTTGCTACTACCACTCACCGACAATGAAACATATGGGTAAGTTCAGTCTCCTTATATGTCTCTTGTATGCTGTCGAATCAAGACGATCCTTCTTCTCCACATCTGGTAAGTAGATGTCTTTTCCTGACGCGGAAACCAACTTTCGTTTCTTCATCGTTAGGCTCAGCTGTTTCGCTACCTTGGTTGTCACTGGGCCAAAGAACTCATGCAAGGAATCGTGTGTGAGGGGATTCAGATTTTCGTGTTCCCAAAGTAGACCATAAAGAAACGTAATTCTGAAAAATACAGGAATACCAGTTACAACTGAACAGAGAAAACGTATTTCAGCTGCACGTTGTAAAATAATCTGTATTACTTCTCTTGCATTAGTAACACGTTCTTTGCAGCAAGTTGGCTCTAATATGTGTTGGACCCATGCATATTAAATGCATCGATATGAGAGCTAGATTTGTCTCAATCAACACTACACAAAGACTATCCAGTTAAAACCAATACAATACATGCAGACATTATTGAAGTTGCCGTTCTATAATACATTTTATTAAAAACTGGATCATTGGATAATGCAATTCGAGAGTTTTCATTGGTTTAGCCATCATGGGCTATTTAACAATTATTCCATGAGCGCGCGTTGGATATGAGATGATAGATAGCCAACGAGGCGCGTAGCGCCGAGTTGGCTATAATCATCTCATATCCAACAAGCGCGAGTGGAATAATTGTTTTATTAAAAACGCCCTCAAAATATAGAAAACTAGACTACAATTAAAATAAAAAGGCCCAAAAAATCATGCATACGCTCGCCATTTTTGTAGATCATGGTATAATGGCTCATATACCATGATGGTTAAGCCAATGAAAACTCTCGAATTGCATTATCCAATGATCCAGTTTTTAATAAAAGCCATTATACCATGCTCTAGGAATATGCTAGGCGTTTATTTTTTTTGTTTTAAGTTTAGTTTGCTATATTTTTGGGGCGTTTTTAATAAAACAATTATTCCACTCGCCCTTGGCATGTTGGACATTAGATGGCTATAGCCAACTCGGCGATATGCGCCTCGTTGGCTATCTAGTATCTCATATCCAACGCGCGGTTATTGAATAATTGTTAAATCTTATTAGCACTTACCTGTGACAAACAGGATTGCGGCACAACTCGTCATAAGGCAAAAATATTGTTGTGACGCCTTTCGCGAACTTGTTAAAAAGTTTGTCACTAAATGATGCGAAGTCATCGGTGTCCGCAGTGAGTCCATCTATGCCGAGAGCTTCCGCTGTGCCTGGGAGATATAGGCCTGCTTTCAGTTTGTTGAACTGGCTTGGAACAGGATTTGCAGCTACCTGACTGCAGACCAGACTTCTAACTTTTCCCTCAAGTGCACCAGACAGAAGGGAAGCAAAGCATACCAAGGATCCAGCACAGTGGGCAAACACTTGAACAGTTTTCTATGATTAAGATAAGTACCATTTTTGTCGATCTAATAGACCTTTTTACCGATACGGCGGCCATCTTGAATTCCGAGGAAATTATGGGATGCCCAGGGGGCAGATGAGAAATAATTAAAAAGAATACTGTGGCGTGATAACTTTTAACAATAATTTTTCGATAACCATAGGAACAACTGCCAAATATTGTGATGGAAAGATGTAAGGCTTGTAATATTTGTTATGGAATATGAGAAACAAGCAGTAAAATTTTTTTTCCTGAAAGCTGTGTATCCGATAAATTTTCCAGCGATTGCCCCCTCGGCAGCCCATAATTTCTCAGTCAAAACAATAGAATTCAAGATGGCCGCCGTATCGGTAAAAAGGTCTATTGTTTGTATTTTGATTTTCTTAAGTAGTAGTAGTTGTTGATGATGATAAAGATGATGATGCTAATAAACGGATTCCAGGAATCGAAAATGCAACGAAAAATGAAATGTAAATAAAGTGGGATACTCCTTTGGTCAATACATTTCCACATCAGTCTACCTCGACAGAAGCGTTTTCTCTCAGAAAAGGATGATTGGTTGGGAGGGAGGCGGCTATATATATTTTCGTCTATAGCTGACCTATTATTGGAAAATTTAAGCCATTATATCATCTCTATGTGTGTTAGATGTCATCGATATTTTTGAGTTTTTAGTTTGGAAATAGTTACCCCGAAAGACAGTCTTTAAGTGGAACGAAATTGTCTCAAGAAATACCTGCTGGGTGATTTCAAGAACTTTGTTTATGGCTGCAGGGTAATCGAACGCGGCGCAGTCATCCAGTGTGTAATCCTGGTACACAGTCCATGGAAGATCACAAGACACACGCCAATCAACAAGCCATACGTCATATCTAAAAAAAAGAAACAAGGAGCAGGAGTGGCTGTATTTAAGAATATTTCAAATATGCCTCAAAAATTCATCTTGCCATCTGGGAAATTTCGGAGGCTTACACGCCACTCGTACGTATGTTCCATAATCACACTCCCAACACCATTATCACCTCTACGACCAATGTTACGTCCATTCCCACGACTACAACCTTTACCGCTATCTCGGCCTGCCACAACCATTGCCTGGTTTACTAGTAGTAGTCAGAAACAACCTAAATAAGCATCACAAACTGTTGGCATCCTAGAGATATAGCCTTTCATCCCATGCTATAGGAAATACAGCCAATCAGTATACAGGATCACCAACCTTCCCATCATGCGCCTCGCGTATGTTGCATTAATTAATTATGTTGGCCATTGTATTTTCTATGGAATAGTATAAAATTGGTTATACAACGCTGTCACTCCTAGTATACACACTCACCTAAAGGATCGTGTGTAAACGAGAAAATACAAGTGACTCGTGGGATATTCCTCGGTAGACCACTCGAAAGCGTTGTATAACCAGCATGTATTCTATTTCACATATGATCATATAGACGTTAATAACAATAGCAAAGAAAACTATCACAGCATAATTGTACCTGTGTTCCACAAGGAATTCCACAAGATTGGTGTCAATGGTGTCCAAGCTGAAAATTCCACTGCTCACCCCGACGCCGTGAAACATCAGCACAGGACCCTTCTGTCCGCCTTCAAAACGTGTCAATCGTATTTCAAACTATAATAATGACCAAATTATAGTCTTACTGCCATGTGTGTGAGAACACCACAATACGAACATTTACCATTTTTTTTTTTACCATTTATTTATTTATTTATTTACAGATCTATTTACAGAAAGGGCATGCCCGCAACTAGCAAAGGCTAATCTGGGCGGGCCATGCCTTAATAAGCAAATTACAAAAGAAAAAAATATACAAACAAAAGTTAATTAATAAAAAGAAGGAATACAGTATTAAGAAACAACAAGAAAAACCATTTCACTAACCTAACTTAAAATATTAAATGTACAGATACAGTTTATGTTAGTTGGAAGAAGACAGTAAGGGAACAAAGGTCTTACATATTAAAAGAAGCTCATAAAGCTTATATGCTACCTCATAATATTATGGAAAGTGTCTAGAGACCCTGAAGCCAGTCCTTCCTGTTTCAATTGTCATAATCAAACTCTCAATTTGAATATTGTTAAGTGATTTATGTGTACAAATCAATATAAGGAGAATGGTCAATTGCCTCGCATAAGGGTTTAATCTTGTAAAACTGATTGGGCACTATACTAAAGAACAATGAGTATGCTCATTAAGTCACGCAAAACAAAGGGCGGTTATGTTGCTGTCCCAAACCAAATCTAATTTGTTTCATATGAACACTTTTTTCTTCAATAATTTGCACATCTGTTGGTCACTCGAAGGAAAACGTTCTGCTGTTATTCCACTCATGCTTTTGTCGCCAATGTCCTCACAATAGACCAATTTCGATATATTAAAATTCAGCCTAAAACAATAGACCTCAACACGAGGCTCTGGTGAATAACTACAGAGTTTATGGGGTTTATTCCCCGGAGCCTCGTGCTGAGGTCTATCGTGTTAACCAGAATTTTAATATATCGAAATTGGGCTATTTCCTCTCCCTAGACTTACGCGTATGCATATGCGTATGCCAATAATTAGTAAGTTACAAAGGTACCTTATCTTTAGTGATGCACTTATGGACTTCTGGATGTTTTCCATTCAGCCGAAGGGGCCTTTTCATCCTTGGCGGTGCGTTAAGATCAAAGTGAGTCTTCTTTGTTGTAACGGGACTGTAAATGTCCAAAAGACTGCCAGTGAAGAAGGCGCAAAACCGTGATACCCACTTTAACTTCTCCACCTTGCTCTCGGTGTGAGTAACTTCTATCGCGGCCAGCTGTTTCATAAAATTGGGGAGTGTAACAAAAAGTTTTGCTTTTCCCAAGGGCTTCCCAGAAAACTTCTTCCCCTGATAAATGGTAACGAACAAGGTGGTAGTGTCCTCAAGTCCAATTTCTCCAAATGAGTTGTTCTTTACGTACTTGATGCCATCGAAGGAAAACGTTTTGCCACGAACTCCAGTCAGGATCATTTTGTAAATCATTTCCTTGGTGTCTATGTGCTCAGTACTTTGACTTAAAAACTGAAAATGACCTAAAGTGACCAAAAAATACCAAACAATAATATAGTTTAAAACGTTTAAAAGGTTAAGCAAGTCTGACAAGTTTATACTGGCTTGTATAGTTCGCAGGGGAAAATAACACACATTTCGTATTTGGATTTCAGTTTTTTCGGATGTCAACTAACTCCGCTCTTGGAGGGAGGCAATGCTATGTGGCAGTACAAGAAAGAACATCTTTTCAACTTAGGCTGCAGCTTGTGTTTTAGGATGCTTCTCTAGTGCTAACGCAACAAACGCTAGCGCGCAAAAAGGTGGTGATTGTGGCGTGTTATATTTCTTTGTACGCCCATATTTTCTTCCCCCTTTTCTCTTAAGCTGTTTTTTTTTTTAATTCTACTCTCTGGTTTGCTTCTAATGCCTCTAGATTTGCTTTCTTACATATATAGCTACTAAATCGTATAAAATATAATTAGCTGAACCATTTCCTAACGTTAATTACCTTCAGTGATTGTCATTGGTGCGGCGGATAGTGCTGGACAAGTAACCGTGCCGCTTATTTTGGCCGCATGTGCTGGGTCGCATTTAATCATGCTCTCTACGTCTTGAGACTCTATGGTCACGGTGAATTCACACGATGTTTCTCCTTTTTGTTCCTTTGTAGATGTAAACGTTCCGATCATTTTCTCCGTAAAACGGATGCCGGGCTTTCTCTTAGCAAACGCCGACCTGCCTGTAAGGCGACAAATGAGTGCACATTGTTAATGTCATTCACAATATAGATACCAGCCGTTGATCGCTAGAAACTAGAAGGATTTCCAGAATATATATGGCGACTCTACGCCTACTGTACTTTACACTTGAGATAGATAACTACCTTGCTAATCATCAATGACAGTATTAATTAGGATCAATTTGACTTTTCAGAGAGATCAAAATTAGATTTTAATGCACCAGCTATATAAAAAGTGAATATATTTTGGGTGTCTGTGCTCTTATACTATAAAAACTAACTACCAAGTGAGCTGATTGTCAGAAAATATCTCACCTAGTGGCACAAATCTGTTGTAATCGATTTTCCACCCTTCTCTGTCTGCTAGGAGGCGCATACAACGTTCCGCGAGGCAGGCAATGGTGAGCGATGGATTGACACCCACAGCTCGAGGAAGAATGGCTCCGTCTACGACATAGAGTCCATCAAGCAGCTCATCCGTCTCACCTACCAAACATTTACATCTTTTAGCCATTTCAAACGACATTGACCCTGACCCAACAAAAAATAAAAAAAAGCGACGAACCAACGACACAAATTAATTGAATCCTTAGTAAACAAAAAATGTTTTCCTTGTTCGCCCTTTGAGGTCGTTAAAGTGCACTGAGCAGTGACTTAAACAAGGACAGGACAGAATCTTACCATCAAACACTTGCCCGGCATGGTTCACAACAGCGGTTCTCCCAGATTCACCCATGGGGCAACCTCCCAAGGGATGCGCTGATATAACACTCCTTCCCAGAGACTCCAGCCACGTCGGGTTGTTTACAAACGTTCCTCCTAGACCACGTGCTATTTTCTCTAGTGCTTGATTGACAGCTTTGAAACTCTTTTCAAAGCCCACCTTTTCCCATGTAATGTCAATGTTGTCGGTTTTGTTTTCAAAAGAAATTACTCCAGACGCGCTATCATGACTCATACACAGAAAGGAAAGTGTGTTGTCGATCCCCTTACCCTGTAGTTCCTAAAGAAAGACAGCAACGAAAGAATTTAATAATTAATATTTATTAACTACCAGTGTCCAGTTGTTTGCAGTTGAAATATGCACAACTCGTCTTAATGCTTCAGTTTTTCAGCTTCAAAGGTCTTCGGGCTTTCAAATTTGAGGCAAAACTGAGGTCGTCTCAGTCAAAATCAAGTACTACAAAAAAGGTCCTCCGTGCCACGCGTTATGTGACTGGTTGATGTACGCACCTGGTATGTTTTCTCCAGCAGATCAGTCGCAGGGTACTTATCAATCCCTATCACTTTTGCGCTGAAGCTCACGCCAACGGAAAATGGTATAGATAGGGCAGACGGAGGCGTTCCGTCTTCGATGACAAAATTGTCCTCAAAACTGCCGCCATTTGTTTTACGAAAGTCCATTACGGATGTGATGCATGGACCAGGCGGTTGGGCAGAAGCCATGTTCTTGGTTTCAACTCCTACAGAGTTGGCCATTTTGTCGCCGTTATAGCTAAATCCGAGCACGTCGCCGTTCGTTGAGAAGCGTTTTCCAATTTCGTCGGACACGTCGAGACCACGTTCTTTTGAACGAAGAAGTATCTTTGTGGAACCTATTGCGCCCGCACCGAGAATGACGTAGGTAGCACGGACTGTCTGTTCCTCGAGGTCAAAACTGCCAGGGACAATTCGTTTGTAACTGACAATCCAATCGGTGGAATTGTGAGACTTCAAGACAGCAGTTACTTCGACCTATACCAAGGAAAATTTTGAGCCGTTACCAAAACAACTATAAGTCGTAAGCCGGATCTTACCTTCAACAGGAGTAAACGTAGATTCAAACAAACATATTGCTCTTGTCTTTTATCTGCCTAATGTTTTGATTTTGTCCCAATAAGGTATTGCAATCAATATATTTTTGTCAGTCTATTGATTTCTCATTAGACTGTATCCAATAATTTTGGCATTAAAGAGTACCGCGTTATCAGTGAAGTTTGAAACATTATTATTGTCTTTCAGAATCAAAGATACGTTAAAAATTTTATGTTATTCCACTTTTTGTTAATATTTGATAACAAAAGATTGTTTAATATAATAATACAATGTAATAAGCATGAACTATTAAATTTATTCACTGTATCAGCGTCTACCTCGGTAAACAACTCCGCTCCATGTACTTTTGCATCTGGCAGGTAGTTCATGTTTAACGTGTTTTTGGCGCCGACATTGCAACCACCACAACAATTTCCACATCCTGTGCATTTGGGCTGAGGGACTCCAACGTGATTAGATGGTGTGTCCTGGAAAGTTACGTAAAGCGGTGTCTTGTAAAACATCTTGTCTAGGTCCTCGATGTCAAATTCCCTCAGGCCATCCTTCATCCTTTCCATTTTATGCAGCGGTGGATAATTATCTGGATATGATGTGGGCTTAATCATATCTACAAAGTGCTGTCGATCTATATTCATTATCTGATCCATGTCTTCTCTTATTTCTTTCGGCCACGATGGGTCTTGAAATACCGCGGGTTCTGCATCCAAGGCCACATTCGCGTTGATGAGGGAGGTTCCGCCGAGACCGCATCCTTGTACTACAGTGAGGTCATCGGTAACAAAGAATTCGAACAAGTCTGATGACTGTCCTGTGAAGATCAAAGTGTGTACATGTGGTAAGTGAGTTTTAGAGAGCATCACCGCTAAAAAAGCTGGCACGAGAAATTGTCTTGACAGTAAAACAGCAAAGAACAACCACGACAAAGCATTCCTCGAGTAAAAAAAGTGAAGAAAACATAACATGCTAGAAAATACTTGCACACCTATCTTCTTCCCCTTCCCGCCAATTGTGACCTGCGTTTCCTTTGTCGCCTTGCTGAAAGTCTCAGGGAAATCACCGGGCAACCACTCTTTACCTCGTTCCAGAACGCACACAGATTGACCTGCGCGTGCGCAGCGACTGGCAGCGATAGATGCGCCATAACCAGAGCCCACAACTACCACTTCATACTGAGGCTTGATTGAGGCATGCGGAAGGGAGAGCCTGGGAAATGTGGGCTTTTGTGGACCCTACGTATATAAAATTAAACTAGGTTACTTGATTTAGGAACACTGATAACATGATTGGCTTAAAATTAGGGCGTACAATGATGTGGATATGATCGATGA
Organism: Micromussa lordhowensis; assembly: GCA_964020085.1. Classification (NCBI taxonomy): domain Eukaryota; kingdom Metazoa; phylum Cnidaria; class Anthozoa; order Scleractinia; family Lobophylliidae; genus Micromussa; species Micromussa lordhowensis. Next base: position 1,296,916 of record OZ026599.1, read on the forward strand.
GGGGTCTTCGTTTTCGTAATACGAAAACGAAGACCGGGTCTTAGGTCTTCGTTTTCAAGGGTCTCCGCAATATTTCGGTCATCGTTTGAAAACACGATTATCGATCCAGCGGTGACGCTTTACTTATGTCTGAAGTGCACGAATCTAAATATATCATGTCACAAATCTTAATGTATATACAGTGGAATCCCGATTTCTGGAACCTCCAGGGGAAACGCAAATTGGCTCGAGAAATCGGAGAGTTCGAGAAATCGGGGGTAAAATTAGAGTGTTTGACTGAGGAGAGGGAACGACTTTTGGTTCGAGTTATCGGGAGGTTCGAAAAAATGAGGGTTCGAGAAATCGGGATTCCACTGCATACAGATCTTCATTGTATGCCCGGATCTTGACGAATATGCACAAATCTTAATGTGGATGCACGAATTTTAATGTTGCTGTTATTTACATTGCTTGATTAATATATAAGCTCAGGAATCTTGATGCATTCACTGTATATGCAAATCTTGATATATAAATATGAATCTTGATGTACAATACGAATCTTGATGTATATGTGCAAATCCTGATGTCTACATATGAATCTTGATGTGTAAATATGAATCTTGATGTATATACTCAAATCTTGATGAAGATATCGCTGTCTTGTCATGTAAGTTAATGATCTTGTTGTTTTGTCCCTTTTAAACAAGCATAGTTCTTGTTGTTTAGTGAAATAATCTAAAGACCAAGGTATTGATACATACATTTGCATAACGATTCAGCAAAGTAAAGTACTGTGTGAAAACATTTGCAGTCACGAAAGATGAGTTTGTTCTTATCTGGGGTGATTTGAATCAGGACCAATGATCCAAGCTCATTTAGATCATGCGGTGACATCAAAAATACTGATGAATCCACTCTGGGAAAGGCTTGCCCTAGCGTCATCATTCCAAAACCACCCCAAGTGAATTTGCATGATGCATCGGTAATGAAAGCTTGCTCGGCACGCTTATAAGGATGGAAAATAGTTAGCTTGTACTACTTACTTGAGCTTTTTGTGTTTTTGAAGCTCCACTTCCCATTGTAACTACTTCCAAAATGTCTGAATGGCATAAAATTCACTTATCGAGACTAAAACAAATATAACGATAAAGAACTGAAAGCATAGGGAAGATATTAGGTTTTTACAAACATTGTTTTTGTTATTTAAATTGTTCAAAGCGTTAAAGAAAATTAAGAGCTCTTTGTTTTGCCAGCCAATTGTTCGCTGGTTGGTATATTAATAACAATAGGTGACGTCACTGTTATCTTTGCTATAAATAAAATTGTCACATTTGTGGCCATTACATTTATCCAAAACAGTCGGTTCTCATTCTTTGTTTCACTTCTCTTTTCAGCAAACTAATGCGAAGCCTCATGGAGCTCTCGATATATTTAGTCCGAAAAATGTCTCGCATTAAAATTAAGCTAAATTAATGTTTACAGCGTGGCGATGGAAAGAAATCTTAATCATACAGAGGGAAGTTAGACAAATGTCACAGCATGTCAGCAATGCAAACGGCAGCGCATTTAGGCAAATTATATACATCTGTACATGGCCCCAATACACCCCGGCATGTTTTGATTATACTGTTTTAAACGTACGCAAGAACGTTTCATGTCCGTGAAACCATAGAGACACAAACTCTCGCTTAATTAGCAGCTGTTGCCCTTACCCTATAATCGTTTAACAAAGCCTGCTGTTATCAAACGTGATCTGCCAGCTATGTTTAATTTATATTTTTAGCGACGTTTACAATGGACTAAGCGTCCCAGTATACCCTAAAATTGACCATTTTTTTGAAATTGTTTCGGACTTTTTCAGATAGATCTTACTGGGATCTTTCTTTTAAAAAAGTTTTACAAGAAAAGATTGATTACAAACAAAGTTGCAAGCGAAAACCGATTCTTTCCATGAAGTATCTCTAATTAATAGCTGTCTAAAGTTTGTCATCCGAAATAAGCTCGCATTGATTTGCGACGTTGTCCGATTATCACACCTTTGAGTCTATCTTTTCGATGAGGGTGAAATTATGAGGGTGCCATGTCGCCGGTCGAGGGTAAATATCTCATATTTGTGTTCTGTTCGAAACCACCATGAGTAATAAGTACAGAATATTTCACAACAACAAGGGCAGACTGTATTTCGAGACTGGACTGGATTTGCAAAACGAGGATCAGTAAACGAGCACTTGTAGAACGCAGACTAAACTCAAGTAGTAGGTAAATAACGGCAAGCCTGTGATTACTTTAGTAGCCTCGCTGGGTTGTGTCCTGGTGTACCGGTACACAGAGGGAATAGCTATTGTACTCCTTTGTTTTACGACCCTTCGTTTAGCTGCTGCGTATTGTTGGGTCTCTTACGTCGGTTCTTGTGTACCTGAAAACGAGGACTGAACCCCTCGCTGAACCCCGCTCGGAAGCCTCGTCGGCGAACCGAACTAAAGTGTTCAACATTTCCTTGTAGATAATTGGTTGTTTATAGGGTAAACCGACTTATGTTGATATACCAAACAATATTGTGGATGCCATGAAACGAATGGTCCACAAGAAGTGGCCAATATCCTTTTCACAAAAGAAACGTAATTAAACATGCAAATTCGAGAGTGTTCCGTTGAAAGTTGCTAGTTCACGGTCTGTTTACCACGCTCTTCTCGGGAGAAGTGTCTGTAATATTTTATGCCCTCTGCCATTACACACGAGTTTCATCGACAAAAGAGCGCAATGGCTTCAATGTTACAAACGTTTACGAGCATTGAGGGCGCACCCTCTTTTTAAATGCCACACAAAGTGCTTCAATGTTACAAACGTTTACGAGCATTGAGGGCGCACCCTTTTTTTAATGCCACACAAAGTGCTGGAGTGATTCAGGCAGAAGAAAGCAAAAAAAAAATTATATAAAATAATAATACGATCTGTGTTTTTTATACGGTTTAGCGATCGAAGGGCCGCTTTTTAACGAGATTAAAGGCTTATTTTGGGGCTGTTTTCTTGTTTCTGGCCTCTTCCATCGCTTGACACAAGCATTTTGTATTAATAAATGAAACGATAGAGGAAAATGTTTTAAAATAACCTTGGCAACTTCTTGCCCGCGGGCAAAAAAGAACAAGCCTGAACTTGTGCTGTCAAAACAATAAGATTCCACAGACAATAAAAGTTCACATGGTAAACAACCGATATCATTTGAAATATACCTGCACAAAATAGCTCTTTTTTCTTATTTAAATCACCCATTGAGCATTTTTTATATCATTAAAAAAGATTATGTTCTTGTAATCTAAAAACCAAGGAATTAATACATGCATTTGCATAACGATTCAGCAAAGTGAAGCACTGTGTGAAAACAGTTTCAGTCACGAAATAACACTAACAAATTTGTTACCCATTTCATACTGGCATGAATTTTCGGATGTAGTCTTTTTCTATAAAGCTGTAAATAACTTAGTTTTTATAGATAGTGAAGAGATGCCTGTAACTAGACAATCAACGAGATCTACCAGGTCATCGAGCAGGAACTCTATTACTTATTTCCCTAAGCGTTAGTTACTAACTGTTACTTATCAGCGCTCATTTTTTATACGCGCGTGCCGTACATGGAATGTTCTGCCCGCTTATTTACGTACGAGTCACACCTCTCTAGCTTCTTTCAAGCATTCACTACTTCAATATTACTTCAAGGCGCTGGACCTGTACGACACTGACGACATCAGAAACTGGAGAACAATCTGTCCTAGGTGCAATATAGCGAGGACTCTACTGTGTCCGCCGACGTACTGCTTCTAGCAATTTAAATTTCTGTTTTGCTTCCCTTTAATTTTCTTGTTTATATATCAGTAGTTTTAGTCATTCTTATGTTTTCTTTTTTAATTAACGAGGGATCCACTGTAATTGGTCTCCCTGCCTAATAATTTTTATGTATTCATGTATGTAGATTGTATTCTAGTTAGACGAAGCTAAATAAATAAATAAATATGAGTTTGCTCTTATTTGGGTGATTTGAATCAGGACCAACGATCCAAGCTTATCAGTTTAGATCATGCGCTGACATCAAAGAACCGATGAATCCACTCTGAAAACGGCTTGCCGTAGCATCATCATTCCAAAACCACCCCAACTGAATTTGTATGATGCATCGGTAATGCAATTGTAATACAAGCTAATTCGAGACGCTTATAAGGATGGAAAATAGTTAGCTTGTACTACTTACTTGAGCTTTTTGTGTTTTTGAAGCTCCACTTCCCATTGTAACTACTTCCAAAATGTCTGAATGGCGTTGATTCACTTTTATAAAATAATTGAGCCACTACGCGAGCTCTCATTGGTCGATAGGTGTGTTTAGACGAGAGTATGTAAACACGGTTGTGACGTTTTAGATTCGCGCGTATTTTTAAGAATTATTTTACAAAAGCAATAGAGGACTTTTTCTGTGTTTACATAGCCTCATCTAGACTCGAAGGGTTGGGAGAATTCTCGAAAGTTATGCAAACCCGAGACGTAGTCGAGGGTACGTTTGCATAACTGTCTCGTATTCTCCCAACCCCCGTCGTGTTCAGATGAGGCTATATAAGTATAGGTAATAATACGGTTTCGAGTTCAATTTGGAATTAATTTGCACGAATGAGTTTTTCAAGTGTTTTTCAAATGTAAAACACAAGGCAATTTGTGAAACAGCTTGAGCAGCGCTACAAAAACGTTTGCGAAAATATAGCAGATTGCAAGCAGTTCACAATGCAAACCTTGACCGTCGGCATCAACAGATTGAACTGGACGCAATCTTGCTTTTCGAGAGCGTGATGTCAATCTGGAAGCACCCAGCGTTTGTCATAATGAGCGCTCAGCCCCGGCTTCTGCTGCTCATAAGTAGCCATCCGAAATTAACCATAGGAAATCCTCTATTTTCGGCTCCATCAGTTGAACCGTTTAGCGCCGCCTTGAAACGCTGCCAGCTGATGTTATTTTGTCTCTTCGACATACCCTTCGTGCTGAACTTTGTTTTCGCTGTCTTGTTCGTCAACATTGTAGCACTTCGAACATAGCGCAATCATCCTGCTGCCTTCACATTCGAGTTTGAACAGCTCCGGCGAACGCTCGCTCCGCTTGTCCCATGCAAGCCTCTCTTCCTTTTTTACCTCTTCTACACGCAACTCTGGACTAAGCGTACCAGTATACCCTAAAATTGACCACTTTTTGAAATTGCTTTGGACTTTTTCAGATAGATCTTATTGGGATCTTTCTTTTAAAAAAAGTTTTACGAGAAAAGATTGATTACAAACAAAGTTGCAAGCGAAAACCGATTCTTTCCATGAAGTATCTCTAATTAATAGCTGTCTACAGTTTGTCATCCGAAATAAGCTTGCATTTATTTGCGGCGTTGTCCGATTATCACACCTTTGAGTCTATCTTTTCGTTGAGGGTGAAGTTTTGAGGGTGCCATGTCGCCGGTCGAGGGTTAATATCTCATATTTTTGTTCTGTTCGAAACCACCATGAGTAATAAGTACAGAATATTTCACAACAACAAGGGCAGACTGCATTTCGAGGACTGGACTGGATTTGCAAAACGAGGATCAGTAAACGAGCACTTGTAGAACGCAGACTAAACTCAAGTCAATCAATCAATCAATAATCTTTATTTATACACGATAAAAATTTAAAGCGACGCTTCGCTTGTGGGGTCGTGTCTAAATAATTAAGTAAGATAACTAATAAATAAAAAAATAAATAGGATATACACCAGCTAAAATCATATAGCTACTCACTAATTACAAGTCTAAAACGATAAAGACTAAGATTCTAAAATACAAGGTGGTACTCCAGTATCGACTAATTATTAACACTAATTATACTTAAAATCTTCCTCCCTTCTGGTTAATGTTTGAGGGGAGATGCAGGTAAATAACGGCAAGCCCGTGTGACTACTTTAGTAGCCTCGCTGGGTTGTGTCCTGGTGTACCGGTACACATAGGGAATAGCTATTGTACTCCTTTGTTTACGACCCTTCGTTTAGCTGCTGCATATTGTTGGGTCTTTTGTGTCGGTTCTTGTGTACCTGAACACGAGGACTGAACCCCTCGCTGAACCCCGCTCGGAAGCCTCGTCGGCGAACCGGGCTAAAGTGCTCAACATTTCCTTGTAGATAATTGGTTGTTTATAGGGTAAACCGACTTATGTTGATATACCAAACAATATTGTGGACGCCATGAAACGAATGGTCCACAAGAAGTGGCCAATATCCTTTTCACAAAAGAAACGTAAACATGCAAATTCGAGAGTGTTGCGTTGAAAGTTGCTTGGTCACGGTCTGTTTACCACGCTCTTCGCGGCAGAAGTTTCTGTAATATTTTATGCCCTCTGTCATTACACACGAGTTTTATCGACAAAAGAGCGCAGTGGCTTCAATGTTACAAACGTTTACGAGCATTGAGGGCGCAGCCTCTTTTTTTAATGCCACACAAAGTGCTTCAATGTTACAAACGGTTATGAGCATTGAGGGCGCACCCTCTTTTTTAATGCCACACAAAGTGCTGGAGTGATTCAGGCAGAAGGAAGCAAAAGAAAAAATTATATAAAATAATAATACGATCTGTGTTTTTTATACGGTTTAGCGATCGAAGGGTCGCGTTTTAACGAGATTAAAGGCTTAGTTTGAGGCTGTTGTATTGTTTCTGGCCTCTTCCTTCGCTTGAATAACTTGATATGTTATATTCCTTGCTTTTTTCTGCCAAGTGGGCAGAGATAGTTCAGCTATAATGAAGCAAATAGCATGGAATGACACAAGCATTTTGTATTAATAAATGAAACTATAGAGGAAAATGTTTTGAAATAACCTTGGCAACTTCTTGGCCGCGGGCAAAAAAGAACAAGCCTGAACTTGTGCTGTCAAGACAATAACGTTTTAGTCCCACAGACAGTAAAAGTTCACATGGTAAACATGAACCGATATCATTTGATATATACCTGCACAAAATAGCTCTTTTTTCTTATTTAAATCACCCATACAGTTGAGCACCTTTTATATCATCAAAAAAGAGTATGTTCTTGTTGCATAGTGAAATAATCTAAAGACCAAGGAATTAATACAACATTTGCATAACGATTCAGCAAAGTGAAGCACTGTGTGAAAACATTTGCAGTCACGAAATATGAGTTTGCTCTTATTTGGATGATTTGAATCAGGACCAACGATCCAAGCTTATTTAAATCATGCGGTGAAATCAAAGAACCGACGAATCCACTCTGGGAAAGGCTTGCCGTAGCATCATCATTCCAAAACCACCCCAACTGAATTTGTATGATGTATCGGTAATGCAATTTTAATGGAAGCTAACTCGAGACGCTTCTAAGGATGGAAAATAGTTAGCTTGTCCTACTTACTTGAGCTTTTTGTGTTTTTGAAGCTCCACTTCCCATTGTAACTACTTCCAAAATGTCTGAATGGCGTTGATTCACTTTTATAAAATAATTGAGCCACTACGCGAGCTCTCATTGGTCGATAGGTGTGTTTAGACGAGAGTATTGTAAACGCGGTTGTGACGTTTTAGATTCGCGCGTATTTTTAAGAATTATTTTATAAAAGTAATAAAGGACTTTTTCTGTGTTTACATAGCCTCATCTACACTCGGAGGGTTGGGAGAATTCTCGAAAGTTATGAAAACCCGAGACGTAGTCTCGGGTTTGCATAACTGTCTCGAATTCTCCCAACCTTCCTCGTGTTTAGATGAGGCTATATAAGTATAGGTAATCATGCGGTTTCGAGTTCAATTTGGAATTAATTTGCACGAATGAGTTTTTCAAGTGTTTTTCAAATGTGAAACACAAGGCAATTTGTGAAACAGCTTGAGCAGCGCTACAAAAACGTTTGCGAAAACACAGCAGCAAGTAGTGCACAATGCAAAACTTGACTGTCAGCATCAACAGATTGAACTGGACGCAATCTTGTTTTTCGAGAGCGTGATGTCCATCTGGAAGCAGCCAGCGTTTGTCATAATGAGCGCTCAGCCCCAGCTTCTTCTGCTCATAAGTAGCCATCCGACCGTTAACCATACGAAATCCTCTATTTTCGGCTCCATCAGTTGAATCGTTAAGCGCCGCCTTGAAACGCTGCCAGCTGATGTTATTCTGTCTCTCGACATACCCTTCGTGCTGAACGTTTTTTTTTTCGCTGTCTTGTTCGTCAACATAGTAGTACTTCGAACATAGCGCAATCATCCTGCTGCCTTCACATTCGAGTTTGAACAGCTCCGGCGAACGCTCGCTCCGCTTGTCCCATGCAAGCCACTCTTCCTTTTTTGCCTCTTCTACACGCAACTCTGGGCGAACGATGTCAAGCCGATTAGCGGAGCTGGCGATGTAGTTGCTGTTCGCGTCCAACTTAATCAACTCGAAGTTGCGGCGATCGAAACATCGATCAAGGAAGTCGTAATAGAACTCGAGCATTCTCTGGTTTGCCAGCTGATACACAGCAATTCCGATCTGGAATGGCCGATTAATCGTGATACGTGGCTTCCTGCTTTCTAGCTCATAGGCGTACTCCAGCTCGTCTAGATCACTAAAGCACGCGCTTCATAACGCTCTGTCCACTCATTCTCATCATTTGTGTAGACTACGCACGTTTGAGCCTCCAGCGCTTCAATGAGTTTCCCGTAAGCGTTGTTTCCCAGAAGTTTGAACTCATCAGCCAGCAGAGCTTTGCTTATGTCACCTGCTTGACAAACCAGGTGAAGATCTTCGTCGCCTGATAGTCGATCGTGCGATAAATGGCTTTGATGTATGCGTCATGTTCCACATACCAACGCAATAGTGGGGCATACAGCAACAACGCTCCTACCAGCTTCTTCCCGTCACCTCTTTTTCTGCCGGTGCGGACTAAGTAACCTTTCATGTGTTGAAGTACAGCTTCTTCTGGAATCTGTCTGGTAAAGAAGTACGGCGGCATTTCTTCAAACTTCGGCCACAGCGGTTTAGGAATCTCTATGTCCACTTTCGCAAAACCAAACTAAAATCCGGCTCCTACGCGTTCTGTGACTACTTTTGCGTTCTTTCCTTCGGAATTTTGGTAATACACAACCTGTTCTTTACCGCAAGGCATGCCTCTCAACATTCTTGACAGATAGAGAGCGTTGACGTCGTAGCCGATAATTCGCTTACGAACTCTTGGTTCTTTAACCCGGTGCGTCACTCCCATTTCGTGGTACCGCGTGAACACACGACTTTGGCCGTCGACAGCTGCTGGCTTTAATATTTCATAAGCTTCTTTGCAAGTGCTAGAAAGTTCAGCTCCTCGCTCTATCGACTCTAGTAAGAGGTGATGCAAACTCACCCCTGGAAGGCTAACTGCATCTTTCAAGATGTCGATGCCAAAGCTTTTAACTCAGGTACATCATCGAGATCGTTGTAGTAGTGCAGCCAGTCCGCAAATGTTTGCTTCCCCTTTTCTTTGAAGATTTTCCTGCACTCTTGAAATTCTGAAAGACTGAAGATATATTCACCCTTTAAACGATTATACAAACGGGTAATCTGGAAGCCTAGGATAATTCAGCTTTTCAGGGCTATCGAACCACTCGTAGGGAAGCCACGATTTGTGGTTAGAACGGCGGTACTCTTTTACCCATTTTTCGTAGCTGGTGCCCGGCCCAAGATAGTTGATAATGTCAACGAAGCGGAAGCTGTTTGTCTTCATGAACATCGTCGTGTTTTCCTTTTTTCATTCCTTCTTGGACATTGGCCGTTGTGCCGACCATCAGCTCTGCGAAATATTCTTTGATCAGCTTCAGATCATCACGCCCGCAGTTGAAACCGAGAACAGGCACATGGTCACATCATTCCACAATTGCTCTTCGCTGCTTTTCCCGGAATCAGGTCAATATCTCCTTGCATGAGCCTCGCTCTTACCACAGCATGAATTCCTACGCCTATCTAACTCTTCCATGAACTTCCGGATCAGCTCTTTTGGTTTTGTTGGCTCGCGTTCAAGCGTGTCGCCAATGCTCACTGAAATCATGAGATGTGCGTTTTCATACGTGAGCGATGCTTTGACCTCGTTTCACTGTCTTTTGTCGTGAAACGATTCAAAATTATAGAAGATCGCTTAAGGGTAAGTTCTCGTTTCTTGTTTTGGAAGAAATTCTAGCGTTTTTTGATCTTCACACTCCCTTTTCTGGATAACGCGGTGGCCCCCATCAATCATGTGGGAGTTGAACTCATCTCTCATGTAACTACTCCTTCTTCCAATAAATTTGCATGCATAGTGCTGACCACGTGAGTGAAAACGCTCTATCAATTGTTATTGCTGCTGATGGTTTTGTTGCTATTTTAAACCAACAATTACAGCTTAAGATTAACTTGCAGAAGGTTTTTGCGTCTGCTTAGAACTACTTACTAAATCTCACTCTTGAATGGAAGACCTTTTCTTGGCTCACTGATGGTTTACGAGACAAATCATGTTCTCTACAAACTGCCAATGTCATTTATTTTATGGTGTTAAATACGTTTCACTTACTAGTACTAATGCAAAGATATAGCACGTATTAGAAAAATCAGTTAGCCTAAGGCCATTTGTTGATTTCTCTCCTTTTTAACTCGGATAATGACGTAGTCATTAATCCGAGATGTAGGTATGGATGGAACACGGCCGGCTTCTTCCTTCCTTCCTTCCTTCGATTCGTGTGAACGTTTTCTACACCCGCTGATTAGTATATAAAGCGTCGGAAATCGCTTGCGCTCAAGTCAGAAAATATTTAGTCACCAGGTGAGCTGTTTCTATGGCAATGTTTTTTATTCGTCGATGGCTTATTCTTCAAATATGTGTTTGCTGAGCTCGTTCAAGTGGATGTGAATTATTGTTTTTCTGGAAATGTTTCTCATCCGTGCATTCGTAGATTTGTTCAGATATTTGACAATGGTGTCATTCCTTACGAACTCAATGGAGCTAGAGTAGAGGGAGACTGCACAAATCGATGTAATTTCGGAAGACTATCTTTGGATATCAGCTAAGAATGGACTCGCGTTATTTAATTAATAGAAAAACGCCATTCTCAGCCTTTCATAACCCCAGTTCAGTGGCTCACAGCCACCTTGATTCTTTTTTTCTTTTTTTTAAAGTAGAGTTCTTGTATGATAGTGAGATTAAGTATTGACAGTTTTCTTCGGGATTATATATGATGAACAGACGAAGTTAAGGTGGAAGACCTACTCTTTACGCTTTTACGTGAGCATTGAGGAGGCGCAATCATCCGTTCGCCTCTTTCAAGTGAAGAGTCGTAGCGTTTACAGATCACGCTGAAAAGTAAGTTCTTCATTTCTTGTCGGTAATTCTCGTTGAAAATCGTGTAACAGATGGGATTTGCAGCACTGTTAGCAAGTATTAAAATATTTGAAAAGGCTACGAGGTCCCAGAAATGGCTCCACCGTTTGTCCGCCTTTCCGTAATCAAGCCAGAGCCACATAATGTTGTTTGGCAGTAGGCAAAACGCGAACAGCGTGGTTACCACTTTAAGCATTCGCACCACTTTCCGAGCTTCTTCTTCTTGTAGGTCTTTAAGACACTGGCTACCATTCTCTGCCCTTTTCTTTAACTCCCGGCTAATGCTGAAATACGCGGTGAACATGATGCAGAACGGCAAGATGTACTGAAAGAAGAATATGCTTGTTGTGTACACTTGAGTAGTCATCGAATCGTGCCAACTCTCTTCGCAAGATTTAGCCACTGGGTTAAACTTCAGCGCATGGAAATAAGGCGTTACCGGTATAATGGCAAAAACCCACACGCAGACAATAATGATCTTCGCTCCAGTTGTGGTAAGCTGACTTTTCAAAGGATGAACAATTGCTCTTTGCCTGGCAAGACTAACCGCTGTTAGCGTGTATACAGAGGCGAACAGCAAAAATGTTTGCAAGGGGTAGAGTATTTTACACATAAGCGAGCCATATGGCCACGAGTAGTGCAGTTCTTGTACTGGAATATCAAACGGTATGCAGATACAAGTAAGCATTAAGTCAGCTACCGCCAGATTCAAAATGAAATAGTTGGTCACTGTTTTCATCTTCCTGCGACGCAAAATGACCGTACAGACAAGAACGTTGGCAAAGACACTTGTTACGAAGATGATAACGTATAAACTTATCTTGATAATCCTGAAATGCAAGGGAAATTCTTGAATAGCTGGCGAGCACGTATTCGTGTTATTGTCCATGTTGTTGTGCGGAAATCAAGTTTGTGCTTCTATATACAGTTGATCGCAGCCCTGAGAATATGAAAAAAACAACTCTTTATCTTGATGGCTAGTTGAATATGGTGAAAGGTAAAAGATGTTATCAACAAATGAAATTTGTTTCTCAGAAATGTTTTCTTTTACAAAACACTGTAATAGAAATACATTTTTTCCGACAATTTGTCCAGTTTAAATTTGCATCGGCACCAGTTTTAAGAATTCAACTGAGCCTGAAATAGTTGTTTTATTTTTTATTATTATTTTGACGCCCGTCTAAAAGAAAAAAATCGTCGCCATTTTGAAGTATAAATTCCAGTAATTCGTATTTATCGATCACATGTATTCTCCAAGATGCTAACGGTAGTTTTTGCATTTCTTTTGAGCGCCAAAAAATCACTTTACATCTGCGTTCAATTGGCAGAATGGCTAACTTTGCTCCTCATTCAAACCTGCACTAGCATTGTTACATGGAGTTCACAGCATATGCTTGATGGCAAACAAGAAAAGGACCCTGAAAGATGTACGTCCCGGCCAGGGAAAAAGTAGAAACTTACCTCAAATTTGTGGATGGAAAAACGCACATACAATAATTATCGCCACACGCAGACAAATGTTTTGATCTCCGACTCGAAAATAAACGTTGTATGTCCGTTCGGTAAGATGGCCAGATGCAAATGTCAGCGCGGTGTTGGAAACTTAAAAAGAAGACTATTTAAAATACACAAAGGGTTATCTTCTGACAGCTTCAAGTGCACCTGCATTGGAAGCTTAAAATTTGAAAACACAACTGTGTATTTCTTGATTGACTCGCTTTATTTTGCAAATAGAAGGTGGATCGATTCTATTTTCTGAGTTCCTTCCTTCCGTACACTAAACTTTAGAAGGAAAACAATTTTCTTTTTCGTAATTAAAAATATGAAGTGGTGAACCACGGCCGTTTATCATATTGGCGATAAAACATAAGCTTCATCTTCATTTTTTTTTTAATTCAGCAATTTTGGCTTTAAATGGAATTGAAGCTTTTATTTAATTCCATGTTTTGATCTGTATCTTAATTTACTTGGGTAAGTTAGCAAACAGAAAATTGTTTGATTGTCTTTGTTTCCTTCCGAAAGCTGGCACAATTGTCATGGAGAGATCAAGAAGATCTCATTAAAATTAATTAAAATTCAAAAGCGAAAACGTTTTCCCTCGACTGAGAGCGTGGGCTTTTGTTTTAACTTTGGGAAATTAATTTGTTTTATTTGAAGGCAAAGAAAAGAACTAATAATTATCATGAAACTTATATAAATCTACGCCATTAAGGCTAATGTTCACTAACGCTTGAGTATATAAGTATATAAAGTAACATGCACAATAGGGTGCTACAGAGTAGCGCCCTTTTCTCGGAAACATTATATGTGTTTCCGTATGTTGCCCAGTTATGCTTATGAACGAGTAAAGTGCACCTTTTGAAGAACGAGGAGATGAGCAAATAAAAATGTGTTTTGGTTTGTTTGCAGCATCAATGCCGGATATGTTTTAATACGGAAGAAATGATAACACTTTGGATTGGAAGGATTTTTTTTTGGATTATAGAAATGAGCTCTTTGTGATCTTATCGTATTCTCAATTTGATTGTGTCGGTTTCTTGATAAGGACATTTAAATGAATTTAAATGAAGCGTTGGTTATGCTTACGACTTCACTCCATTTCCCTCTCACCAATTTGTCCTTCTTGTAAGCTTTCTCAATACATATAATGATTGCAAACGCGACTTGATCATATTGTTTACTTCTCCTGCAAAGTGTATATCACTTGAGTTCTTAGACTGACTAGTTCGAGTAAAATCCTGTAATGGCTGTGCTTTTAATTCCTTTGTATTGCAAAGCCAAGACAAAAAAATTCACTGGGGTCTCAATTTAAAATTCAAATAGGCTTTTAAAAAAAAGAAAATGTTCAACATAATTTATTGATAGTTTTCAAATTCACTATTAACCCATTTTGTGTCAAAATACTTAAATTAAATCTATTTGGATTGAGAGGGTTCCTTCGCTGACTTCAAAGTTATGGGACAAAAACATTTACAAGCATATCTGTTTGTATTTGCAAAAACATTGTCACATAATTTAACTTGTCACAGACAATTTTGATACAATTCTGTCCTATCCTAGAGCTAGCTTTCGACAAGGCTTATCGTAGCTGAAATAAAAGGAAATAACTCTCCTGTATGCCTTTTGAGGCCAGAAAGACTAAAGTCACGGTCTTTCCATTGATTCATGAATTGTACAATTTAATTAAAGGTGTTTTCTACATGAACTTGTTCTAGTCTAAATCAACACAAACGAACACATATCAAAACCCTGGCGGAGAGCTAATCTATTGCTTTTTTAAAGGCCAGCATCGTCCTAAATAATAGACTGAACCAGAGCTTCCTACATCGAGAATCGATGAAAACTTCGAGTACACTAGGTTATAAATCGAACTAAGCAAAAGCTCTGCATGTTGTCTTTTGTTGTCTTTTTTGTGTGTTTTAATTTTTCGGTTCCTTTTATCCACCTTCATCAAAATTACAATGACACATGTTTTCTTAATTAAGACAGTAGACACTGTTAAGCATGTGCGGTTACCTTTGGTGTTTTTTTTGTGCGTTTATGCATCATATGTCTCCTCCCCACGTCAAGAAATATCGCTTTTTTGCTCCTGTTTTGTTTTCGTTCGTTCGTTCCTTTTTTTGCTTGTTTGATTGTTTTTTTGCATGCAGACCGTGGCCTAGCAAACTGATCATAAGTCTATGGACAAAACACAATTATAGTTTTACTTTTATTTTTCTTTATTACATTGTTGAACTCATAACTTACAGCAGTAATCTAAATGCTAAGGTTTACAACTAGTTTATTTTTTTTATTTGGTACAGAAAACCAGCACTGCCAAACAGCTGCTGCAAACATGCCAGTGGCATTATCTTATACCAATGTTTGAAGTTCTCCCAATATATGTCTGCGATGATTTCATCCGTAATTTTTTCCTTACAATTTATTGCCATCACAAAGTCTATTTAATAATGACCACGACTGCCATTCATGTATTTAGGCATGGTTCTGTATATGGTAATGCATAAATTGTACATTTTCCATTGGCGATGAGGAGTTTCTTTCTTGAACAGTTCTCTATGGATTTAACAAACAGGAACATCACCGCACGCTTAAAATGAACTGAAAAGACGATCAGTTCTTTGAAATTGTTGCCTCAACATGTTACCTGAAGGGACATGCTTCTGACACGACGTAGGCGATTTCTACACATACGGTGAATTTTTCACGACAATAGTAAGTAAGCACATTGCTATCACATTCGACAACTGTAACTGGATAATCGCGTTTGAACCGCATGCGTTTACTTAAATCAAATTCCAATTTTAACGGACTGTATGACCGAGTATATACACACATGTAAGGAAACAGTAATAGCAATGGACAATGAGGGCTAAAATCATCCAATCGTATCAGACCGGTAGAGCCTTCGGTAATACGCAGTCAGTCAACCTGTTGTGTGAATCAGCATGTTAAGCATTTGACGATATTTCGTATTTTGCCGTGCATTTTTCCGTATACTACCACTATTTTATTTAAAGATGGCTAAGGTAACTTGGAATTTTCGAGGAAAGGAATATTCTGTAAAAATGAAACATAACCGCACTCACCTTTCAAATCGAGATGCTGTTGTATATTTTGCCCTTTATGGCTCCAGGAGTTTGTTCTAAAAAGACAAAATTCGAAAAGAGACGTTTTAGTCACTATTATTTACAACAATATTCTCCTTTCCTATATACACATTCTTTCGAAACCTTCGCTTTGGCTGTGCATGTAAATATACCCTAACCTTATATGTATGATCGTACGAAGAATTAGAGGACTAATTCATTTCTCTGCAGAATTTTCGTAGGTCGGTCGACCGACTCGCCAGGAGATTTTTATGTTTAAACTTGCTGTGTGGTCAATTTATGGGACTATTTACATAATAATGTTCGAGGGTGATGAATTATTTTTCATTAAATCTTTGCTTCTATGTCTACAACACGAGACTAGTCCGTCTCTAACAATATATATATTTCGAGGGGAGAGCTTTTAAAGCTAGCGCAGCATGTCCCTTACCAACTTTGAACACCGCTTTAACGGTATTAAAGCAATGAGTCCTAGATCGAGTGACTTGGGATAAAATTACCCTGATCCGAACGAATTGTCAAGTGATGTATTCATGCCGGCAACCGTATTTGACAGGCATGTTCATTGTTTTATGTTTTTAATAAAAAAAATAACTTTCTTCCAGTAACATCTGCTTGTTACGACCGAGGCTTAATTAAGAAAAAAAAATGTTAACCTACAGTCTAACTGATATTTAGGTAGTTTTACTTATTTCTTTTCCCGCTTGGCAGTGATACTGCACTTCCAGGTACTTGTGTGTTTCTCCACACGGATTTCCGTAAACTTCATTAGTCGCTTCAACCTCGCAAAAGTTCTTGCCGTTGCATGTATCTTTAACCATCTGATCTGAATCTGGTGAGCTGTGCAAAAAAAAAAAAAAAAATTAGAAGGAAGCTGAAGGAAGAATGGCAGTCTAGAATACCCCTCCCCCCGCCTCCGCCAACGTATTCACCCCGCACTGCATGGTAAACAAAAAAGGATGCCCCGAAGATGTCAACAAAGACTTTCGGATTCGGAGGGCTGAATACAGGACTGTATAAGAGTACGAACTAAGAAGAGGATTACACGAAGATTTCCGAAGATTTTGAAAGGATATTGCTACAGGAATTATAATACTCACAGGCATCGATCGTTTTCAGCCAATTGCTCACCACATGTCCATTTATCCTTTCGCCCATAGTTTGCGCTCACGACTTCAATCATTTGTGATTCTGGGCACGTAATATTCTCGGGTGGATTAAATTCGCAGACGGCTTTCTTTATTAACTCTGCAACGATTTCAAAATAAACAATTAACGCTCGACACAGGATCATTTGTGAGGCTGCCTTGCGATGGACACCACATGACAAAAGGAAACCTGGTCGGCCAAGAGCTACCTGGTACCCAACTGTCATGGCTGTGCTCATGCAGTGAGCTAAAACTCACATGGGACGATTCAAAACATGCTGCATAAAATACGGATTATTGGGGAGGGATTGTTGCTGCCTTATGTCTCATAGGGGACCAAGAGAACTGCGTAAGTAAATAAGTAAGTACTGAGAGAGTCTGAAAAATAGCGATATTTGTCCTTAATATATAATCATGCCTTTTTGGTACACTGCGGATTCACATCTGGCGAGTTTGGTCGAGCCATGGTTCTTATTTTGGTGAGACGTAGAAGAGCCAAAATACCCATGGTGAGACCAAGCGGTATTTACTGCACCCAAACTCGGCCAAGTGAGCACGATGTATCGTAGCCATATCAGGTCAGGGATCAAATATATCGGGACAGTATAGTCATGGCTTCTGATTGGTTAACTGCGAATTCGGGTTCGGTAATGTACCCAATGAATCTTCTTTTTCCGCATAAAAACATCTTACCTGACTTACAGAGGTAATAAACCTGTAAATATTTCTTGACTCCTTGGCATTCTGGAGGATCGCCATATTCGTCTTTGTTTGATTCCAGGTTGCACGTGTTTGTATCGTCACATGTTTCTTGTACCATGCTCAAAACGAAATCATAATCAGATTTACACGTGGTGTTAATGAGTTGATCATTATCAACACAAATATCGGAATGTTGACGGCCATAACTCGCCCAAACTGTGGATATGACGTTTTGTTGTGGACATTTCATCGTTCTAGCTGGTTCGCCATCGCAGATTGTCTCCACAAAAAATTCTTCCGATATTAGAGAAACAAACAAATAAAACAAAGCGTAAGAGCGTTAAAAAATACACAGCAAATACTTTAGATTTATCCGCATAAACTATATACAAAAGTAAACTGTAAAAGTGAGTAAGTGTTTTATATGTACTGTAAGGACTCGCTTAATGCATGGTTTGGGATGGAATAAGGTTGGTTCCTTTAGACACGTGACTACATTTTACATTCCTTTTATTAGTCTATATAGTAAGGAAGTAAATTAGTGAATGGGCAGTTGATTTTGAGATTCAATGTTCTCTCACTTCTACGACAGCTTTGCAAATAAAAATTTAACAAACCCAGTTAAACCGAAACCAATCGTAACTCACTCACACACGGTTTCCCCCTTCGCGTCAGCTACATGTAATTACTTGTGGTACTTATTGTTTCATTGCATGTGTCCTTTGTGACTGACCAGAGTCATTACTTAAGATATGGTTTTACAAGACTCGGCAGGCTATCTCCTGGTTACCTTGTGTCTCTTTGTCAAAAGACTCTTCGTTCGAAACCATTCATATGAAAATGCGTACCGCCTAAAGGTTCATTTTCATGCAAATTAAACTCATTGCCGAGTCATATGAAAGGTTTCGCTTTGAAGACTCATTTTTATGCAGAGCCACAAGGTATCTCGGAAATGGCCTATTGCAATTCGCTTTAAAGGGTGCATACACCGTATGTAGTTACAAAAACTGTAGCTTTACCGCTCGCTGCTTCTCTTTCTGGGATGGTGATGGCTGTGATAAAAATCAAAATGGCAGCAAACCAGGTACACTGAAAGGCGTAGGAGGAAGACACTTAGTGTAACAAATAGGTAAACATGTAAATGCGTTATAAAGTATAATAAATAGGAGCCAATAATTTCGGTTTCAGAGCTATGACAGCGTTTATGGAGTTCAACTGTGGACTGCGACATGTATATTATTATTGTAACGTATTGTAAATGAATGAATGAGTGGAGGATCTTAAATCAGGAACTCTAGATCTAGTATTAAGCGGCACTATAGCCACTTGGCCACATAAATAAACACAAGCTTAAAGTACAAATGATTCATAAATAGAAACTTCTTATTATCCTCTCTAAGGTTCTTGAAGTACTTTTTTAATGCTTGTTAAGCGTCTTTCGCTATATCCACATGCCACAAATAGAAATCAAAAGGAAATTTACTTTCAGAAAATGTTAATAGCCATTCAATCAAATAGCGTTGTTAAACCAAAGAAACCTTTTGCAATTGACAATTGTGGTAAATAAATTACGGTACATACGGTAAATAAGGTAAATATAAAATACATAAGAGTAGAAACGAACGGTGGTTCCAGTTAAAAAAAGCATCAATTGTAAGATGCATTAGAATAACTAGCACTTGTAATTTAAACAATATGTAAGTGAGGCTAAGTGTAAAAATTGACATACTTACCTCGCCTTTTGAGATCAGCATCGCTCGATTCTGCTGTTTATTAGTGCAAAGAAAAGTATTATCGCTTACAAAAGTACCGTCCAGTGTTTTCTTTTGTTCTTTTATATTCTGATGCCTCAGTAATATCTCTTATTCTATCAACAAGATTAACATTTGGTGATTTGTTCTATGAATAGAATACAAGTCCATAAGCCAGGTCACCTGTTTCAACATTGTGAAATAACCAGCTTATGTCACAAGCAAAGAGCCACCCCTTAAATTGTCTCTGAGAATTTTATTTTAAGATCTGGGCAAATTTTTTTTTTATTGCCTTGAGTGCCGTTCAGTCGGACATCGACACCTCCCTCCCCTCGGGATTTTTTCATTAAGGTGGTCTTATACTCCCCAAATGACCATTTAAAAACAACTCTGTGGGAAAGTTTTAGTACCACGTTACTCACTTCAAAAATGAGCTTTTCGAGGTCACTTGCCACATTAGTCAGTGAATAACTAGCTAGGTTTTAAAAAGTTGTGTTTATTACAAATACGATAAATTATTAATATATTTTCGCAAAATGAAGCTCCTGCGAAAATAACAATAAGGTATATTGTGAGATTCCTTTGTTTTTGTTTTTTTGGGAACATTTTCAACATTTCTATCAAGCATATCGGAGCATAAAACATAAAAAAAGCGTGGTTTATTGTTTTTCGCCACATGACCTCTAGTCAACATTTTTGTTAGAGGTGGCGAAACACATTTTCTTGTGCTGGAATTTGTGATGAAGTTCTCTGCGAAGAAGCTAGAAGAAAATTTGAAGACGAGGCGTGTAGCACCTCAGTGGTTTTAAATTGCGTCAGTTTGTCGATCTGTGTGCTTTTTCTCGGCGTGTAAAATCTATATCATACAGCAAATTAAGAAGCCTAAGCCGTGAATTACACTCCGGACATTTCTGAATATTCGAGAAATGTAGGAAACACTCGCCTTCGGTTCGCTTTTCTACGTTTTTGCGGAGTTCCAACGGGAGGGCGCGCGAAAGGCAATAGGAACTAACAAAAGGCTATCTTTTTTCTTCTCTGTTTTTCCTTCGCAATGTTCCGCACGTGCTATCTTCCCCCTCTTCCCACCCTCCCTCTTAAGCCCTCTAGCTTCATCAAATGAGATAAGCGTGTGATGCAAATATTTATAGTTTCTATGCATGGATTCCAAGAGGTCGCGAAATATTGTCCAGTGGTGTACAAAATCGATACGCTGTGAGCGCTCATTCTTGCTACATACAGGTTCAAGTCTTTTGAGTTTGCATAACTTTTTCTGTAGTCATGTTGTAAACGTTTATTCATTTACATTTTTCCTTTTTTGAGAGTAACGCTACATTTGCATCAGTCAACAGATGGGCACCACGGTTTATCGAAATACAGTGTCAAAAAGCTGTAACTTAATTTGAAGAGCGGAACGATAAGGCTAGAATATCAACTACGATACATTTTCCCGCTTGGTAAGACGAGCGGATCGTTAGTGTACCTATCATTAAACTTGAGGAGAGGGGAACCCGGACAAGTGAGGCATTTGACTTTCACTTTAAGGACCATTCGCGCCCATTGCTACTGCGCATCTCTAGTGCGCACGCTATTCATTGGTCACGCGCGTGCCACGTCATTTTCAAGCGCGCGCACCGAGTCGAAAACTTAACAAAATATAGATCTGATGACCTTTGCGTTAACTTGGTGTGCGAATATTTTTGTTGGAAGCTCGGTGACCCCCACTTTTTTTTCGGCAGATCACTTCCTTTTTTAACTCTCTACATTATACTAAAAAAAACAAAAAAATCTGTGTATGGGAAGTTGTAATTATTTGTCATATACTATTAAAAAAGGGTCGAATTGGTACATGGAGACAGGTGTGCGTGACTTAGAAGTTGTCTTTTTAAGGCTAATTCTAGCAGATTTAATGACATATGTAGCAAAGATCTATCAATTAGGTCTATATAAGCACTCATAGCTTAGAGATGATTCTTCAACTTAAATATATGCCGATAGAAATGAATCCGGCCAGAATCGCCTCGAATGACTGAGAATCGTAGAAATGCTATGGTCTGAGCTACGCTTTATCTTGAAAACGAGTTCGGTGACCCCCGATTTTTTTACGTTTTTTATCTAATCTTATCATTTTCTACCGTCAGTCAAAGTTTTAAAAAAATCTGTGTGTGGGAAGTTTTTGGGCGCGAACGTCCTTAAAGGCTTGTTAATGATTCAGATTTTGAACAGTTCTTAAAGTATCCGCAATTTCAGTTATGGCTTGGGCGGTGGACCTTCCCTTACGAAATCCAAATTGATATTCAAAAAGAATGTCAAGTTTCTCGAAATAACAAATAAGTTGTTTGTAAACCAGTTTTTCCAGTATTTGTGTAAAGGCTGACAGTGTTGAAATAGGACGGAAGTTCGTCGGGTTAGTGATTTCGCCTCCTTTATCAACCTGTGTAATAGCCTCCTTTATCAACCGGTGTAATTAATCGTTAGTTCAGTAATCCTTGGATAGTGCTAATCAAGCCTCGAGGAACAGAATTTAATCAAAGTATAATTTTTTTCCGTGGATTAGGGCGATTTAGTCGTGGGTTAGCGCTAATCGGCTTTCGAACAACCTGGGCTAGGAGAGATATATCGGCGCTGCTTTCGACTTAAGTAAAATCCAGACACAGGACGCAGAGCAGGCTAATATCTCTTGCACTTGGGAACCTGCATGCTATAGTTGCTAATCATTATCTCTTACTTGTGCTTATTGTGTTACCTGATTTCAATTAGTCCGACCACAAAAAATGAGAAATTTGGAGAAGTTGGTACCTCGTGGCATAAATTACTTTCGAATTACAATAACGCAACGGTCTCTTTAAACACATTCAAACGAAACTTATTTTTGGATTCGTTTCCTTACTCTGTCTTGTATATAAGGTAAGTATGACACGAAACACATTTTAGTTGTAACCGAATCCATCTTTTGTCGAGAGCCTTGCATGCTGGATTATTGTGTGCCGTTTCATAAATTCTAGGTCCAGATGTGAAAGATTATGCCATGTATTTGGTTAAAATATGACTCCACTTCCCTCTAATCTTACTATCACTGTGAACCAATGGTCTGTTTAAATATGATTCGATATGATGAGCCATCATTTAGAGCGATCGGCGTCACAAAAAAACAAGACACTCGACTCACCGTCAACGTTTCTTTTCAATTATGTGTGTATTCGTCAAACGCAATTTTTAATTATCACTACAGGAGAAGCGCCCTTTAAACAATAATATTCAATAATATTCTACGAAGAAATCGGCTTTCAGGGTTGAGAGGTTCAAAAGATATCCATCGGAAATCTGACTCACAGTGGTGGAATCTTCCAGTCACCAGTTCCCACGCCGTTTTTTGTTGGTGGCGGCGTGGATCCTAGTTAATAAAACAAGGTATTTTGATCTTTGGATAGCTATTTGACAATGCGAAGCCCGCATAGTCAGAAACGACGACCATGGGCAGATATTCAGCCACCACTGGGAAGCTGAGTGTATAAAAGTTTGTTAGTGTTTCATAATTATTTGAAACGCGGCTGTAGTAGCTAAATTTTTGGACCGACAATGAAACATTCGGATTGGTTGATTTGATAATACTGACCAATCTTGTAATTTAATAATTTGTAATAAGAAAAAATACCTTGTCAATAAAAGGCTGTCCAAATTCGAAAGTGTGAAAAGATAAGATGAAGGCAAATAAGAAAACAAACAAAAACAATCACAAACATGCATGTAATAAACGTTTGCTTAGCTCATGACTTTACAAAGTAAAGTGATAGCCCTTAAAATTCGTGAAGTCATTTTAACTGAAATTATAATACGAATCAAGTGTCACGGTGGATACCTCTAAGAATCCGACTTAAGACATGTAGCTAAGAACAAGCCAGAATTTTCTTCCTTGAGATCGAGTTAATGTTACGGACCATTTACAAGACAAATCCAGACAAGAAAATCCTGAAGTGTGCTTGATTAATTAAGGTAAGATCGGACTCTCAACCTCTGAGGATTGGTTTGTCTATTTACATCATTATCTCCATGGAGTTCGCGGTAGTTTAACATGCAGTTCCATATCAATAGGTTAGGTCAATGGTAGTGCAAACGAGCATGCCAATTTAATTAGGTTAGGGTGGCAGATTTTCTCTTGAAATTACAGGCAAAAGGGCGGAATCTTCGTTCTTAGCGGGGTTTCGTCGAAACTGAACTCCAAATCCCGGATTGTTGTTGCGGTAGAGAAACAGACACAGACAAACAAACTCACACACGTCTCAAACGAAGCTTCTTTAAATGTTTCAAAGTTCTGCTGAGGCCTTCAGCCTCTATAGACATTTTACTGTATTTTAATGGGTCGGTATTACAACTTTAAATCGACTCGTATTTACATATGTTATGGACCAGTAGCTTAACCGTTGGGATATACCGTAAAACCCACTGAAAAGAATTAAGCAATGCATGGACATTGTAAGAATCCGACCTTGCGTAACAAAATCGAAAAACAAATGGTTGCCTTTGTTTCTTTCATTATGACAGAAAATAGCCCTGGTCAAGCATGAAAGCTTGTCCTTCAGTCCAGCCTTCTGGCTAGTTCCAACCCAGAAAAGGAAATGCCAGTTGCCACTGCATTGCATTTTCGCTTGTAAAAGGTTGTTTTAATTTCACCTCGAAACAAGCATTTGAAATTTTCACCATTTCCGTTGAAAATGCTGTATTTGATCTTTGTTAAGGAGTTAATTTCCCAACCTTAGAGCTGTCAGCCACCTGCCAAGTCCGTGTAAGAATAGGTAATGCTTCAAAAGAAGTACATTCGAGTTTAACGAAGCACGCAGTGGATTTCACTGATTGTAAAATGCTCCAAAGCACTCTTTTAGGATGCAGAAATCGAGACTAACATTGACGGGGTGATGTCCAGGTAGGGTTTAATCCGTTTAAATTTATGGAAGGGTCGAGCCTGACTATCGTTTTTTTCGGAAAACTGGTTATTAAATTTGATTTAACACATGAGTACCTGCTTTAGAAGACGGCAGTGCAAAAGAAGGCAATATGATTGACACCAGAGCTGATTCCAATTAGCATTTTGATGGTGGCATTCGACCCTAACTCAGGCGAAATGTGGTCGTAAGGTCGATAGTTAACGATATCAAAGCTTTAAGGCATTTCTAGCATTACCCCAGCCTTAAAGATAAAACACCTGTTCGTTTCTGTCGATGTGGGAGTTGCATTGGTGGTCACGGTTCTCTCGATCGGCTGGTAGGTAATTCGAGTCGAGCGCTGTTATTGCAAGCAAGTTATACTCAGACGTTGAAAACTAAATGGAGAAGTGATTATTCTATCACAGCGGTAACAGTAAACTATGAGCAGCCTTACTGTGATACCTCTTTTATCGCCTTCCTTTCAGTGTATTCATCCTGTGCTGGAAAATAAATATTTTTAAACCAGAGTTAAATAGGCTCTGCAGATAGCTTGTTACTATAATGTTTCCACGGAACTAGTGGGAAGTCTGTCAACGGCCTTAATTTTAATAAATCGTATTCTAAGTGAGCGAAAGGTTCTTTTAAAAACTGTCCCTTATAATGAATTAAATAGTGACGTAAAATTAATCAATATGGCGGTCACCCCATATTATTTTGTTTAAATGAACCGTTGACCCCCTGTGGTCAACCTGCTTAAAGGTTGTCTGGTTCACAGAGGGGTTTTAAACATGGCGATGTTTCAATGTCATTCTCTGTCATAAAATGGTGAAAATAGATGGCATGAACATTTGCACTGAGAAATTCTTACGTTCATCGAAAGTCTTTTTTTGGTATCAGCTATTTTTGGATGCGGATAAGGGTCTCCTTCGCAGTAATTGAATTAATTGATATTATCAACAGCAGGTGATTTTCTATTGGTCTCTTAATTCACTGCGAAACCACTTGTTGCCCTTGTCAAGATCGCTTGACCTCTTCAAGTATCATAAGCCCAACCCAAAAAAACTGCAATTGACATATAAGCTTTATTGATATGTATATTTTTTATTTTTCGTTTGATACAGCCCCGTTGCATGCGACTGTGTGAAAGCCTGGCGCAGAAACTGAACATGTATTTTTACTAAAAAAATGGCACGGATACGGTCGAAAAGGTTCCCCTGAGGTTGTCGAAGTACATGTAATTAGTAATTTACTCAGTTAACTTGAAGTGAGGCCTTGTCTCGGTGAGGTGCGGTGACCTCTATAGCTATAGATTATGCATTATAGCCTAACCGTGACGGTGCCTTTGACTTCTTACCTGCGGCAAGAACTTTTAGTATCACTTTTATATGACCTCTTTCGACTTAAGAACACTGATAGATGGGTGCTAAAAAGTAGCGTGGAAAGCGAACGAAATGTTGGTAGAGCGCCGGTAACATTCGATGTACTGCCATCTCACCAAGAGAGAGTAGCAAAAAAATACCCTTCAAATCCTTGTAACATCCTTTTCAGGCCATCGTTTTGCTTCAGTCGGGATGTTATGGTAACGCAACAAAAAAGCGGTGATTGTAGTTTGATTGTTCGGGGCGGTCAGTAGGTGTGGTCGATTGTTTGACGGTGAGTGTCTCAAAATCAGTCGGCTCTGTTTATCATTTAATCAGTCCAGCTGCGGCGAGTATGCAGACTTTTAAAACGTAGCAGGAAAAGCTCTTTGGCAGTTAGTAATTTAGTTGGGTAGCTCATCTCTCACAATTTTGTTGTCTGACTCTTCTTTAGCATTTACCCAAACCAGAACTAACGAACGACGATGCAATTTTCAAGGCGAACAACGATTTTGTTGATAGCCACCACAGTTTTGGTGGTAAGATGTCAAAGAGACACAAATCATGACAATGCAAGTAGCGCTGCCTCACGCTTGACGAAGCATAAAGCAAGAGAACTTGCAGCCAATCCAAGCGCATTAATTCACGAAGCTTTGCACCTTGTGCGGAGACGACGAAGCGTTGATGTTAGATACGACGACCAGGTGAATGGGAATTACCACGACAAATTTGCCAGTTTGGCAAGGAAACGAAGACTGGAGGAGAATTCATCTGGAGAAGAGAGAGAACATTCAATTGACAAACGTCAGGTTCCTGAAGGCCTGGGTATGTTAAACGACTACATGGGTGTTGACACAAGTCCTGTCAGACTGCAGCAGGCTATGGCCGGAGTTCCAAATGAAGAAGGGTTGCACAAAAGGACATCGAAGGATATAAGGGAAAGAGTAAGTGGGACAACAAAATGTATCACTAATTACAAACGGCAACCTATATGCATCAGGAAAGGAAAGGAAACCAAATTATATGTTCTATGTTAAATGTTTATCTTGGTCAATGCGCTTAGCTACAACTAGCTAGCTCTCAGGCATGCCACTTGAACTGAAAAAAAGAAATATTTTAAATAAACATAATAGATTTTTTAAAATTACAACTGGCCGGAGGCAGACTAGTTGGCTATCTAAAACAAAAACAAAGGAAATCATTATCATATCTGACCTTAATTAGCTTAGATTTTTATGATTTCAATTCTACATTTCTCCTTGTTCTTATGGTTTCGATTGAGAAGATATATAAAACACTCAAGACAGTGTCTGACCAGATTTCCAAATGCCTCGAAGTTCGTCAAAAATACTCCGCCGTGTGTCTCTTCTCTGAGTTTTGAAATGTGGTCACACACGGTCTTTCATGTTTGATGTATTACTTCAAACGCTGAATATATTGGCCTTTATACCTTTATGACTTTTTCGTGTTCTTTAAAGGATCTCATATCACTGTCAAAAAGGTCTGAAGACGCAAAGCCTTTGGAGTTCAATCCGATGTGGCTTGAAAGTTTTGTTAGGAAGATGGCTCCCATGCTAAAAGGAAAAGATGGCAGAGATGGAAAAGATGGAAAAGACGGAAGAGATGGAAGAGATGGTCTCAAAGTAAAAAACCGATATATACGTGTTGATAAGCCCTAGCCAAGCATGCTTAACCCTTGTTTAATAAGGATGACGTTATGAGGAGTTACTAAATTAGAAGGTTCACGTTCGTGCCCAATGAATCGAAGGGAGACCAAATACTTAAACGGCCGTCCGATCCCACCACACTAATAGGCATTCTTGTCGAAATTGCATGCTGGATACGCATTGGCGAATATTCTAAATTTAGAACGTAATATGGATTTCGCTGAATGAACTAGTAATTTTTGCGTGGGGTTAGAACTGCATTAATTAGCAGACCAGCTGTTTAGGGCTAACGGTCAAGTCTTATTTATCTATTTATTTTTTAATCTTTATTTAAACACGGTTTTTAAAAATTCGTCAGCTTAAAACTGAATATATATATATATATATTTTTAATACCTAATGTCTACTTTAACGGGAATAATTAAAAAAGAGCTGCTTTCCATGAATGTCATGCCATAGACATCTCATTTGAGTAGGCGTTTAAATTGCCTCAGGGACTTTGCTTCCCTTAAGTCGCAAGAAAGACTGTTCAAAAGACAGCTAAAGCTATTTTTATAATTGTTTGTGCGCGGCAATGGTACATTTAGTTTATTCAGGAGTCCCTTAGGTTATATGCGGTTTCAAGCCTCTCGATTTTAGAACTTAGATAATTTGGAGCCAACCCGTGCAGAGACTTGTAAACCATTGCAGCTCTTTGAATTTGCTGCTGGTACTCGCGGCCAGACCACTTGATGGTTTACATGATAGCTTGATATGATATTAACTCGTACCATTTCTTTCCCCAGGGTGATCCCGGCTATCCCGGTCCCCCGGGACCTCCAGGGTCCACGGGATCAAAGGTATGTTGTAAAATACCAAGAGATTATCAAGGTAATCTCTTAAAAATAATTAATTGCCTAACTGAGAAAGAACTTAGGCATTGCTTCATAGTTTGCTATCCAGAACAGCGAGCAAGTCAGGCCCAACGGGAAACTGGATCCCCAATAAATTTAGTATATATTATGGTAGATATATCCATAATGATAGGCTTGAAATAAAGCATGGAAACATCGTATTCGGAGAGTGAGGCATTGCACGAACTCTAACTAGCTTGCCTAAATCCAACTTGCTCAAAGTCTACAGTGTTGAGTAAACGTTGTGTCATGCTTTCAGCACACTAAACAATCCGACTTAACTGTAAAAAGCACTAACAAATGCTTGGAAAAATTGCTAAAATTAACGCTTAGTAAACAAATGTTTTTCCTTGGCTATTCAGTCTTCACACTTTGTTTATTGTCTAATTAGGGAATCATTATCGATTTTAATGCATTTTTGTGCCTGTCAATGTATCATTCTATTATTAACTTATTTATTTTAGATGTGTCCTGAAGCTTCAGGTATTCGTGATGATGCTTCTCAACGCAGTGAGGTAAGAGAAGCTAAAAATTACCAAATGTCGGGGGAAAAAATGACAAGGAAAGATGATAAATCCCGATCCCTTTCTCATTGACTGATTGATGGATTGATTGATTGACTGATTGACTGCTTGACTCACCGACTGACTTGTTTCTAACTTCATAACAAATTAAAAACTAAAATATTAGAATTGAAAATGTTACTGATTTTATATAACAGATTTTCTAATCCACTGTTCATGAGATGCGCTAAACTTGAGAAGGCTTAGTATAACGCCCGATCATATTCTGGAAATAAAATGTACGTCAAGAAATATTGAAGTATTTTAATGTTTGGTATAATTATTATTATTATTTTTATTTTTAAGGAGAAACCTTCTGGGCATTTGACCGGAGATGGTGGACCATTTCGTTTCTCAGACGGCCTTCGTGAGTTCAGCTCTTAAATTATCATTCCGTTGTATACAGCAAGTGCAATTTAGTAGAAACACTGCACGGTCACAATGATGCCATTTCTTATACAATTAGGAATTAAAGCTATATTAAACAAGCATTCGATTTCCCCTTTAAGTTATTTACAGCTTGATATTTTCTTCGCTTTCAACATACAGAATTTTCTCGCTGGTGTTCCACATGTCCAACCTCTCATCTCGCTGGAGGAGTGAAATCAACAAACACTTCCTTGGAAATACCGCGAGATGGCCGCTACTTTGTTTACTGTCAGTTCCACTTCCTTCAAACTGATAATGACAGGACTGGCTTTGAGATACTAGTCGACGGAAATATTCACCTCTCGAAAGTTGTTAAGGGCGAAGAAGCCACTTACTCTGGCGCGGTGTTTGTAATGAAAAAGGCAAGCGTGGTAACTGTAAGACTCCTAGGTCACGGGACCGTAGAAGGCGACCATACCGTCAACTTCTTAGGCGCATATGAATTATAAGAAAATACGACGAACAGGAACCTTGGTAGTTCAGGAGTCTCATCAGAACTATTTTAATGAGCTTTAGCACGCTGCTTTTAATTTTTCCCTATTGTAATCGCCGCGTTTATTTTAAAATCCCCTTTTTTTAAGTTCCGAGATATTTTAGAGATACAGTAAGAGAAATGACGTTCCCACTCAAAGGACAACCAATGGCAGTAAACAGCTGTTACGACAAAGGCTGCCTCACAAAAGCGTGAAAGCTTGCGCGACAATACCGATTAGTTTTATGGGCCGAGTAATGTTTTGACGTCGCTTGATGGAAGTTCACAGTGACTAGGAAGTATATGCATATACGTTTTTTGCGCTATTTTCTTCTATCACGCTGAAATACCTTAAAGCGCCCCAATCATCCTTGATTCCATGAGCCACCATTACCCATAATGCTTTTCTACCTGGTCGTGTCACACATTCACTAGCTCTCGACATTTCTTTCAAGTGCTAAATTACTTCCTTTCACATAAAGATTCATATGCAGCTTTTGGAAAAAGGTTGCGCAAAAGATTACATGTTAAGTACTCTTGAATTACATTATAAAATACGACGTAACTAAGCTTTTAATTGAAGTTATGTTATTGAAAAATAATTTAAAAAAATTTCCGCCCCACTTTATTTCGCAAATAAAATGGACAAATTTGACTGAATTACTTATTTTATGGTGACGTGATAAATGGTGAGTTATACTCATACCTTATATGGTGTTGCAAATTTCTCTATACGTCACTGGAATAGCACAAAATAAATGTTATGCCACAGAGAGTCGTTTTGGCTTTAAAGCTGCTGCAAGATCAACTGACAGCCAGCATAAAGACGATTTTATACCTGAATATAATACCTGAATATGCATCTTGCATCTTTAGGAATATTTTTATAAGAGTAAGAAGGCAATTTCGCTGTGTTTCATGCTATAGATTCATAGAAACACTCCTGAAAGTTTGACGGATCTCAAACAAGGAGTCGAAATGTTTAGGCTATACGGCACAGAATTTTCTCCCTGCTCTCCCGGACTTCGACTTGTCTTCTCTAACACGAAAATCTTTGTCTTTTAAAACAAAAAATCTCTATGCTTTGGAATAAATTCAAGGAGCCCAAAAATCGCAATCTCCACCAGAGTGCGAGCAAACTCACCTTGCTATTCGCCTACTCAATTTCTTACTTGCAAGAAACGGTTAATTTGCGTTACAAACGGAGACCATCCTCATTCCCGTTTGGAATTAAAATTGTTATTTGCTGCTGTTAGAAACGTTTGTTTTCCTCTGAAATTTCACTCTAGGTCACACTAGGTACCGGAATCCGAAATTCTACTGGAAGCCAGTGTCACTAGGAATTCCTGAATCCCAAATTATTTAGAACGGGATATGTCAAACGGGGATGTGTTGTTACAATTTCACGACAGCTCAACAGCACATCATTATAATCGTGTTTATTAACATTTAAGTGAAACTTAAGAAAAAAAGAGAATACAGTTGTCATAGACAATGTGATTTTAGTTACCTTCATGGTATAATACTCTAGTTCAGTAGGCGAAAACTGAGAGTTAAATTTTAATTTAATTCCGACGCATGACTGCTGTGTTGTGTAACCTTATTTTGAGATCTTAAAAGTACATTTTTAAGTGGCGATTCAGACTGTACAATTGTTTTGTCGCATGGGACGTGAAGCCATGTAGCGAACACTAACAAATGGTATCCGACTTGGAGGCCATAATTGTGATTAATATATTGGTTTTGAAACTTACTACTAGACTATACAACACATTGTCATACACGACAGTCGCAGCAAATCGTGGGTTCTATTCTGCCCAGTTTGTTATCTATGAATGAAATTTGAAGGACTTATATAAAGCATATCCAAACTCGAGATCATTTAAATTGAGGAACGATGATCTAATATGACGAACAGCTGCCATTTTGTATCGTCCATATTGGATTTAATGATTTGTACAGGAAGCTGGATAACCAGCAAAATAGGCTTCAGATAATAAAAACCGAATAAAAGGCCAAGGTTATCTCAAAAAGTGAACAAAGCGTAGCAGACGATTATTGATTCTTCGAAAAACGTTGACTATTTGCCAGAAGAAAATTGGCTTAGTCTAAAATGCTTAACCTATGCACCCTTACAAATAAAAACAGTCATAATTGCACCAAGAAAAGACTGAAAATACAGTTAAAAAGATTGAGCTCAATAAAAAATAAGAATTATAATGAATTAAATAAATTTTTATACATTGTACTCACTATCAGCATTCTGATTGGTTAAGAGCCCCCTGTCTATTTTGAGAATTCACTTGATTTTGTGGACAAGCATGATTATAGTATAATCTGCTATCCAATTATATACCGTGCAGTGCACACCTTTGGTTAAAGAGCGCGAAAGTTGAGTTGACAAGTGACGCTTGGTGCGTTTGCCCTTGTATTTGCATTTCACACAATAGTTTTTGTATATTTTCCATAAAACAATGTATAATAAAACAATAATTGGATTCGGTTTTTGTGATATCCGGTAATCAAGGTCTCGGCAAGGGTAATCAGCCTCGGTCTCCGGCCTCGGATGATTAATAATGATATATAATAATATACGGCATTTATATAGCGCTTTTTCCTGACGCTCAAAGCGCTTTACAACACTTTATGGGGGACTTTGCCAGACTGCTAATTTAGACGCAAATTGCAGCCACGCATTTCACAATCTTATTAGAGAGAATAGTAGAATACACAGGTGCCCCCAGAACAGAATAAGGGATAAACCATCACACCGGGGACAACGTCCCCTACTCTTCTCGAACAGTGTAATTACAAAGACTGCACTTTCTCCTCAGTTATTTAAAAACCTTGAGTGTTGGTCCGGTCGAGGTTTGAACCTGCGACCTCCTGCACGGCAGTCCGGTGCTCTACCAACTGAGCTAACCGGTCGGCGGTTACACTTGCCTTGACTTTGATTATTCCGGATATCACAAAAACCTCATCCAATTATTGTTTATAATTGATTATTTCTTTCCGCGAGAAGTTAATTATATGATTACGGTGCAAGCGCAATAGTTTGATAAAACTAGTCGTAAGACTTGGTAACAAACCGCCTTTTTTTCCATGGCCACGAGATGTGTTAAAACAAACTTGATGCTTTTTGAGAGGTTCTGACGAAATCTATTCTCGTACTTCCACTCTGCTAGAGTGAGTTGTTATTCTTTTAAACAAGCTTTGTATCAGTAGCAGAACTAGTTCCAGTGCTTCGCAGCAAGTTAGTACCGATACGCCGATCCACAGCCCCAGTTGGCCACCAATGTCTGCAATCAAGTTGATGCCCTGCAAGATTGAAAAAGGGAACAATATTGATAATGATATCAGCCTTTACAACAAACTTTTGAAAGTGAAGAGACTCGTTATTTTCGTGTTCATTTCCGTTTTAATTAGGGTTCCGTTGTATTATAGTCGCTAAATCGCGCGTCTTGTGACGGCATAGATTCCTCCATCTTGGAACCATTATCTTGGATGTCAATATTTTCCAAGCCAGTAAGATAAATAACTTAAATTAATAAAAACTCAATGCACAGTTATTATTATTGGTATTGATTCTGCAATGGTGGTCAAGAAGATTAGAAAAAACGAATACTTCTGTTTATCAGACGGAATTTGGCTTCATGTCAAAGACGGTCATGCAATTGACACTGAGAAATAGTTGACACTTCAAAATTTCCGCGACAGATGAATAGACAGTTACAAATTTTTTTGTGGTCACTGGCTAAAAGCCAGCAACCGTAATGTCATCAGGTCCGTTAGCAAGCAAACAAGCAGGAAGCTAAGCTTTTGGAAGAATCTCACCGCGAGATTTGATCGAGTTCTTTTGACCGATTTTCATTTTTAAAACAAAAAAATAACTACTTTAATCATAAGAATTACAATTTCCTCGATTGTGATTGGTCTAAAAAACTCCTATATTCCACTAATTCACTTTCCAAGTTGTTACCGGACAGTTTGCTATCGGACAGTTTGTTATCGGACAGTTCAATAAGCGAATCACATTCAAAGTTGTAGTTTTAATCAACCAATCACATTCAATGTTGTAGTTTAAATCAACCAATATCTATTTCAGAGCGACATGAAACAATTTACGCCTCCTTTGTCAGTACTTTTAATGCAAATTTCCCTTCTTTCGTAACTTGGTTATTCTTCTTTTCTTGGAAATTGTAATTTTTATGATTAATTGGTAATAGGACTTTGTGTCGTCCAAATCGGTCTGTAATCATACTCGTGACCCGGGACTCGTGGTTAACAAATCGGCAGACTCCCGCTGCGCGGTCGTCCTATTTTGTTATCACTCATATGATTACAGACCGAATTGGACGACACAAAGTCCTATTACCATTACTTACTATTCAAAATTGGTTCCATGCAATTTGATATCGCTATTAGAGTGAAAAAAAATTGCAAATTTACCAGCAGAAACATAGCGTTACAGAGCATTGCAGACTCATTTTCCCACGCTCTTCGGCACGGTGATGCGAATTGGTGAGTACATACACAAGGTTTCTATTTTTGTTCTCATATAACCAGGAACAGCCAAAATATTGTTCTCGAAATATCTTGCAGGATTTTGAACATTTTCCGTGAGGTTTTGATTGGTCAAACGATTGTCACGTGCCTTGAGAGGAGCTATCGATCGAGCATGTTTATTTCATGTTTTCATACCCCCCGGACCTTTTTGCTCTGCTGGGAAAAAGCTATCTGAACCAGGTCGATATAAAGATCGTTCACATAATTTCTTTCAGTATTAAATACCGACAGATAACGAATGCTTGCTTCACATATATTAAGCTTAACAGGATAATATTTCTATACTATCTCTAAGGGATGTCATTGGCTTTATCATCATAAAGCCAGAGTTATTGACGTTGCCGTCCTATACGAGAGTTACACAACTTTAAGCATTTTGTCTTTGGCGACACGACAGGACACCCGAACGTTTCCTGCGTACACTGCCGTTCCCGTCTTGCCATTCCCGTCCTTATATCGTATAGAGGTCCCTAATGTTGCTAACAATGCTAAAGCGGACATTAATGTCAAGCACTCATATTTATACCAAAATTCCGCAACTCTTTTCTTGCACCATTGTGGTTATTCACTATCCATTAACCACATGTCCTCTCAGAGGGCTTTTGTTTATTTTTGTTTCGCAAAGTAAATCCCAGTTCCATATTACTATTAAAACAAAACATTTTGATTGGTGGCATCTCCCCTCTTCCTCCTATCACTCTTTCACTGGAAATGACCTCACTTTTTAATTTTATAACTGTCTTCGTTCTTAGTATGCAGTTAAGGAAAGAAAATACGACAGTTACCTTATAGCTTAATTGCTCTTTCACTTCCTGAAAATTCAGCCTCTCATAAAACACTTTCACCTGGAGGAAGTTTCGACTGGAAAATTAAATCACAGAAGTTATGTCAAGAGCATACTTCATGGTTTTATCAAGCTTATGGCTATTCACCAAAAACAAGAGAAGATCAAGGTAAGAGACTGAATCCCACATATAGGCCTTATAGCCAAGGTAATCCCTCTTAAGTTATTTTTAGACATGATACCCCGGATGTTACACCCGCGTTGCGTGGATGATTTCCTGAAGAATTTGTTTATGTTTCGTTTCGTTTATACAAATCTAAGGAAAAACCCCCAACGCCTTCGCTATGTTTTAATACATTTCATTAATATGAGTTTAAATACGGATAGTGTCATCATTTCACGTTGTTGTCGTTTTTTAAAGAACGGCATAGAAATCAACAAAGAATTATGATGTTCGAGTACTCCGCCATGAACGGCAAAAGAATGAAACCTTGATCATCTCTTTCCTTGAATCATAAAGGGATGACGACACTCTAAAGATGACATCAAACATATTTTTTCGTCTCTGTTATTTATTTTCTATGGCAGAATTTGTACTTACTGCAAGGATTCAGGACCATCAGCTTTTTGCTGTTCATACGCTGCATTTTTTCTTTTTTGTACACGTTTGAATAGCGTTTCCTATAAATAATCATCAAATGTCGATAGGTCAGTTTTTTCTCCCTTGGATTACTGTAGTTTCTCTAATTGGCAAATTTAGCTCTTACGGCAGTTAGCTCAAAGTTATAAAACGTATTTCAATAAAAGTATCTAAACCTTGCGTTAATCTGTTTAACAGCGATTCGAAGCTTCCTCATGCGATTAGAAACGTTTTCCTGATAGAGGGTGGATCACAGGTGGTAATAAGTTTGAATTGGGTTAGGCCATTTCTAACAGATGTCAAGAACGCACACGGACAAAAGAACGAATAATCACGCATGGGCAAGCAAGCCAACAGAATAATATATTTCTGTGTACCTGATATCCTTCAGAGGGCCATTCTGCCATCGACATGGTAGTCTTGTAAACGACTTCACTAGAACGAAGTGTAAAGAAAGCATCAAATTGATTTGCTGTCCTGAAAAGTGCTTCTGAATTTGCAAAAGGTTTTTACAGCGTCACGAATCACTGCTTTATCCTTTTCCTCGTAATAACCTCCTGAAGTGATCTCTTGCAAATTAGTAGGAAATCAGTACTAATTAGCTTGTGCATGAGGCAAATTTTGAGCGTAACAACATTTCTTGGAATTTTTAAATGTAATCAGATTCATGGAAGATAAGCATTTAGTCTAAAGCACTCTCAATCAGATTTACCTGCAAGGAACAGGGCAGTCTGGATCACACCCTAAACCTTCTGCATCAAACTTCGCAATTAAGTCGTCCAGGCAAAATCCTGGTAATTTAAATTTGAAAGAAGAAAATGTATATCGTTAAATCCAAATCTGAAGATACAAACGGTGTTGTTTTGTATGCATAGGATGAAAATTCTATGCTGATAATTGTCAGAGATGCCCTGGGATACATCGCTACAAATTCCAATTTAAGCCAAGAGGTCTTTTGAAAAGTTAGGTCAGGTCAATTGAGGGTACGTCTGGATTTTATCAAACTGTCGAATCTTCGGGCGGTTTGCTTGATATATTGTTGTTCCTGGTTTTTGTTATTGCTCTACTACGATGTGTGGTCAATAAAATTATCTAGGGCTTCAGAAAAATTTGGTGAGAACAAGAGAACGATAGTTATCTGTTGCAGGAAGATAAGATATATCGTTGGGGCATTTAAAAGGAAACGATTACGAAAATTAGTTATACGGAACAACGAAAAGACTTTTTTTAAGAAATTAAATTAAACGTGAACCTTAATCCGTCGATAATAAGCGCGCGAGTGACGTCATGACTCAGACAAGACTAAGGGTGCGTTCCTTTGGTGTGATCCGGATCCGGATCAGTGATCCAAGATTACACGGATCATGAAACATCAAAGGAACCGATGATTCCACTCTGGTCACGGATTCATTGGCTTCTTTGATGTACCATGATCCGTGTGATCTTGGATCACTGATCCGGATCCGGATCACACCAAAGGAACGCACCCATAGACAAACAAACCGGAATGGCGGACGATTTTCCTAAAACACTTTCTAAAACAGCCGGTGTTCCTAAACCACATTTTTGAACGGAAAGCTTCGCCTAGATCCCCTCTAGTTCTCTCAGAATACGCTGATGTTGTATGAGCCTCGTGGGGGATATAATCATTTGCATTCGCTACTTGCACATGACCCATAATCCCTTGCGTTTTGGGGGGGTAACCAGTAGAAGAAATGTATGGTATCATGACAAAAATTAGTTCGGTGAGCTCGCAAAACCAGCTACTAATGCTTAAAAATGCACCAGAATTTACCAAAATCACGATAGGAGAAATTTGTACTAGTTTATAACTAAATGTAGAGATTTTTTTTTTTTGTCCATACATCGTCTTGTAATTTTACAGACGATGTATGGACAAAAAAAAAATTCTCTACATTTAGTTATAAACTAGTGCAAATTTCTCCTATCATGATTTTGGTAAATTCTGGTGCATTTTTAAGCATTAGTAGCTGGTTTTTGCGAGCTCACCGAACTAATTTTTGTCATGATACCATACATTTCTTCTACTTGCTACCCCCCAAAACGCAAGGGATTATGGGTCATGTGCAAGGAGTCTCGCGCGCTTCGCTATTTGTATCAGACAATGGGAATCAATTATGCTACTTTCTTCTTTTATCTATGTTCGGGCAAGAATTACATCACTGACAAGATGCCAAATGGGCATTGTTTCGGCGAAATTGAATTATGTTTATGAGGGCCAAATAAGTAAGGGCCAACGTGTTTAACCAACATTTTACGTTATTTCAGGAAAAAAAGAAGTATGCAAGTTTATAAGACGGAACACTAAACAATGTCAATAAGATGCACTTCCAAACCTGAGTCCGGCTTCTTGATGGTGTCGCAGATATAGCGATCGTCGATCGGAAATCGACCCTCCGCACAGCCACATGTTTTGATTTGAATTTTTGCCAGACATGACCTCATGCAAGACTGCGAAAACAGACCGAAAAAAATATATATTTCTATATAATAATTGATGAGGAATAAATGCAAAGTATGATTATAAGGAATTAAATTTCAATGTAACACAGCAGTTGGTTATGTATATGACAGTCTCTGTCTCAACTCCGACAACTCTGTAAACCATTTAAGGCGATTGTTTGCAAACGTCAGAACCTCAAATTAGGTTTGTCATAGCAACGTTAAATAGGTATCTAGAGTTCATGTTTCTTTTTTAGATGTATTTTTGAGTTTTTTTTTTAATTTTGGAGCAGTTCTAACAGTTCTGGACGTCCGAGATGATGGATCTCAGAGGGCAGACATGTTGACATGGAGATACCTTTGGGAAGAACACAGAGCCATATCCCCGTCTCTCCACCATGTTCCAGGCTCACGAAAGAAAATAAGGATCGATGCCCAGGCCAATTTTAGTTAAAAGTCTAGACTGACTGAATAACAACTTCGGATAAGTGCTATTTAATTACATACCTCCCGCGAATAAAAGGATCCAAAATGTTTGTGATAAATGTCTTCATGATCCTGTTTATTAGATGCCCTACAGCTCTCGTTATTGAAGGGATCCACTCTTTCTATCACTTCCTAAAAATAAAAGGAAGAAAATGACAATAAACATACAAATTGAATCAGAAAGAGTACACAACCAAATCCGGACCTATGGAAATTCAGGGACCCGAGAAATGTTATTCGAAACCAGCAAATAACAACATCCGTACAATAAGTATGTATCAGCATACTATAAAATTGTACTACTCAAAATTGGGCTATGCAATAGGAACTTATTGTTCAATAAAATATTCAAACTATATATTGTAACGATGAAACAACAACAACAACAACAACGATATTAAATATTAGGAGAAATGTAGACTCGGAAAAAACTCCGAGTCCCAGATGGGATTTGAACCCACGACCCTCCGTGATCTAGTCGGATGCTCTAACCACTGAGCTATTGGAGACTCTATGGTGAGCAAGGGTCAATTTGTGGGTCTTGACTGGAACCGCATCGCGCGGCTACACAGCCAAGTTTGACTAGCACATGTGAAACTCACTAACAGCATCACGCTGTCACATTAAAGCATATCAAGATGCAGCCAACCAACCTCCAAAGTGAGTATGTAACGATGAAACAACAACAACAACAACGATATTAAATATTAGGAGAAATGTAGACTCGGAAAAAAATCCGAGTCCCAGATGGGATTTGAACCCACGACCCTCCGTGATCTAGTCGGATGCTCTAACCACTGAGCTACTGGAGACTCACAAATTGACCCTTGCTCACCATAGAGTCTCCAGTAGCTCAGTGGTTAGAGCATCCGACTAGATCACGGAGGGTCGTGGGTTCAAATCCCATCTGGGACTCGGATTTTTTTCCGAGTCTACATTTCTCCTAATATATAAACTATATATTGTTTAATTTATACTAAATCCACATAAAAAGCGACGACAACAACAAAGGCACTTGGTGAAAAAGCCAAACAAACAAGAAACAAAACAAAAAAAGAGAGCACCATTAACAAATTTCAACAACAACAACACTGATCAGCAGCATCATCAGCAACAACAATAACACCAGAAGTATGTACTGCATACATCAGTCCTCTGAATAAGTAATGTCTACCCCTTAATCAGAGGAAATAGAAAATGTACCTGCATGACTATCCTATAGTGAATTTTTTGTTTACAATACGAGCCGTAGGCGAATCAGTTTCTGTTCGAGCGACAGCAACACCAGTTTTGAATATTGAGATACATAGCACGATGAACTTTCTGAAGAACAATGAGCCTGACGTATAATTCTTCACTTTCGCGACGCATGTTTGAATCCTCAAAATTTTACAAAGAATGTATGAGCTCATTAGCGCTTTTGTCACCCAAAAATTCTGCTGATTTAGGAACTCCTTCCAAATTACACCTAAAGAGCTAATCATGTCTTCATACACTAAGTTTCACTAGCTCTTTGGGGTCAAATTATATCTAAAGAGATGCCTTCTCCACACATGAGGCATAATGCAAACAATGACGTTAGCAAATATTACCTTAGTAACCTGACACATATATAAATCCTTCGAAGTGCATTCCTAAATGGACTAAATTGAGATTCGCAATTGAATTGTCGCCAAATATGTGAGGTTCATTTAATAATAATTATTAACACGCATACCCTTCTAACTCCAACAGAAGTAGAAAATCCCGGAACCAGGTTGATTCCATCTTCGTCAGGAAAAGGCATCTCTCCTTGATTATGGATGGCTATCCTGGCCCCAGCAGCTTGACTTACCTCTGGTACATATTCAGCGCCCTCGATAAAGATGTTCAAGGTAAGTCCTGTGAGGGATTGGAGCGAAAATAATACGATTCATCCGAAATAAGGAGAAACAACTAATTGAAGTGTCTATTGTGAATT
Source organism: Micromussa lordhowensis (assembly GCA_964020085.1). Lineage (NCBI taxonomy): Eukaryota > Metazoa > Cnidaria > Anthozoa > Scleractinia > Lobophylliidae > Micromussa > Micromussa lordhowensis. The sequence continues at coordinate 1,337,646 of OZ026599.1, forward strand.
CACCTTGATTGTTTAGTTTTTCTTTTACCTCCATACGGTCCAGTGCTGTGGGTAGCCAGGGTTGTTTGGTTTTTCTTTTCATCATCCATCCCACCGTTGAAAGTGAAACAATTTCCGTAACGGTAATCCCAGAAGCGATGCCAGTATTTTGAATAATTTTTCCTAGGTTGTAGAGAAAAAAAGTGTTTGTCTTAATAGTGTGCTTCTGATAGCGGAAAGCAATTTTGAGAAATAATGCTTCAGACTTACATAACAGGGAAAAAAGGTTGATTGTTCGTTGCTTGTTTGTTGTATAGATCTCCACGGCATTTGACATTTAAAACGCACGTTAGGAGAAATTGACAGAATTCTTGATTTAGTTTTTTTTTTTTTTTCAACATTTTGTTTTAATCCCTCTCAATTTACGTTTTTTGTGGCTTCTTTAGAAATCTTGTGAAATCCAAGTTCGCAAATTCAATGACTTCATGAGACGCCATAAACATCAAAAGCGGTTTATCTTGTTTAGAAAGCCGGTACTGTGTATTTATTAACGAAAAAATGTCGCTGCTTCCTATTTGAACACAAATTGGAGGCGGGGGAAGGAGAAGGCAATTATCTCTACCCTTTTTACTACTGTGGAACTATTAGTCTGCTTATACGTCCAAGGGTCACCTTGTACATGCTCAATACTCAATACATGCTCAATCTATGACATACCTGCAATCAATCCCTCTGAAGTTGCAGTCAAACACAAAGTCTTCATATTTGTGTCCCATCTTATACAACGCCGTTTGGTTCTCAAAAGCTAAATATGACTCGAGAAATTCTTGAAAGAGATAATCAATTCTGAGCTCCTCTTCTGGATCAAATAATTCATCAGAGTCGTTGTTATCATCCTGAAAATCTGGTGTGGGTGTGGCATCACCTACAAATAAAATGTTTAAAATGGTCTTGACAAGAATTTTCTTGGTCCTTCCAATTGAATCGAGTAGATGTACCTTTGCTTCTGTGATCAACGAATGACCTTGCTTGTTTAAAATAAAAATTACTGCGGCCACAGTCTGCTTACGAGCCAAATGGCCCATCACGCTGGAGCTTATCCCGGTTTCAGTAGTATGAAGCGACTAGGAGTATTTCTACTCCCCCCTGGATGGGATGCTAGGTCATCGCAGGGTTACCCCCAGCATTAAATTCGCCGGTACCCATTTATACACCTGGGTGGAAAGATGCACCCTGAGAGTAAAGTGTCTTGCCTAAGAACACAACACAATATCCCTGGCCAGGGCTCGAACCTCGAGGCCACTGCACCTCCACGGCCACACCTCAAAAGTAAAGTCCGCATTCAAACCGAGTGGCCAATCAGCCCAGCGCTTTTCTCCAGTTTCAGTAGCTTAAAGCGACCATGAATATTTCTACTCCCCCAGGATGCGATGCTAGTCCATCGCAGGGTCACTCATCAGCATAAGTTTCGTTACATATATCGAACAATAATTTCATCAATTTCTTCATTGAACGGAGTCCAAAAAAAAGTCATTTTTGCGATGCCCCATCTCAACAGTAAAAGGCACTAACACAGGTTGTAGCAAATACCTTAAACTATGTGGTAACTAAAAGCATGTTGCACTGGTGGAAGAAACTCTCAATCTGAGAATAAGTTACCTATCATTTTACGGTCACCATGGAGACGTCCCAGGTGCACGTACAATAAACATTTCAGAAATGTTCGCAAAGTTTGGCAGGTTTTACTTGCATGTGTTTAGATTATATATTCCTAAAACACTCCTTGTGTATAAAAGTTCAAGGGCAGTGCGGGCACTTTCCAATCCACGGGATGGACATGGAAGTTTCGTGAAATTTGACTTTTTTAGACGTCAGAAATGTTTGGCGATGTTAGGAGTTGTCATATGGTCATTCGCCCCTCGATATGAACTGGGCTATCAATAATTGGTTGTATCTTATATATAGATACTGAGAGTAAGAAAATAAAGTCAAAATACTGAAGTAAAACAAATAAAAGAGACGAAGCAAAACAAACAACTTTACACTAGACAATATTTATCAGCTGAATATGAAATGGGAATTACAAGCAGAGCAAAGCATCAAGACAACCATGACGTTGTACATGTACATTACCTGTATCTTTCTCGTCGCCTTTGTTTTCCTCCTTGAGAACCTCAGAAATCTCCTTGTTTATATTATCTATGAGATGTTCCGGTATTTCGTTGTCTTTTATGGCATTCTGGTTGCAAATGGTAACAGCCGGAAACTTTACTTCCTGTTGGTATAATAAATTCCACTTTGCATTCAATAAAAATTAATATAGGAATCATAATAGGCCATCTCCGAGTGGCTTTTACCTCTGTGTCGTTACGGGTCATCTTGTGGCGAAACCATTAATAAGTAGACGTGTTCCGCCTAGCGGAGGGTAGTCTCCTCCGCAGCCGTTATTAGGGTCGTCACGCAACCTGCGTAACGACCCTAATAACGGCTGCGAAGGAGACTAAGCGGAGGGTTGCTTTCTTGCAAATCAAACTCATTCTCATATAAAAGGTTTTTCACGAAGTCTCGTTTTGAAACAGGGGCACAAGGTAACTAGGAAATTATTCAAGTATGGTTGTTATGAATTTCTACAACTTACAGAGCCTACATGTGAATTAGATGCCTCTGTTGAGTCTGGCTGTGTCATTGTTTCTGCTACTGTTTTGTCATGACTTGTCATCTGTCTGGCCGATAATTATCATAGAATTTTGGTAGACTCATACTACGATCCATCTATGTTTTCAGTTTGTTATAATAAACAACGCTTAGCTCATTAGCTTTGCCATTAATTCACAAAATTCAATTTATGATGCCCATTCATCAAAATGTTTATGTTTGTAATCTGATCGCGAAAAAAAAACATGGTTGAGATCATTCCCTTGGAACAAACTACACTGGGAAATATTTTAAACAGTAAAAATTAAAATAGTATAGTAATATACTGTAGTATATTTAATCTTTTCGGTTTACTTTTGATACTAAGTATGATGTTCTGTTCTAATAGGTGCCATTGGTCTATGCTCGACGTTTGAAGTTTCGTCTTTTTGAGGGGACAAGTCATCTCCAGAAATAATTTAAGAAAGGGCGAAAACTGCCCATTTCAGGGAGGTGGAGGCTGGTTTAATGTTTTATTTGCTGAAGAGACTCCATGATAACCCTTCCGTAGGCCTGGTGATGCAGGCAAGTCGCCCTCGGGGAATAACTCAGCAAGACTTCGCCGTCGGGTTTTGTCGCTGTATGTACAGCATATGAAATAAATTTTTTAATTGTTATGGAGTTTATTTATCTCGAACTGATGGGTAGAGTTCGTTGTCAACTTATAACTTTTTGAATTTACGCCTCGCAGCTAGATTAGTCGAAATATGTGACTGAACGCAAACTTGACATTGTTGCCGAGATCGGACAATTTTAAACATTAGTGCCTTTCAATGCAGTATAATCTTTAAGCATAAATGTTTGATATGTGACAGAGACGTCATGTGAACTCTTTCTCATTGCCTCCAATGGGTTCTTTGCCAATTCATTGATCTGATAATAACAGTTGTAAAAGGTATGAGGTACTTTGCATAATTTGTTTACTCACTGTTTCATGCCTGACTTTCACCACCGTTGATACAGGACGACTCAGGTATAATGTAAACAAACCATACGTCTGATAGAAGAACATGGCGAAAGCTCCAAGGATAAAAACTGTCCATATCAATCGGCTGAATAGCGTTTTGGCCTCAGCCAGTCTTCCAACTCCATGTGTAGTTGTGTAGCTGCAGAAATCTTTGACCAGTTCCCTAGATGTTTGAGTCTCCTTGTTGTCTTTTTTGAGTTCATAAGAACCATCACCTGCCATGCCGCAGGGTGTTTTTTACGAAATTGGAAAGCTTCTAAACAGGATGTTCTAGAAAATCAGGTGAAAATGAGTGGCTTTTTTAACTGTCCCCGATTTTTTCTATTCTTTTGACTTAAAAACGCAAAAGAAATCAATTATAATGATCTAAATATACGTTGTATTTTATCGTCGTCTGTAGGAACGTGCAATATCCAGGGACTATTACAGTTTTCGGCAGCACATACATTTCCTTAATCTTGAAGTTACATCTCAGCTAAAGTACGTGTAAGCAGAAGGTGTTAGCCCTTCAGTTTTTACCAGGAAAATTAGTATCTAGGCCTTGAAACATATTACGTTTAATAAATCATCACCATCAGTATTATTTATCCCCTTAACTAAACACGTGTAAATAAATAAATAAATGAATAGGACATAAGTTTCAGGTATACTGGCTGTTACGATACAAGTCTCCCAGTAATGCCATGCTTCACTGACTTGTTTAGAATGGAAAAGTGCACAAACTTACTCATTTTATCAGTTGCAAAATAGAAAAGAAATAAAAAGTACGTTAAGAATAAAAATTACGTAACAAATAAAATCCTACCTTGTAAGAGGTTTACGTTTGGTGCGATTAAGAAATCCTGTTATATTATCCCCACGAAATAAATCAATCTTACGGATGAGTTTGACAGAAGGGTGCGATAGTTTTTAATGAAAGCTTGGTATAATATAAAACTTGCTTACCAAAAAGTATAGGAGATCCGTCAATAGTCCTTTACGGAAATTTCAAGCATTTATGAGATCGCTAGTCTGTTGAAAGTGAATTGATTTAGGCTAGGTAATTAAGATAATAAGCCAATCACGTAGTTTTTGGAGAAATATGGGATTTTACTTATTTATGACTGTAGTCCTATCTTTGAGATACACCAAAGTTGTTTACTTGTTTCATCTTCCTTTATGTCATGTTTCCAGGCTAACAATTCCTGTCAACCTCTATGCCTTTGAATACATGGCACTGAAATTTAAGGATTTTGAATCCAATGAAACCAAAGTTGACCTCACAAAAACTGCAATGTTAAACATGTTACGAACTAATATTGAAAATTTGATATCAACTCCATAATACATTGTTATATAGCTGGCGTTTTTCCCTTTAGAGCGCGCCCATTTATTGGCTAGTTCATGGTAACGTGACATCTAACATCTAAGTATTAAATGTTTAGTAAACGAGGAGCCGCAGTAGTATTATTCGGCGTTGAGCAGATAGCTTATTGGAGTACAAGACAAGAGCTCTAAGTTTACATTTGGGGGCAAATTACGTCATTAAGTCGGCCGGTCTTGGAGTCTCATTTCTTAGAAAACAGACAATGTGGAATGCTGGTCTTTCGTCGAATAACTCACTCTTTGAAAGTTTTCGAAGCATGCATCAAAGGCTGTTACTGTTAGCTCGGGCCAGTCTACTTAAATTGATATATACAAGAAGCTAAAAAGACTTTGTAGGCTGCGTGGCACTGGGTACTACATAAATAAAAGTAATCAATGTCCAGACGTTTCGGGACTGTGCCCTTCATCAGTGGAATGTTCGTTATGAGTTGCGCCACGATTCCAGGTGTTGAATTTAAAATTTGAAAGTTGCGTTTTGCACGCGCGCGCGAACTTCAAATAAAGTGAAAATCAGCATTGAGGCCGCGCGGCTGGCATGTCCCGAGTCGAAAGATGAGACGCATCTCCTGCCTTTTCCTCTGTTTGTTCCCTTCGCAGAGTTTAATCCCACGGACCAGTGCGTCGTCTGCGGTATGTCCGTTAGAACTGAAATGCTCTGCGACGGGAAAACCAGGCGCATTCTTGTCAATGCTTCGGAGATGCTCACCAAAACGTTCCCTCAGAGTGCGCCCAGTCTCGCCGATGTAAATGGCAGGGCAGCGACGGCAGGAGATGCAGTAAATCAGACCAGAGGACAAACAAGTGAAGGAGTCTGTAATAGATACGTGATCCTTTGGCCCCAGAAGATCGGTTTCGTTGGAAATGTGGCCACAAGTACGGCAACGTGGGTGTTGACATGGATAAGTACCTGCGCGTGTTGCAGCCTGCTTCTCTGCCGTGTGAACTAGTAATGATCGCAAGTTGCCATCACGTCGAAACGCAACCATTGGTGGTTGAGGAAAGATGAAGCTGGTTGCTGGGTCGTCTGCAATCACTTTGAAATTGTCAAGCAGGATTCGTTGTACTCGACTGTTCAAAGGATGGTATGTTAGTATCAAAGGAATCCTGTTCATCTTTTCCTTCGTTGAATTGCTTTTGGTAAGGGCGTCGCTTTGAGACAGCTGTTTCATTTTCTCGAGGTCATGTTTCAGAGTTTGTGCGCTGTAGCCGCGTCTCTCAAAAAAAGAGGCCATCTCTTGGGCTTTGTTGAGAAAGTCGGCCTGGTCAGAACAGATGCGTCGAAGGCGTAGAAGCTGGCTGTATGGGAGACTCTGTTTGCAGTGGCGGGGATGTGATGAATCATAGTGGAGATAGCTGTGTGTATCAGTTGCTTTGTAGTGGATGGAAGTGCGGATGTGATCGCCAGAAATGCGCAGATTGATATCCAGGAAAGGAAGTTCAGTTTCAGAGATTGTATGTGTGAATTGCAGAGCGGGATGAAAATTGGAGACAAAGGCAATGTACTCTTCAAGTTCAACGCGGCTGCAACACGCGATGCCAACCACATCGTCGATGTATCTCTTTACTTATTTCTCTTTACTTATTTAAAAAGCATGCATGCGCTAAATAAGTAAATTGATGCCAATCGATTAACATATCAAAGTGATTAATCCTTTCGCGCCCAGTGTTATCCTCAGACAATATTTGGAGTGGCAGACAAAGAACAAATATTGACCTCATCGATTCCTCCGTCAGCAGATTGTTTTGATTAACAACCAACTCAGGAGATACAGAGCTTTTCATACGTGTGTCCATTTTGAAGATCGACTAAACGCTGACAGAGAGCTACTGGAAAAAGAAATTACTGGTGCAAAATTGGAGGTAAAGTACGCCAATGACCCCCATAATAGATCAAAGCCTCATTTTCAGGTCTTTTGAACGGTCAGCACCCAAACGAGTATAGTAGAAGATAGCGAGAAAAGAAAGACAGAGATAAAGAAAAAACAAACGAGGCAGGGAAAACATCGTAACGCATCAGCCAAAAAAAGCATGCATGCGCTAAATAAGTAAAGTATTGCTCATTAGACTTCAGAAACAAGTCGAAAATCCAGATGAAATGTAAACCATTCCATTCCTAGCAAAATTTAGTGTAATTTAACAATATTGCATGTCCAAAAACATTTGACCGTAAAAAAAATACGGCTTTTTTGGAGCATGAAAGGGTTAATAGCTAGCCCTTAAATAAGTCTACAAAGATGAGAGCGAGCCCTGGAAACAAGGTCTAGTGTGATGTAGTCTGTTGGTCTTGGAGTTGAATGACGTCATGTGAAACTTAACATGTCTAGTGTCTAACAAGAAAACTGTGCGGCTTATTTAGGCACTAGGCATTTCCACTATTGTTATCTATATAGGTAAGACTATTTCTTACATACGTTACTAACATTTATAACTAGCCATATAAATATCTTTTTTTTTCTGTCATGTAATAAGGAAATGTGAATTAAAGTATTTGTTGTTGTTGTTGTTGGTGAGTGACGTTGTTAATTCTACCATTCTGGATCGTCGGTCACCTTGGATTGTACCATTTTGTCAGAACGTCAGAAAATACCAGTTACTCAAATTGACGATGAAATAAACCGAAATGACAACGGAATGAAAATGGTAAAGTGATTTGAATCAACATTCGTTGGGATACCACTCCGTTGGAGAGTGAGCTAGCCAGCCATTTACTTCGATGTCACCTATTCGTACACCTGTATTTTGATGTTAATGATTAATTGCATGATTTCGGCTAATTTGAGAACAAATTATAGTCTTACCTTCACTTTCAGGCGCACAGAGGTTTTGTCAGAAGTTTGAAATGAGTATTCAATTTCTGATGCCAAGCCTTGTGCAAATTTTGCTGGGTCAGCTGTTACTTCATGTCAGTTAGCACTACCACACCGAATGCCTTTTGACACCCAGATATGCCAAATTTCTTTTTTTTTCTAATTCTTCTTATGTCCAGTTTTCTGAAGCAGCAGTCGAGAATGAATACCCGTTTGTACCACGATTGTGTTACGCGTCTCTTGACTTGGTATTCGCAACAATGGTCGTCGACCGAAGGGCGTTTGTTCCGGTATGCGGATTTTGACTTGTGGATAGGATTTCAAAAGACGCCTAACACGTACAGTGATACGATTTGCATTGCACTTGCACGGTAAATTCAGCTGGAAATACGGCCAAATAGGTCTCATCTGCTCTTTGTGATCATCAGTTACACCTATAACTCCTTCTAGGTACGCTGACAGTCATTAGCTTTTGGAGACTAAGAGGGCGAGTCACAGCTAGCATCGCTGTTTTACACTCATGTGATCCAGGAGAACGAGGCTGTGTACTTTTAATGAGTAGCGGGTGACAATTACGCAATCATAGTTTCTATTGTATGTAGATTGCCTGACTGTCTCGTACACAACTCCAAGCTATTGTATGAGGTAGCAAATGACGGTAATCTACCCATCTTTACCCTTGAATGACCTAGACATGTCAATAACCGATACGTATAAACGAGGAGGCGACATAATACTAATTCTGTACAGGATACGATGTAAAGTAAACAAACCACAGCATGTTTTTTTTTGTTTTTATTTGTATACTTTAATAATGCACAGAAGCTTGGCATCTACATGTATGTTAACCTTTTCATTAAGAAAGATACACGAGGAAACATCAACTACATTTCAAAACTGAAATATGTATATATCAACGGTCGGATTTATTTTATAATATGTTTTATTTGTATTTATGTATGGTTATTATTGGCCTGCATGTTAACATTATAACGTCATTTAACAGATAAAAAAGCAAGCAAGAGACAAACAGACAAGCAAAAAACTAAAGTCAGTGTACTGTCGTAAAACGAAAACTGAAGTAGTTAATTTGGTCAATCGTAAAAGGTGCAGACAGCCCAGTGAACTAATCAAAACTGGAAGTAAATAGAAATTAGCTGACGCTAAGCGCGGAAAAACGCGTACAAGTGAGTCACGATTGGATTTTGTTCTACTTTTGATTGGGTGACTAAGTGGCGGGGGTGTTTTAAGCCAATCGATTAGAAACGCAAGGGCAAAGTAAACACTAATTACTTTCGACACTCCAATGGAAAACGCTGTATTGCCTATTAAATAACTACGTAACACCTATAACTATACCCAACCGTAGTTTTTGAGTACCCTTCAGCGGCATATCCGCAAGTTTGGTCGAGCCATAGCTTGATATGCTGCTGAAGCGAACGAAAAGGTACGATTAGGTATTTATCGTATCCAGATTCGGCCAAGTGAGCATGATATTGTAGCCATATCATGTCCGTGACCTTATATCACAGGATACCAGGACCGTAGACACGGCTCCTGATTGGGTAATTGTAAATTGGGGTAGGGTAATGCCACATATCTTGATAGCAGTGAAATTTCTGTTTTTTGTTTGTCTTTTGCACCTCAGGGCTGTACATGAATTATATTTCGCCTTGAAATACGATCAAGGACGGTTTGCACTATCATGACAACTAACTCCAGGAACTCGCAGCATGTCAGTACTGAAATGCCGATCCAAAGTCCCAGTTGACCTCCAATGTCAGCAACAAGATTGACGCCCTGGCAAAACAAGTAAGGTGAATGTTGGTGACATTTCATGTGTAACTTTCTATCCACACCTCTACACCCCCCCCCCCCCCCACCCCCGCCTTCTCCTATCCCTTTCTTTTCCTCTTCTAACCTTACTGAACCGTACACGTTTTTATCTACAATGCAGGTAAAAAGTGTTGGGACACTTAGCGAGATACTACTGAAATAATCTCCCCCCCACCCCCTCCACCCCCTCCCCCCAAGCAATGTTGAGATTTGACACTACAACACAGATTTCAACAAAAATACTGTTTATCTGCATCTTCCAACATTGTTTGGGGGGGGAGGGGGGTGGTACGCTCCAATTGTGACCCCAAAAAGCCAACTATACTTGGAATACATGATTACTGGACAGGTGTCCCAACTACTTTTGACCTGCATTGTCTGAAAGTGAGTATTTGAAAGAGATCAGGTTTGTGGCCTATTGGTCGATGAAAAGCGGGGCTTCTTATGAGAACTCTTGTTTGGTAAGCAACAAGAACATATTTGTGAACAATATACAAGGAATTTCAATTGCCGCACTTTTCGTATTGTCATATTAGAGTATGGATAAGGGAAAGGCGCAACAGGTGTATATCAGGAAAAAGACACGTTCTGTAATCCAGCAACGGGCTCCTTCGCATGGGTTGGCGCGGAACAAGCAGAAGTCATTCTTTTGAATGACTTTCGGTGGAATCCAACAATAATCGCGTGGGCTGATCTTCTCCAGGCGCTAGAGGGCGATACAATCCATTTACCCGCACCAAAGAACTTTTGTTTAAGAGATATTGAACTAACGCGCGACACGCCTTTTTTTGCTACATCGGATGCCCCGATTGTTTTCATTAGAGCCGGTGCAATAGATCAGACAAACACAAACATGATGGACATTAGATGGTCTTTTTTCCGGTTCTGGAAGCCCATTTCACAGAGTGAACAGCGAGAAATCGCGCCCTGTGGACATTGTTTTGCACGATTCATTCTAGAGAATTCTAGCAATGTTTACATTCGGCTGACTGACGGCGACATGATGCTCGCGACAATACTCAGTAACGTTTGCATTCATTTCGCATCAATGAAGAACAGTGTTTAAAAATAAACTATGGCCGGCTACTCTTGTTGAGTATATAAAAACAATTGTTGTATAATGCGCTCCAAAGGAACGTGTCTGAATAGAGTTTACAACATTACTCAGTAAATTGAATGTTTTATATAAAGAGCTAATTAATAGCTTTCTTTTCTTGTGCTTTTACTGAGTACTGAGTTGAAAATGCGCAATAACTCATATAATGAAAGAAATAGTTTCTTCAAACTAAAGAAAACATACATACTTTCTAAATTTGTGTTCATTTAATGTCAAATACGTTTTCAATTTGCATAAATCTCCACTATTTAAAGTGAGTATAGTGAGTAATGTCCAGTTCTTTACGTCAACAAAATGCAAATGTCACGCATGTGATAAACTTCTCGTTGTCACGAGTTTTACAAAGTGACAATTACAATTTACACAAGCATTTTCCTCAGATAGCATGAAAATGAAGTTACACTTTACACGCTTTACAAATTCACAGAATATACTGAAGTGTAAATAATAAAGCATGTTCAGTTTTCACAGTTCCGCATTGCGTGATTAATATTTGGTTCTACCGCCTTTAGAGGCAAGGATAGCTTCAATCCTTTTGTTCAAACTGGCAATTGTGTTATCTATAGTTTCAGTACAAATACAATCAAAAGCTCTTAAAACTCTAGCTTGAAATTCCTCAAACGACTCCCTTGTGATATTTCTAGATATTGCTTCGGATTCTAAATATCTCTTTACAAGATGAAATATGTTCTCGATAGGATTTAGGTCCGGTGAACGCGGAGGGATTTCATGAAATTCAGCCTCTATCTCTTCTAACGCATCCCTAGCTAACCTGCTTGTTTGCGACGGGTCGTTATCCATAACAAATAAACGTCTTCCATCTGTTTTGGGACCAGCTTGCGCAAACGTAATGTTGAAATGTTCCCTTATGAAGTTTCGAAAAAAATCACCGGTCACGCCAAACATCGTTTATTACCGTCGCAAATTCCGTATTATAGTTATGCCAGAAACTTGGTATCCCTTGACCACGTTAACAGCACTTTTTCCCAACTAGTCGTTTTCAGACAATGCAGGTAAAAAGTGTTGGGACACTTAGCGAGATACTACTGAAATAATCTCCCCCCCACCCCCTCCACCCCCTCCCCCCAAGCAATGTTGAGATTTGACACTACAACACAGATTTCAACAAAAATACTGTTTATCTGCATCTTCCAACATTGTTTGGGGGGGGAGGGGGGTGGTACGCTCCAATTGTGACCCCAAAAAGCCAACTTTACTTGGAATACATGATTATTGGACAGGTGTCCCAACTACTTTTGACCTGCATTGTAGTTTGGTTTGCAAGAGGTGTCATGAACGATCTATCGACGAGAGTAATATTTATGGGTTATTGACCAAGTGTGAGGTCAAGATGGCTGGATATTGGCCTCGTTCTTTTTTTTTTGCGTGTTTATGGACCGAGACGAACTCGAGGTCCATAAACACGCAAAAAAAAAATACGAGGCCAATACCAAGCCATGTTGACCGAACAAGCTTGGTCAATAAAGGATTTATTATATGGCTTTCGGGGATATTTTTCTTCGGGGACAATAGCCAATCACAGCGCAGAATTTAATTCATCTTGCCCGCTCACGGAGTTAGCCATTTAATAAAACTATATAACATACCTCGTAGCTTATTCTTTCAGATATCCTCTCATAGTTGAGCTGCTCGTAGAATATTTTCACCTGAAGCAAGTTGTCACTGCGAATTAAGGGAAGAAGAGTGTCAATTAATTGTCGTATAATCAGTATATGCCACGGGAATATACTAAAGTACTGCAGGTGTTATTTAATAGATATTCCAACCAAGACTCTTCCAATATCCGTATAACTAGCTTATTTACCTCAGATAATATCCTTCATACAATTCATTTTCGTAAACGGTATTTTCCTTTACACGGCTCTCCAGGATTGTCTGTGCACGAGAAAAAGAAAATTGTAAAGAATCATTAACACAATCTTTTCATTAGCATATCTCACAAAAACTGGCCTGCGTCGCAGATGCTACCTCCGTCTGGGACGTAGGCTAACAAAAACCTGAACACCAAAACACACGCTTAATACCTCATATCCAGAAGCAGGCCAATTTCCCATCGACAGTGTGCTCACAAATTGCACTTCTCTAGAAAAAGAAGGTTATCAATAAATAAGCCTTAGATGTAGCCATGTTGAAAAAGAAAATTACGACGATTACTATTCTAAATAAAGTAGAACGTGATACAACGCTCTCTACTAAGCTTTATTTCTATATACTTATACTTATATAACAATTATTCCATGAGCCCGAGTTGGATATGAAGTTATAAAATAACCAACGAGCGCGTAGCGCGAGTTGGTTATAATCACTTCATATCCAACAAGGTCGAATGGAATAATTGTTTTAGTAAATTCTCAAACCGGGTTTTGCCGCCGATTTTTATTTCGGCCATTATAGAGGGCTGAAGTTAAAAACTTCGTGCGGAAAATATTTAAACTTGGCGCACTATTTTCCATATGACGTAAAACTCCGACTACTGGCTCATAGTCGGAGTTTTTTAGCCAATCAAAAAGCTAGAAATGCAATAGTCGGAGCTGAGAATTTACTAAATATATATATTCTTTATTTGCACTCACTCTTGCTCAAAATAAGTCATTACAACAACGAAAATGTTAAGAGTAAAAGTTTGAGTACTAAACATCTATTTTTTAAAAAGAAAGTAATCTACCTCTTTAAAAATCTGTCCTAAGAAGTACACAAATCTCATACCAAATGAATGTACAAACTCAAGGAAAACCCTTAACACAAATATAGAGATATCGACCGAACCAAAAAGTTACACATCTTTCAGAACTAAATATTCAGAGGAGTTCATGCGCGCATGTTGTCTCCTTGGATATGTATTTTTCTAAAAAGCAATCTTACCAGCACAAATTAAGATTTCTCAGAGCTTTATAGATTAATAAGCTTAAAAGCTCTACACGGTGATCTAAGACAGAAGCAATATGGCAGTGAAGGGTTCAAAGCGTCAAAAATAGTTGATCCTCATTAATGGCATCGTGTGAAAAATAGCCCTGATGCATATTGGCATCAGAATAGCTCATTTCATCACTAAACCTCAGTTTGAAAATGCAAATTGTAAATTTTATCATGAAAAAATGTCCAAAGCAGGAAAAATACATAAACATAACATTCCAGAGGGTTGAGAAAATTTCGCGCAAACGTGGTTTGGTACTAAATTTTGAGCTTGCGACGTACATTGTAAAGATGCATACGACCTATTACCTGCATGGTGTGGGACAGAGTTTCTCGCAGTCCAGCTCTCCAGTGACTAGTTTCAGTTGTATCTTCTCTAAACATTTTGCTGAGGAGAGGATGACATGGCGGACTCAGCAACTTGCGGCCGGGAAATAATGAGAACTACAAATAAAATATACACTCACTAACCAATGTACCTTTGGTCTCGCTTGCGTTGTAGCGTTTCTCCATCAGCTGCATTCACAATTCCGTGGAATTAAATTACATAAAAATATATATACATATATATTTAATTTGTTTTTCCCAGTTAAGTGGAACAATCGTAGTTGTTTGAAGGGCTATACCGAAAATAAGAAATTGCTGTGACTATTGTACAGTGATTTTACACTGTTTTCAACACAATCATTAGAGGCTATTCGATCGCTTTAGTGCTTAATCAGCCAGTAGGTTGCATGCTCGTTTGTTTGGTAGGTCCGTCCATCGAGTAGTCAGTTAATTTTTTTTTTATTGTTTTCACCTGTTGTTGAATTTCGCAAGTTACATATCTCTGCATCAGATGGAAACTGGCCTTCGGCACATCCACAGTTTGAGATCTGTTTCTCGGCCTGACACGAGTTCAAGCAGGTCTAAAAACAAATAAAGCAATATGGCTCTTTCAATAAGGAAAGAAGTTTAAGAAACTGATGTCTATGTTAAAGATAGTTTTACTAGATTAGCCCATTAGATGTGGGATGTGTTTAAATGCGATGTTTCAAAATATGCAGGTATCACCTAACTCTGAAAAGAAGAAATACACCAACAGACAAACAAAAGGCAAGCAAAAGAAGACCATCTGGTGGCAGGAAAGCTGTTTTAGAAAACTCTCCTTTAACACTATGTCGACCATGTCATCAAATAAGCTTGACTTTGGCTATAGTAATAGAATTTAGAAAAAAACGTATTGCCAGATAAGCCCCGAAACGTTACCTAGTTACTCGAAAATGTTGAGGAATCAAAGCTGGAATTTAAATTACCTGTCTGGAGTAAGAAGCGCCGTATTTCTTTACATATATGTTGTCATTGTTTAAGTCCTTCTCTGACACACAACTCCCGTTACCAAAGGGATCTACCCTGTCGATAACGATCTATAGGGAATGATGAAATTAATTCAGTTAATTCAAGTTATAACCCAATTACTGTGAGAGCCACAAAAGATATTTATAAATATTTTTTGAGTTGCGTTCATAAGTGTTCAGGTGCAACAACAATAACTCTTCCCTCGATCTTAAATGGACATTAGTCCATGAGTAAATGGCTCTTGCAACACACGAAGTAGTGTTCTTGTTCCATCTCCATCTCCATTTTATTTTTTTTTATATCAACTTTTTTGTGACTGTCATTCTTATATGATAAGTACGAGAATTTTTATAATGCTATTTGATATTTCATATACAATGGGCGACAAAAGTAGTTGAGACACTTTTCTGATACCCTCGGTCCCCCAATTCAATGTTGTATTGGCGCTGTGGTCTGTGCAGTCTAAGAAACAGTAAAATGATTAACATATTGTTTGGGGGAAAGGGGAGAAATGTTTCCAAGACGCTCAAAAATCGAATTTTACTATCAAGCGTCTCAGCGGTTTTGTCGCCCGTTATTTTTTTTTTTTTGTCTTTTTTATTATCTATTCAGGTTTTGTCCCCAAATTCTCTAGGGGATATCCCCAGCTATATGGCTCTGACACATTAAAGTTTCTTCTACTCACTACTACTGCTATCTCAGACCATGTGCATGTGATACGAGTGAAATGGCACCTTTTATCTAAGATCCGTGTAACCCAAATGGCGCAATATAACATCCTTAGTTCTAACATAAAATTCCATGCTCTTGTTTTTTATTGCGAATTTCATGAGTTTGAAACTAATTGCATTTTTAATACTAATTTCTTCCCATCGGAGATTATCGACCTGTCCTCATTAACTTCCCCAGATTAAACCAATCACTTCTTCCGCTGTAAGTAAATTTTTTTGGCAAAATATAGACTTCACGTCTTACCCTTCTGATTCCAAATGAAGTGGATCTGCTTGGTAGTACACTGTAACCTTCATTATTAGGAAATGGTATTTGTCCTTGGTCATGAACTACAACTCTTGCCCCAGCTGTATCACTTAATTCTGGGATGTACTGCGACTGCTCTATAAACAGGTTCAACTTAAGGCCTAATGAGAGATGAAGACAAGTAACAGAATGATTAAAAAGATTTAAAAACACTCTCTGTACATGTAAAAAAAATTAGAGTACGCTCTGAATTAAAACTATTGTCAAACATACATTTAAGCATTGTAAACAATTAGTATTAAAATTTATCAACAAGTGAGAACCAAAGGGTTGTTAACGACGAACCGAAAACAACTAACACGAAATCTAAAGATTATGGCGTGTGGGATGAATTGTAAACAATAACTCAAAAAATTCACATTATTGCATGTATACTTGCTCGTCATTCGTGTATAGTATAACTGCATGCTGAAAAATGTTTGGTGGGTAAATTAGTAATTAATTCAGGTAACCAGCTAATGTCAAGCTAGTGTTGAGAATCAGTTTCAAATTCGATATCTAGTTCCACAGTAAGAAAGACATAATTATAACCTCGACAAAAGAAATTATGAAGAAAAAGACAACTGCAAAATTTAAACGCTCAAACGGTACTGTCTCAACTGATCAACTCGAGATTCTGCGAGAGCAAATGGAATATTTAAAAGCTCTTTACACTTCGGCTACGTACCCTGAAAACTCGAACAATGTAAACTAAACTATGTAAATAGTCTTGAAAGTTATATTGTACTGTAAGTAAGTATTGCGCTGCAATATTACTACTTTACTCTTTTGATTACGTTTGTTCTTTCCTATGTAATATTGTGTTTGTAAAGTAATAAAAAAATAAATAAATAAATAAATAAATAAATAAATGAAAGACACAATAATTATAGTGCAGAGGTATACCCAGTTAACTCGCTGAACATAGGTTGCTGGATAAACCAGACATTAGTCGATTTACTTCGCTGGGTCAATCACTACCCTTCTCATAAAACATACGTCTCCTTACTATTCAGTGATAACAACATTTACAAGTCATAAAGTATTACCGCCTGTTGGCCCAGTTACGTGAGATGATAGGACTCTTTGTTTGTCACCGTTGTCATCTATACCACCATTAAAAGTGAAACAGTTTCCATAGCGATAGTCCCAGAGATGGTGCCAATACCGTGAATAGTTCCTAAAAAGTTGAAATGGTTCAAAATTAGCGATCATATGTTGATGTACATTAAATTTGGTACATGGTAGCTAAGTTGTATTTTTTTTAATACAAATAAGGAATATCAAATTACCGTCTTTAGGTAATCTACTGAAATCCTGAAGCAGTGCTAGTCAATTGCAGTCAGTTACACATGTAAATACCTCATCTATCAAAGGGTTTATTTCAGTTCAAGTTCAAGGCAAATCGAAACTCGCAGAAATTCTGGTTGGGTTCTATTTGTTTTTTGTTTTGTTTTGTTTTATCTTTATGTCAATTTTGTATTACTATTCCTGTATTATCTTTAACATTTTAGTACTATTCATTAACCTGCAGTCATATCCCCGAAATGAGCATTCAAATACAAGATCTTCAAACTGATGCCCCATTTCAACTATCATTGAATCGTTTTTGAGTGCAAGCTCGGCACGGATAGCTTCTTCAATTTCGTATTCCTCTTCTTTGGTTTCCTCCTCCAGCCCACCGAAATAATAATCGTAGTCGTAGTCCCAGTAACCGTTGCCATAGTAATCGTAGTCATAGTAATCATAGTCGTAGTAGTCGTAGTCATTTGGAGGGTATGTAGTCCCATCTATTGGAGAACCAGTGGGAACATCTGTGGTGTTGGATCCATCAGAGGGAGGTTGTGTTGCTTCTTGGCTCGTCGAATCAGTGGGGAGTGTATGAGTGGCCGCGTTGGAATTACTAGAGGCAGTGGCGCCAGGTGTGGATGTATTGTTAGCTGCTTCGGAATCATTGTTTGCCTTTTGTGCTGAAATGGAAAGAGAAGAGGAGGAGTTTCAAGACTTATCAAATAAATCAACGGTAGCAACTGAATTGAAGTGTCTCAAAACACTTTCCTGTACTTTTCAAGACATAGACTTGGATGGGTCATTATAAGAACGTTATATCGGTTGATGTCAAAATCATGGCATCAAAAAACTGTTCAATCGTTGCATGTTCCTGTCAAATTTGTGGCACAATAGGTTACCATAGCAACAATATGACTTGCTAAAAACACCCTTAATTTTAGCTTTAAGCGCTTATAACTCAAAAACGAGCTCGATGACCCCTACTTTTTATTATCGAATTATGATAAGCATGATAAGATACAACTTTAATTTTGCAAAGTTTAAAAAAAGTCTGCGTAATGTACCTGTAAATGTAAATTTATGTGTTCACTTTTATTTAGAAGTTAAAAATCTTAACATCTAAATTACATGGTTGCTTAAGTATGAGATATCCATACCTCCTAGCTTTAGTTCCTCCAAAATGTCTGCTATGAAGTCCTCCGGAAGCTTGTCATGTCGAATCATATTTAAATTGCATATGGTCACAGCTGGAAATTTGACATGCTAAGCAAAGAAAAGTTGAGATTTTAGTATATTGTATAATCCTGAACTTTCAAATATCGAATAAAAATCTCTTCTATAGGTAAAAAGGTAACTATTTTTTCTTGTAGATATGTAACAGAGTAAGTTCTGTTTGCAGTGCAAACGTGTCTAGGTCAAGTAATTACATCGATGGAGCTGACCAGTGATAACGGGTAAGTAACCAGCCAAATGGCCAACTGAGAGGGTTCTTTTCAACTGCCTAAATTGTGAAGTGTAGTACGTAGATCATTTCTTTTCTCCATTGTCATGTATGTCACCGAAAAACATACAAGAAAACAAGTAAACAAACAATCATTGATCCCTTTGGAAAGTGTCAGATTGCTTGATAAATTCATACTTAAATTTCCCCCCAATATTCCCACTGAAGGAAAGATCTCCGATTGAAGGCTTTTCCAACAATAAATAAATTGCCCGTACGCTGTGGGAAATTTTTATTTCTCGCTTTGACTGCAAACGTATTGTAAAGGTTTGGACAGACTTACCTCTTACTCAGAAATATAGCATAAAGTAACCTGTTTCGCAATGGCGATCACGTATCGTTGAAAATGTTCCCTCTTCATTACCATACACCTTATTCCAAAATGGCCACTATTTTAGTGGTCTTTTGTTTGCCTTCAAATTAGCCCTTGTTGCCTCGTTCTTAAACTCGAAATTCAAAAGAATATCAGTTTCCCTTAAACGACTGGGCAACAAGGATTAATTTGCAAGCAAACAAAAGAACACTAAAATGGCAGCCATTTTGGAATAAGGTGTATGGAATAAGTAAATCAGAAACACAGATAAATTTGTCGAATACTTACGCTATCGTGTTGGACGTTAACTACAGTTGACACAGGTCGGCGTAAGTAAATTGCAAACAGGTTGTAGGTCTGTACCACAAACATGGTAAGGGCGCCAATGCAAAACAGACTCCATGCTATTCGGCGGAAAACACCACCGCCATCAGCCAACCTCCCCAGGCCATGAGCGGTGGTGTACCCACAGAAGGTAGATACTACTTCTTTGACAGAAGGCTTCTTGGAAGTGACAGTCTTTTGGTTGCCGTTCTCGGCAGCCAGTCTGGCCATGTTTCTTTAGATATTATTACTGATGAAAACGAAATAAATAGCTTTTAGTTAGAATTTTCTAGAGGTAGAAATTCACATCTGGTCTTGCATGAGGTAAGAAATATTTTGAACTGTGATAAGTTCCATTTGTTGTTCTTATAATTTAGTGAGGGGGCGATATTTTAAATGATTTGTATTCATTTCGAAATAAACGTTAGCGAATCAGAAAGAATGCATTGATAACTTTTCTTTTCGTTGTTTTTTCTTTCATTCTTCCTTTCTTTAATTCAAACCTCTGTAGGAAACGAGGCTAAAGAATTGTCGAGAATCATCAAAATTGGCTAAACACTGAAAACCTCTTTCGTATAGACTTTGAAACCCTCGTAGATACTATATATTTTAAAGACTTCATCATCATCCTTCATGGCATGGCAGCTGCCATAATCAAAATAATACGGACTTGTAAGTCGGTGACCAAGTCCGTAATAATGGACCCTTGTCTGTAAAAAGAACGAGGCTTCTCGCATATGTATTTCGGTTTCTTTCCTTGTATAGTAATTGGGATGCTGTTAAAGCTATTGTCACGAGACAGAATTAAGACTGCTTCCAAGTTTAGATGTAGACAACAGCGGGTTACTTCTACTTGACACAACTCGGTTCACAGCTGGACTATCAGTATCGATATCTAAGTAGCTCTCTCTCGAGAGCAACTCGGTGACTTTTTCCCCAAAGACAAATGCTATTCTTACACGAAAACGAAATGTTTCAATCTGTTGACAGGTCGAAAACTCATTTATATTTAATAGAGCGTCTTGGCTCATGCAGAAAGTTAATCCAGTTCCACACGTGTGCTAGTATAACCAGTACAACCTTTTAGTTAAGCCAACTCCCTCTCCGTTATATTTTTAACGATATGACTGAAATATGGCACGTTTTAACAAAATTCATAAAGGGGAGGTAAACAGGTCCACTCATTGACAAATTGTTACTGTTTGTGTGCTTGTTGATATTCCTTGTTTATCGCCTTTTTACAATCTGAAGAGATTGTTAGTTCCACCAAAGGAAAAGAAAACGTATTGCCAGGACACCGCTGTTTAGCTCGTTTTTCTTAACTAAATACCTTCAACTTGCTTGTGTCAATAATTAATAGCAATTTTCAACGTTCAGCCACTCTTTAATTAAGAGTGTTGTAAGTCAACGCTTCTTATTTTAACATTAGTCCAATGACCGATTTCACAGGTTATACACATGGAGTCAAGAATAGCAAAGCGTCGCTAAAAAGATAAGTACCTTGTTAGAACGCGGTATAAAGCAGACGGTTAGGGCCTTTTTTACGCAGTCTGACACAAATAATGCTGCCACCATCTTGAAGACTCATTAACGAATGAAGCGTTTAGTCACTGTTATAACGTTCTATTCAGGAATCAAGTAAATTTAACCAATCATACGGATGCAATAATAAACCGGTTCTTTTTTAACTGATGGGGAAACCAATCAAATCCCATTGTGCTTGTCAGCGTGAGAAAAATAATATATGAGCATTTGTTAATTTTGAGTAAATTTTGTCAAATTTTTGCATGAATGTTTTTTTTCAGATGGATGCAGAACCAATAAATTCAACTTTTACAATTACTTTTACGCTTTCTATTTGATATCGTAATAGAAAAAGTATATTGTGGGAAGCATCGCTTCATTAACAATTGATGAGTGAAAACGATGAATTCGGGTACAAAGGTAAATGGTTTTTATAATTGAGGTATCCGAAGTTTGATGTCTTGGGGACGCGAGGCTGTGGCAACTATGCAAGACAAGAAACAGCAGAAGTTGGATGTTTACCAAAACAAAATAAAGTATTTAAATTTGTTTGTCGTCTAAGTCATCGTTTACATTTATCCATTTTTAATGAAGTGATGTTTTATGTTAAAATTCGTATACCACAACAAAAACAGTTTTAGCCTCGGAATCAAATGCCAGTACCTTTACTGACAGAAACGTGAACTACAGACGTTTACAGGATAATTCTGACTCTCTCGCTGCGTTTCAAATCTTTGCCACACAAATACACGCTTTCCGTTACGAAAAAATCATAACAAGTGAGAAAAATTACAATTATGCATGGTATATTAATATTCTTCTAGGTAAATTTATTTAAATGAGCCCTCTTCACAAGTCTCGAACGTTCTCACTATGATTGCTGTAATATGACTGGAATCTACTACTCGGTCCATTAGGCCTTCGACTCGAGAACGACAAGGACAGCAGTTTCGAGCATCTTCATTGAAATATTACATTTGCTCAAGGATAATTTCTTACTCTGCCCTGTTATGATTTGATTAACTTTCCTATTCGTAGGCAAAGACGAGCCACGTGGTTTTAGAAGTACGCAATGCAGACGGGATGCTTTCCTCAAGAAAAAAAAGTCCTCTCCTTAGCTGCTGGAAGGTGGTAGTTATATCGTTCTCACAGGACAACTATCTAAGCCATATGAATTACAGGCAATGGATATTGTTCTGTCTACTCTCAGTTCTGTCACGTGCACTCCAAATAGAGATCTGCTTGCACTTCTTACTCCAACTCCTCGGTTATGCCTGTCAATACCGAACTGGTGTACCTCATGTCAGGCTATTAAGGGAGTAATTACATGGCGAACTTCAGCTTGCGCTGAAAGATCAGCCCGGTTAGGGGGGTGAAATATTGTTGCGATTACATGAAAAATTTTGGCCCTAGATAAAACATTAGCCTGCGGACCAAAGTCAGACGAGAATCTTAATGGTGGCAAAGACACGAATTGTGAAATTGCGCGCATCGCTTCTCTGGTAATTTAACCTTTTGTAGCGCTCTATTTTTATCTTTTTTGGATAGTGGTAGCTCTAAAATGACGTAACGTAAACAAAAATTGTCTTTGGTCATGTTTACATCTAAAATACTCTAATATCAGTACAACAGATGTCTTCCCTCTCTCTACATACCCTGGCCATAGTTTGAAGAGGAGCATGACTATGAAGCCTGTTAAACGTCTAACTAAAGAAACTAAAACAGTGGTTTATGTTGGTCGGTCCCAGTCTTTTGTTTTGCGCTCATACACTATAGGCATGAGTTTCCTAAACAAAATGCAAAGGTTTCTATTGGTTGGTCGGGCAGAAGGAAACGCCTCTATTGTCTTTTCCGCACTGCACGAAAAGTGGCATAAAAGAGAACAAAATCACATCCATGTAGCAAAGAACTTTGTTTGGCTTTCTAACCATTCTCCTCAAGCTCTCTTGGATGTGCCCCGACCACACAAGGTTAAAGAAAAGCATGCGCGATCTGAATCGCGTAACAGAGAAAACACTTTAAAGACAAACCATGCCCAAGCTACAATAACATTTTATTTGGTTTCCAAAAAGTTGCAAAACAGCAAATAACGTGGTGTTTCACATTTCTCATTTAGAAATCGTAAGCCACAATAATTATTAGTTACCTTTAATGAAATATATGTTCTCTTTGTAAATTTTCTACCTGGTCGATGTATACTGCTGGACTATTTTCTTTATATGCCAAACGAGCTGTATGCTGGAACTACATGTATCGCCCCATTAACCCCCAAGTAAAAATCATTTAAAAAAATGCAACAAATGTTGTGTATGCAACAAATTAATAGTTATCGCATCTAGATCATCTTAAGCGAGTGATAAAATAAAGCAAAAATTAACCTCCTTTGGCTATCTGATACACCCAAAACCAGAACGTTTCACTGCATGGGAAATTTCGCCGTTCATCGAAGAATTACAAATTACTAATGTTTAACCAATAGAATGATAATCTCTTGGTTTAACGTTACAGCTTATTATCGGTTGTTCCTTTTTACCGCCTTCAGAAAGGTTAAGCGGGCAGATCAGAAAGACTGTGTCTCGAACTGCTGGTAGGAACTCGCTGATCAGAAATTTGGTACAGCTAGGCGGCCAGTAAGAAGTTGTTCACTGCATGAGCGAGGTAGTAGGTTTTACCGCATAATATAAGTCGACTACCACATATACATTTTAAGAAAATCTGACTATTTGAAATAGAGTGGGCGTAACTTCAGCTCTTGAGCTGAATTCTATGATGTAAAAGGGTTGACAATCAGGCAACTTCTCTTCCAGATCGCTGTCAAGCAGGTTTGACGTGTACTATGTTCGTTGAGAACATCCTTTTAAAAACACTTTGGATAATTAGGAGGATAAGCTCCAGCAACTCGCAGCATGTCAACACTGAAATGCCAATCCAGAGTCCTAACTGCCCTCCGATGTCTGCAACGAGGTTGACTCCCTGCCAAACCGAAATGTTAAAAGCTTCAATACATTCAACTCCCTAAAAGGCGTACCCATTCAAGGAGAATTGGAAAAGGTTCAAATTATTCGGGAGTTGAGAAGAAATGACCGGAAATAAGCCCCCCAAAAAAAGAAAATGGATGTTAACTGTATTTTTGCTCATACAGTGCACATTTAACAAAATTTAGTCATATAGAGAGGTCGTTGAGTTATCGAGGGTTCGAGTTAACGAGGGTAAACTTACAGTGACGGAAATCAGGGGCAATCAATTTTGGCTTAAGGTAGCGAGGGTTCGAGTTATCGGGAGTCGACTGTATTTACAAGATAACAATTGCCCTATGACTGTTGTAACTGGTTATGTGGATAGATAAGGCAGTAACAGAGCTTCAGTAACATACAAACTGAGCATGGAATACACCTCCCAGTCCCAAAGCTCAACAAAGTGGCCCATGAAGAATACTAAACTTTATAACTTACCTTGTAGCTTACTCTCTCGACGACCCTTTCGAAATTGAGTTGCTCGAAATATATTCTTACATCAAGAAAGTTTTCGCTGAAAAATAACAATTGAAGAAGATTAGCAGCATAAATAAACTGGGTCGTTATTTGTATGGCCTGCTTTTTTTCAAGAATGATTCCCAAGTCAAATATAACCGCGTTTTTTAACTTGCCTGAGGTAGTATCCAAAGTCTTCCTCTGATGTGTACACTTCTCTATCTTGGACTTTTTGTTCAAGAATTTCCTAATAAAATAACTCACATGTCTTGATATTTTTTATGGAAAACATTGTTTATTTCAATTGGCGACATCGCTTTCATAGCACTATCGTCGAAGCGAGGACGTTACTTACATATAACCAGGGATATAATTAGCAATTGGATAAGTGGACCTTGAGATTTCTATCGCCTGATAGTTGACGAGGACGCAGCCCGTGAAAAAGGTATCACGCAAATAATTCGAGAGCAAACAATCTAATTGTTTTACTATAAATCTACTAGTCGTTCAGAGCGTTATCTAAATCCTCTTCACAGACATTTTGAAAACGCAAAGAAACCGCCGGCATTTTGTAACAAGCGCACAGTACCAGGCTACTCACTATCTACAACAGAATAGATTATTAATAGCCTAGCCAATCAGAGAATGGTATTCGTAACGCTAGTAGATTTATACTTGGATAGTGACCGTGCATTCATATCAGCCAAACTGATAAAACTATTCTGTTTCTATGCACCCCACATTCTCCAGTCTAGCGCTCGCTTGTCATTTAATTTCGTCGATTACTATGAATATTGTTCTTGTTTGTTTGGTTGCTAGTTTGCTTGTTTGTCTGTTTTCAGAATTGACGCTTCATTCTAGTGAAGCACACCGAGAGCAGAAAGGACTGGAATATAACTTTACTTTCTGTAAAAAAACCGGAATGTTGTTTGAATCATCATCGTCTTCGTCATTATCATCATACCTCATATCCAAATGAAGGCCATTGGCTCATCGATAGCGAAGTCCTGAATATAACTTCACTGAAAAAAAATACAATAGTCGTTAGTGCAACAAAAAGCAATTTGCGCAGTATTAGACAAATATATAAACGAAATATTGCAACACAACAATGGAACAGTAACAGCTTTCAATTCGGTTTAGCATTTGCATTATTGAGGTAAGTGGTTTTTGGCTCACGTTATCAAACCATGTTTTGCATTCTGCACATAAGATCTCAGAGTATGCGGATCTCAGAGTAAATATATGTCTTGCAACTCATATAGTATAGATAACATACGTGCATGGCGTCGGACAATTCACTTCACAGTTCAGTTCTCCTGACAACAGATCTCTCAGTAAAGTATCCAAACACTTTGCTAGGAAAATTGGACGAGAAGCAGGGAAGGACAAGTTAGTAAATCGGCATAAGTTGTAAGAAGGTAAAAACCGATAAATTAAGAACGAAGAGAGGATTATCGTTCAACTGAACACGACTCTACTTGCTAAAACAACAGCAGGCAATGACTCGATTATTAAAGCAACCCCTTCTTTGTTTTAAAAGGCCAGAATCATGAGTTAATACTTTCATTGCAAAAGGTACAAGGGGAATACCTCAACAATTTAAAATTAATGAACACAAGAAAGCTAACGTATTACGAAACCCATTCTGAGATATAAAGTAACTATGATATATAGATCTAGAGTGTTTTGGGATGGTTTCATATTGGCAGTCATGATCAGTTAAATTTTTATAAAATGTCTATAAAAATGTCTATAAAAATTCTTCTCTTGCAAAATTTCCTATCTTTTTTTTTTCCTATCGCATGGGAACACCAAAATGGCGCCCCTTGAAACGTTCTATAGACCCACATTGTGACGAGCACAATTAAGCATTAAGCATAAACCGATTGATAACTTAAAGAAACCAGTTTTTCACCATGTTTTTTTTTCACCATGTCTTTGAGGCGTTTTGTACCATTTGTCGAGTTCTTTTATACTGTCGGAGAGTTTTTGATACATTTAAACCTCTAAAACTAGCTGTCAAATATATTTAAAAACAAAATAAGCAAATCAATAACGACAAGCAACACGCCCGGCTTAGGCAAAAGCCGCATAATTATTATATTTGAAACAAATAAAAACAAGTTCATAATTATTTGAAACAAATAATTAACACTTAAGGAGGGTGTAAACCTAAAATTCTGGAAAAAAGTTCGAAGTTTTATTTTTCACGGAAATCGAATCTGAATTATTGAAGTTTTATTTTAACGATTCCTGTTACTGTAAAGTTCAAAGCCCTTTTTCTCAAAGGAGTTATTTTCGCCTTTGAGAAAATCTATTTTAAAATGCATTTGTCCAATTGAGCCGACATTTTCTGGATTTGTTGTTCTGAGTAAGTTCTGTGTTATAGGCAGCCAGCTATATAACAGTAAATATAAATTACCTGTAGTAGAGTTTTTTATATCACAGACATGTGCGTCAGCTGGAAATTGTGCTTCGGCACATCCACAGTCCGTCATCTGCTTCTTAGCAAGACATGAATTCAAACAAGCCTGTTTGTGAGAAATAAGTGAATTATATATTTAACAAACCGAACTGAAACATTAATTAATTAACTACTTTTTAGAATTAAGACGAAGGGTACGAACTTTATAACATATATAACAAAGGCATTTGTGCAAACTAGTTTCTTTTTTGGCAAATACATGTATGTCAGTTATTCGTCTACAAGTTCGTTTCGTTTGCTGCTTTTGCTTTACTTTCTTGCTAATTTTAATGAGTGAATGTGTAAACCAACATGTTCCATGTAGATAATAACTTACTGCAATTTTGTCATATCCCTTATTCAAATATTTACCTGTCTGGAGTATGTGATGTTAAACTTCTTTGCGTATATATTATCTTTGAAGTCTCCCCCTGAAATGCAACTCCCATTGCCAAAAGGGTCCACCCGCTCGATAACACTCTATAACAAAGTGAACACTGTTCAACAGGTATCAATTTAATTTTGAGCTTAGATGCTTGAAGTGCTGTAGGCAATAAATTTTGACTCTTACAAGCTACATTGTCAAAATACAGATTTTATCCCCCTGTCCCCCCTCCCTGTTGAATTTACACATCATACAACAATATAAGTATTTCACAATTATTTAATAGCTTAATAACTCATTTTCAAGTTGCTTTTTGCCTCGAACGAGTCCTGGTACACAACATTTCATATGCAAATGAGTTTGATTTGCAAGACAATGACCGTGCAAGAAAAACTCATGCGAAGGTTGTGCACAATACTCGTTTTGAAACAGAGGTAAAAACATGCAAATATGTTAATTGCGTTTATCACGTGATACCTTTCGTATCGCAAATGAAGTGGAACGGCTTGGTAAGACCTCCTGTCCTTCGTTGTCTGGAAATGGCATCTGTCCTTGATCGTGAATGACGACTCTTGCTCCAGCCGAGTGAGACAATTCTGAAATGTACTGTGACTGTTCTATGAACAGTTTTAACTCCAGGCCTGTAGATAAATTAGCATTAAAAAAATAAGCAAACAAAAGAAAGAAAACAACAGCTTTTATACAACTTAAATCTAACTTAACTTAGCTGAACATAGATGATTTCATATGTAAGGCATAGGCCCAAAATAATGAGTATCCTTTGTAGATATTAGCCAGCTGTAATTGAACTGATCACCTTTGATATAATTGAAGTTGACTTCAATATTCATTGCGTTTTATTACAAAGGGTAAGCAAAGTTTGAAATAAAAATATATGACCAGTCTTAAAAGAAAGTGCTATCCAGTTAGCATCATCAGTGACAGAACATTTAAAAAGCTACGAAAACACTGCATTCTAAACAGAAACAAGCAAAAGTGTCGTTGTAGTTATTGCCCATTTTCACACTCAGATGGACAAGAACGCCACGCTAAACATTGCCTAGGTTGTGGAACCTTCTACCAAGGAATATTAGAAGTTCACCGACATTGCCAACTCTTAATTTAAGAAAACATTTGAAAACTTGAGTTTTCAAATGTTATTTTGACTGATAGTTGTGGTAGTAATTGCGCTTTATGTCCTTCGTAATGTCTTTTATGTATTTTTACCTTATATATCTAACGCAATTTTATCAACCTCGTTTTTAAGGTGAATTTTCGAGGTCGATCTGTTCGTCTAGGCGAGCAAGTCGTCGAGAGTACGACTTAAATTCAAAGCAGACGAAGAAATAGTTTCATCTTGGTCACTGTAATAAGCAGAATAATAACTAGGAAATAAAGTGATGGCCTATGGAAAAATCAAAATATAGGGAATGGCAAGTAACTGGCGACCAAGCCTATTAGTGCCAGTCCCCTTGCTTTCAGAATCGTCTGTTTGTCAGTCCACATATAAATGTAGGGCGAATTCACCGTTACACGAATGAATCCTGGACAGACGATTTGTTTGTCTCCTAGTCCCAAACTGGCCATTGTTTGATTAAATGTCGTAAGTATTTGCTTTTTAAATTTCAGTATCTACGAAATAAACAATTTACACCATGGAAAATGCTTGCCATGATTTCTATCCACAGTAGACCCTGCACTCGATCGTTCGTGTGCGGGTACTATTCAACTAATGAATCAACATTTTCCATAGAGTGGCGTCTATAACCATCTACATGTAACCCCGATCACACGTTACCTCCAGCAGGTCCGGTGTTAAACGAATGTAGGACTTTCTGACTTTCACCAAAGTCGTTTATTCCACTATTAAAGGTGAAACAGTTGCCAAAGCGAAAGTCCCAGAAAGTATGCCAGTATCTGGTGTAGTTGCTACAAGGATAAAATGACAGTAAACAGCTGAAAATAGAGGAAGCTTTTGTTCTATATTAATGATACTGCTCGGCCTCCGACAGGTTAACGAACTCATTAAGGTTGTCAAAGGTACGTTTGGTGAGTGTGATTGCTTGTTTTCAAGAACTAAGAGCAATACCTTAAAACGATTGGGTGAGGGATACAGAACAAACTGTATGAATGGGATACACGTTGCTACAGCTAGGACGATTAGCCAGAGACAAAAGAAAGGTGAAGTCGTTTCGTAGGTACGACCGCTAACATCAAACCCCTTGCACTTTGAACATACGTGAGAGGTGGTTGTGTTCTTAGGGAAGACAGTTGGGTACCGGCGAATTTAATGCCGGGGGTAAGCCAATGATGGACTAGCATCCCATCCAGGGGGAGTTGAATAGTCCTTGTCGCAGACACCGGGATAAGCTCTGGCATAATGGGCCACTTGGCTCCTATGCAGACTGTACCTTTACCTACTTCATCATCATCATCATCATTTTTTATTTAGTAATGTAGGTTTACAGAATGGCAGCCATAAGGCTGATGTGGACCTACAATGAACTAATGAAATGTGAAACTAAAATAATTTGTAAAATCACCCTATGCTTTGAATACAAGAGAATGATGAATAAATTACCTGCAATCATATCCTCTGTATGAACACTCAAACACGAAATCTTTGAACTGATGTCCCATTGCAAGCAGTGTCGAGTCATTCTCTTGTGCTACCTTGGCGAGTAGAGCTTCCTCGATCTGATACTCAAGGCCTTTGGCTTCCTCCGCGGAACTTCCAAAATAGAAAGACTCCTCGTCATCGGTGAGGTATTCATCTCCAGAAGACTCAAAGGATAAATACTCTTCCCAAAAGGTCGCATTAGCTGATGTGTTGCTAGTTTGCTCATCCCAATGTGATCCATTCACTTAACATAAAAATAATGTTTATTCGCCATTATTGTTGTTTGTAATGCCCTTATGTGCCAAATGGCACGGATCGAAGGGGATTAAGTGAATGGTTGTTTATAAACCATCTGAGATTATTTTTCTCGCACATGTAAGATTTGTCAAAATGCGTCAAGTAATTCAGCCTCTACGATGGAATATACATGTATATACATATAGTTGTTTTGAATAGCACTAACTACATGTATGTTTGAACAAACTAGCCATATTATTGAACGGGTACAGAATTTTAGTTTTAAATTTAATAGTTTAGAAAATAGGTATCCCCAAACTGTCCATATATTCTTAACGTTTCTAGTTTGCTGACTCATGACAACTCATTTCGCAGAGGGAAAAACATCGCCCCTGGCCGCTGTTCATATACGAAAGAAAAGGGAAACCCGTGAATAGGCCATTTCCGAATTAAGCGAGTCTTGGTGCTCATCCTTTCATATGAAAATGTGATTTCATTCACATGGAAATGAATTTGATTTGCATGTGAATGATATGTAAGGATGAGCACCAAGACTCGCTTTGGGAAAGAGGCTGAAGGTAATTCGGAAATGGCCTATTGATTTCTTATGGTTATCATGGCTAGCGGTATTGCTCGTAGGCGCGTTTGCACGACGACGACTGAGTCGCGTAAGATGGCGGCCATACTCCAGCTAATAGGTGGACACAGATATGCGCCCTTGGTTTATAGCGTCCTTCTTTGATATTGGACACACATGTTATGGTAAATTGACACCTGTCAAAACAAGGTATCCGCTGACCAGTATCACGTGACCATCTCATATCAAGTCTAGAGTTCATTGAGATCCCGCGTTTTTAAGTTGACCACCAACCAAGTGCTCTTTTTCAATTGGATCGCGGGTTCATGTCAGGTTAACTTGTTTTAAACAGAATAATAGAGGGGGTGAGTTTCTAAAGAAACTGTGTATAACGAGTATAACGAGATAATCTGGTTTTATCAACTGAGTTGATAATATCAATTGGCCACTGTAAAGAGATTCGAAAGCTGATGTTTCGAGCGTTAGCCCTTCGTCGGAGCGAATCGTTAGCCCTTCATCGGAGCGAATCAACCGTACGTACCCAGCCCTGTGTTAAACAGGTTTTGGTAGTTCGGAAGCCTAACCCTTACCTTTAACGCTAACCTAACCCTAATCCGTAACGCTAACCCAGGATTTTAAAAGTTAGACGAAGTATAAATTTTTCTTGTATACAAATGTTTTACAAACAACATAAACAGAAAACCTCACCTTAAAGTTACAAAACTCAAATCAAAATTCTCGCTTATGTTGGGTTAGCTTAATCGGGCTTTGAACAACCCGGCCAAAGGAGCTTCGCTTTTAGGCTTGGCTAAATCTATATATTACCGTATGGTGTATAAGCATCCAGTATATCCTTTATGTAACTTTCAGGAAGCTCGCCAGCTCGCAGCATATTCATGTTGCATATGGTCACAGCAGGAAACTGAGCGCGCTGAAGGTAAAAGGAAATGTAATATATAAAATAAAAAAAGTCTTGATAAGGTGATCCGTTGTCAAGGAAAACCCAACTTTACTTCCTAAAAAATACACAATCAGCTGAAATTAAATTCCTTTGTCTAGGCGGCAACATTTCATGTTTTGTAACGTGTTTCTAAGGTCTTCTTTACAAGATTTTCACAATTTAATTCTTCGAATTTGATTAGCTAGTACCGCCACAGTATTACATGGGCTCATAAAGAAGTGACGATATACACTTTTTTTTTCCTATAAGAATATATTTTATATAAGAACATCGAGGCTGAGATTTGCGCAATCAGATTTTATGAACATTTTAAGAATAAAGCCGATGCTGAGATTTTGAAAAGATATAATTTTGATTACGACATTTTTTTAATCTAGACATGTTTCGATGTTACAATCATCGTCGTCAGTAGAAAATATTTGAAAACCGTTAGGACTATATATATAACAACTAGGCGAAATTTTGTGTGTTGGAAATTGGTAAATGTAGTACAATTACATGTTTTTAATTAAGCTGAATAAAAATTATTCTTTTATTCTAATCGGCAAAGCTAGCAGAACAAAAAACAACAGAAACAGCAATAGCCTTATGTTCGATGCTAATAACATTTGTGCGGTATTAGGTTTTATTGCCTGCAAGCTGGCTCCAAAATTACTTCAACGCCTACAATCTTAGGTAAAAAAATATTCTCAGCTTAAAATCAGCAGAAAAATAACAATATTCAGCCTGGACCAGAAAAACAACATTGTTATAGAATAAATCGCAGTTGATGTACTTGTTTAAACTGATCAACGTAGTAGTAAATTAAATACCTACACTTTCATGCTCAACCTTGACCACGGTGGAAACAGGACGACTTAAATATATAAGCAATAAATTGTAGACCTGCAGTACAAACATGGTAGACGCTCCGATACAAAACAAGCTCCATGTCAAACGACTGATTATGTTCTTGCTCTCTGAAAGGCGACCGAGACCATGGGCAGTTGTATAACCACAAAATTCTCCTAGCAGCCTTCTGACTGAGGAAGGATTTTCTCTGACAAGAGTGTTGCCACTACCAATTTCTTTAGCCATGTTGTTGCAAGAGTGTCTGGTTGCAAGATCCTTTAAGTCAAGCCAAGTCCGCCGCCCAACAGACTTCTTATTTGTTTGAGTTTTAGTGCGACGAGGATAACAGTGGTTATTTCCTTGACAACTTAAACAGGCTTTGGCAATTAAGGAGTCAACTGCTTCATAATGACGCAATGAGCATAGGTAAACTGAAAGTTTCAATTATCATTTAAATCGCCTTTCGTTCAAAAACAATTGATGTGACCTGCAGTGGCAATGAAATAGCGCTACAACATCAAATTCAGCTCAAATTGGACATAAAACTGTTCCAAGAATAAACAGGGCTTAAATGCATGATACACATACATACATGTAGAGGAAAATGCAGAGGGGCATGCAACAAATTTTAAACATTCACTCTAAATTCAGGACTACACTAGATGTCCAGGGAACTCGATTAATTGTTAACCAACCAGTAGGGGTTATATGATTGTATATTGAACAGCGAGACGTGCCACTGTGACTAACCCCAAACAAAATTACCACATCTTCCTGGAGTTAAAACATTACCTTATTAATTTGTAGAGAACTGAAGGAGTTCTACCACATAATCTCTATTCCGAGTCCGCGCGTTTGGAACTAGCGATAAATTGGCAATTGATATACCAAAAATAATACAGAAGACAGTAAAGATATTTTTATCGTGACATGGTTGGTCTATTTCGTGTGTCGATCATTATTACAAGAATAACAAAGACATTCTGTCATCAGTTTGTTAATATCCCTAAGCAACGAAGACATGTATTTCATTTAAGCGATTTTCATGTATTCAAATCTTCGATACCTCACAGTGAAAATAGATAAAATGATATAAAATCATGTAGATAATAGTTTGAATGCGACTGCAATAAAGGATTTGCGCCAAAATTGCAGGAGCCTTTAGACGAGTGCAATTAGACAGAATTTTTCAAATATTATTTGTAGTGTAAATCCTTAACTGCTCGAATTTTCACACGATTACTCATTTATTATATGACCGAGAAAGTTACGAAAGCGAGAAAGCTACGAGAGCGAGCCCTGCAGTGCAAATTAAAAAGTAACAATAAATTGGCCTGCTCTCAGCCAATCACAGTAAAGTAACTTTCTCAGTCTTCTAAATAATAACATAAAACTAGTAGAATGAAAAAAAAAAAAAAAGCATCAGGCACCAAGGAACCTCTCAACATTGGCTTCCTTGGGGACAGAGGAAAATGAAATCACTCAAACTCCGAATTAAAAACAAACTACTAAGTGTTATCGAGGAGTTTTTGATGTTCACAAAATCATTTCTAAATTAAAATGTGAGTAATAGCAGTAGTTAACTTCTTAGTCCTTACAGTCTTTTTCCACTTTTTCTTTTTTTTCTTTTATTCACTTTTATATATAATAATAATAATAATAATAATAATAATAATAATAATAATAATAATAATAATAAGCTTTGAAAAAGGAGCTCTTAATTGAGCTGTAAAGTTATTTTTGTACCTAAACTTTTCAAACCAGTTTGACTTGAAAGTATTTTTTGATTTTCTTGTTTTTAATTAAAATTTGATTTCGTGTTTTCTAGATGAAGGCGGGGTCCTACAAGTACAGGTACAAGTACAAGTATCAGAAAAATGCAAAAAGTTCTGTCAAAATCAAACTGGTTTGTAAAAAAGTAAATTTTAAGCTCAACAGGGTTGTATGTACATCGCACATCTTTAAGCAATCTGAGGCAGTTCAACCTTGCCTGGGCTCAGACAGTGACTTAATCAGTGCAACAGGACACGCGCGTTTGTTTACAGAAAAATAGATGACCTCAAAATAGACAGCAATAAAATTGCACTTTCCTTGAAGTTTTGCAAACCGCATACGTAATTTTACTCCGCGAGCTGTGCTGAAATCGATGCCCTAGGCATCGATTTCAGCTTAGCGTGGTACATTACCTTCTAGGGGACCTCCGTTACCAGAACGTGTGGAGATATCCACAGGCGTGGGGCTTATTGTGGATACCACTTTGGGGTCCCTGGCCCTTTATCCAGGGGTATGGGATAGGTTTGAAATTGCGTCCAGAGTCTCAGGTCACTCCGACAAGTCTTGAGTGGAGAACATGTATGTACTGGCTGTCCAATGAGACTCAATCCTTGCCGTTAAAGGGCATGGGTGGGTTTATTGTCTTGGCATAACGTACCTGCCTAATTTCTTTGGCGTGGGTGATATTTGCGGGTGGCACATTGCCCCAGAGAAGAGTAAAGCAGTGTCTGGGGAGGTGATCTTAGGTACATGTAGTTAGATAGATCATAGATACATAATTTTACTTATACACTTAGCCAGCGCACAATAGAGGACACTGGATAGGTTACAGAACTCTCCCTATTAATAATTACGATGTCTCATGATTATCCATTGCATTGTCGATCTCCACGTTTCAGGAAATTGCAACCCTCATCAATAAGCTATTATTAGATTGATGGACAAGAAAGATAGCAACAGGAGGTACATAAGAATTGGCGACCAATTTCCACTTTAAATGTCGATGTTAAGATTGCCTCCAAGGCCCTGGGTATAGACTTAGCAAACGTTTTGCTCGAGATTATACAAGTTGATCAATGCGTTTGTGTCAAAGGGAGAACGATATTTGTTGCGGCTCGCACAATTTACGATATCATGGAATACACCAAAATTAAACAAATACCTGGTCTTATGGTTGCATTTGATTTCGAAAAAGCCTTGGACTCACTAAGTTGGTCCTTTCTTTTCAAAGCCTAAAAATCGTTCAATTTTGGTAATTCGTTCATTTCATGGGTTTCTGTTTTGCACTACAATAGATCAAATTGTATTTAGTTCTTTGAACGTCTTTTCATTACGCTAGATTGATTTGGAATCCGATCTGGGTTGAGGTTGATTACTGAGATAACTGAAGCCCTGTGGCTTGGGAGAAACCATAGCAACCGCCACACATCAACAATGAGAAAATTAACAAACCTATGAAAATTCTAAGCGTCTATTTCACTATGATTCACTATGATTGGCGCAAAAGACAGGAACAAAAAATCGATGAAATATTTAAATCGCTATCGAAAACTTTGAGAAAATAGCAATGGAGACATCTTCCTATATACGGAAAAATTCAAGTCGTGAGGACATTTGGCATACCCAAGTTTATGTTTCGTGCATCTCTCATTTCCCTCACAAAAGATATAATTAAGCAAGTCGATCCTACTATTTATAACTTCATTTGGTAAGGACAAAATTAAGAGCCCTTATCTCATAATTATAAGCGACTATAAAAAGGGAGGTTTGAGAATGTTTCACATTCAGACAATGATTGATACGCACCGTAGTATGTGTCTTGAAAAATTTATTGAAGATTTTGTTAGCCTTGAAAGATGGAAAATACTGTCCTTTTTTCTAAACAATTACGGTCACCGTGTTAAGTTTCTCTTGCATCGCAATTTCAGTGTTGCTGACTTGCTAAACTGTCTTCCTAATTTCTACATGGAATGTTTTTAAGTCTGGTGCTAGCTATTCGTAAAACCCGTTTTGCCCCGTGAGCAGGCCTTAAATCGCAATCATTATGGAATAACCAATACCTCCGCATCGGTGGTAAACCTATATTCAACAAGACGCTCTTCTCAAAAGGCTTCATATCTCTTGCTAATATCTTAACAATTACTGGTAGTCTTAAACCTTGGACCAAGGCAGAAAAGGGCTAAACGTTTATGATTATTTGCTACTGTTTGGTCTATTCAATTCTCTTCCTCTCACGTGGAAAAAGCTCATTAACTCCAAAGATGACGCTGATACTTCAGTTGACTCTCGGAATACTAAGCTCAACTACACTCTCGATTTAAAATATGATACTCTTCCTCTTGATTCAATAACCTGCTAAAACTTGTATTGGAAACTTTTAGAAATTATCCAGGTCTATCCTTCAGCACGGCATAAATTCAGTTCTTTGTTTCAGAATAGTGGTGATCAGGACTGGGAAGTAATCTTTAAATTCCTCATATTGTCACGCTTGACACTAAAAACAAAAGTTTTTCAGTATAAGTTACTAAATCGAATAATTTATACTAACAGATGGGATGCCAGTTGGGATTTTTAACTACTTTATATTCATTTGAAATATCTGTTTCTTTTGTTTCAGTGGCATGCCTGTAAACTAGCCAATGCTTAGTGATAAGCTAAGTGCATGTCCACAATAAATCAGAATTTTTTTTTATACAAAATGAAAATGATTGATTAGCTGCTCTGCACTTTTTGCAAAATTTCATATTCGAGCACCTTTTGTGATTTCATTGTAGCTTTCTGGAAGTCTGTTGTTCTTTGGCTTAGATCCCTGCACATTGTTATCGATTCTGTAAATGACTGCGAAATAATTTTTGGACTGGACCTGGTCTCATTGGTTGTTTTTAAATCATATCATCATCGCTGGAAAACAAAGAATAACTGAAGAATATTTTACCATTAGATCACATAGAATCCATTGAACTATCTATAGCCATAAAGAACAACCCACTTAAAATCCACGAAGGAAAGTGGAAGCCTCTCATTAATTAAAGACACTTGTTTGTATATTTTTATTGTATATTTATTGTATAGCTAGAAAACTTATCTAGTGTTTTAAGCCTTGTAAACCTTTTTATTTATTTATTTATTTATTCTCACTCCTTTTCGGATGTTAAGTATGAGTGATGTATTATTGCATAGCAGTGTAGTATTACAATGTGGATGTGTAATGTAGAGTCAAGTAGTATGTAATGTTGTTAACAACCGTCATTTTATGCCCGAAGGCAAACCGGGTGACAAAACAACACGTAAAACAGATTAATGGATTAAACAGCTTTACAGTATTTATTATTATTTCCTTCTCTTGGTCCAATTTCAGGATAAATTCTATTTATTTAGTATTAGGCAACAACCAGACAACAATAATGTTCATGGATCGATAACAAAAGAATGTTTCTCTGGTGATCTTCTGCGCGTTAAGGTAGTCAGATATAGGAAGACACTCGTTGTCAGATGAATTCTGTTTTTTTTATCAGTAAATGTGTATACCTTTAGTGTATACCTTTACTTTTACATGCAAAAAATGTGTTCTCCTAGACTGAAGTGTACCCAGTTGATCGACGACCGCTTAGATCTCTCGATGTTTCAAGCATCTTCATCTCATCAGAATGCAGATGACGTTGTCTTTTAAAGCACATTTTTAGAAGGAAGAGGATCTCCTTGCGGTAATTTGCATTCGTTATGGTATAACAGACCGGGTTAGCAGCACTATTGGCAAAGGTTAATATATTGCAAAACGCAACCAGTTCCCAAAAATGGGTAAACTGCTCAGCATTGCCAAAGTCCAACCATAGCCACATGACGTTGGTCGGTAGAACACAAACAGCAAATAAAATCGTCACAGCAACAAGCATGCGAATTACTTTCGACGCCTCCTCATTTTGGGCGTTTTGGAGAAACTTGTTTTCTTGCGCTGACTTTTTCTTTCCTAGTTCTCTCCCAATGCTTATGTAAGCAGCTCCGATGATGCTAAGAGGAACGGCATACTCAGCGACGAACAGAGCTACTGTGTATATCTTTCGGCTGTGCGTGCTACTCCAGTGTTCGTCGCACCAGCCAGTTTCCTCGTCAACGCTCAAAACACTAATGTACGGGGACACAGGTACTATGGAGAGCAACCAGATGATAACAATCACCCATTTGGCGTTGGTGATGCTAAGCTGTCGACGGAGTGGATGCAATATCGCCCAATAGCGCGTCAAGCTGACCGCGGTTAGTGTGAAAACCGACGCAAAAAGCGACATGGTTTGGAGTGGGTAGAGAATGTTGCACATGAAAGATCCATAAGGCCATCTGTAATTCATCTCTTGCACGGGAATGTCAAATGGGATGCAAATCAGCGTGAGCGTTAGATCGGCGAAAGCCAGGTTCAGGATGAAATAATTTGTGACGGTTTTCATCCTCCTCTTCTTGAAGATGATGACACAAACTAAGATGTTCCCAATTGCGCTGACGAGAAAGATGATGCCGTACAGAGTGAGTTTGAAGGCCTTCATGTAAACGTTAATGTTGCTTTCTGTCGATTCTTGAGTGAGATTACCAGCTGTGGTTCTTGTGATATTCGAAAACATGTCATTCGGAGTTTGAGAAGACATTTTTTGTTATTTTGGATGGCCCTCTACAGCTAAGAATCGCCCAAGGCTGTTTATCATTTGAAGGTCAGTAGGTTCTGCAACGGCAACAAATCGTCAGTAAAAAAACGCTCTCACCATCAAAAAGCAAATGAAAGGATACCAAACAGTAATTATGTTCTTGGAAATTTGACAAAAAACAAAGCTTCTTGCTGATAACGTTCGAATGGAAATTTAGCCAAGCTGATTCTTAACGATTATCGATGAAAGTAATTGCATTTGCATCCGCTCAAAGTAACAAGTAATTTGTCGTCGAAGTGGCCAAATATAGGATACTTGAGGGCATTTTTTCCACTTTCTAAGCCTTAAATTAATTAGTCACTTTAATTATGGCACCGCAGTTAACCGCACGAAGCAAATTACAAAATAAAGAATGCAACGGGAATCATTTATTGAATAAATGCGGCGTTGGAGAAAGCTTCTCCGGGGCCAAACGAGGTAGACGTTTCCGCGTACATTAATTATAAAAACTGCCAGTTGTACTATACTGATCGATTGATTTTTTTTCATCATTCACTGTACATTTTCTGGCTGTTTTGAAAGGTTCTAACTGAAGGCAAAACGTGTTAGAAGCTACGAAATCGCCGCAGTCATTGTAAAATCAAAATAAATAAAGCGGTCCTTAATTCTAATTAAAAATTTGCCAAAATAAACGTTGTAAATAATTTCTGAAAATTGACAACCGCAGGGGTTCGCGTTAGCCTTGCTAGTACAAACACATTTAACAGTTTATTCCAGTTATTCTGTTGAAGAGAAACTACTTTTTGCGCACCTAGAAAAGAACCCGAATGATGTATTTTGGTCAATTTTCCATTCGGGGTAGATCTCTATATTAAACAAAATCCTTAAAGCCGCAAAGAATTACCATCCGCAGGTATTCAAATTTGGTTTTAAGCGTGTGCTAATTTCCTGCCAGTAAATATCCATTAGAAAATTAAACTTTCGATCAAATGTATTCCATATGTGCACTTGAATCTCCGCGATAAACGGCCATGGCTTTCGGGCCATTACAGTGTTTATGAAAGCCGCTTTATTGTGAATTGGATAAAAGTGCTAAATGTAATAGAAAATACTACTTTCGTGCGATACCACAACTTTTACCAGTCATAACCTAGTCTTTGAAAGTTTGATTTCCAAAAAAAAGAAAACCTCGAGTTTTGCAACGTTTGACTTAAATAAATTCTTGTTCGAATGTATATAATTGTCTAGCGAAGAATAACTTTTTGTTATGAGTTTCACTTAAATGTCATTATCCAAGATTTGAGCCAAAAAAATCCCTCAATTTAAGATAGAAAAACCGAATGGCTAAATCTTTATAGTATAAATAAAATTTGGCAAAAAAACTGTTTAGCCCAAACACCAGAACCTGATTTTATTAATTTTGTTGATAAGCTTCCAGTTTAGCCAAGCCACCTGTCATAAAAGCTTTATTATTTTCTTTCGCTCCCCAGTGCTGCTAAATAAGAAAGTCAGCCAGCTGACTACGAATCGTCACTTAGTCCCAATCATTGTCTGTTTCGATTTGCAGTTTTGGTATCATTTCAAAGATTTTAAAAGGAACGAAAATTCCTCAACATTATGATTTTGCCTTGACATTAAGAAGCAAATTAAGTCCATTTAACCTTCATCTTACCTCAGAAAAGTTGTACTAGTCCGGGATCTAAGCCATTATCCCATTCTCATACCGTGCTTGGTATTAGTCTAGCTAACCGGGGCCGACAAAAATCAAACTTGGAAAAAAGTGTATGTATATCCAACTGCTCCTTTAGGTATTCTACCTGTGGTTTGGTTTTTCTGACTTCAAAATCTTCCTGAAACTATCTTCAAGGCCAGTACTCAATACCTTGAAGTTTGGTGATGATCATCATGTAGTTTGTTATTCAGTTTCTGTTCAATTTGACTCCCAGCTACTAAAAACTATCTTGACATATTTCCATTCTTTTTTTCTTTTTGGTGGTTGTTGAGATTAGCCGGGTGTCAGCCTTCCTTTAACTTGAAGTGGTAATAATATTTTGGCCTTTTTTTATTCACGTTCTTTTTTACCACAAGACATTCAGGTGGACTTAAGATTTGACTGCTGTAACAATAAGACCACGTGACACTTCAGCTAAGAGGGAAAGTCAATAAAACCCGTGCTAAGAAGTTTCTGAATTAGTAAATTTCCTCTTATCTGATTCACGCGAAGCTGGAACAGTGAGAGTAAAAGAAGTTTAAATCAAAATACGCATGCAAAACGTATCATTTTATAAAAACGTACGCTTTAATAAATTTAATTTACGAAATAACTTCGAATATACGTGACATGTAGTCACAGCGGCCTTCGATTATGAATCGAATGTAAACTACAAAGATAGCTGAATTAAAACTGATGCCTCCCAACCGTTCATAAACACATGTATCTGAATGAGTTACAGATATCTCGCTTCACGCAAAGCCCTTAAATTTATGGTCAAATAGCTGGGAATTATGATATTCACCAAAATAAAATCTCCGGCTATATAATTAAATTGCTAAACTAAACGTCATTGCCCAACATCATGACTTGGGTGTTTCTGATACCTCAGTTACACTTATAAAATGACTTACCTGAAAGGAGAACTTGTTAAATTTTGACCGTTCGAGCTCAATATTCTTCTCTTTGTCGTTTCAGAAATGTTACGTCTGCCAAATTGAAGGAACAGTCTGGAAAGCGCAAGATATATCGGGAATTAAGCCCCTAGAATTGGGAGTAATTTGTTTACCGAAGTTTTGGCAGCGTGAAATCAAACA
The DNA here is from genome assembly GCA_964020085.1 of Micromussa lordhowensis. Lineage (NCBI taxonomy): Eukaryota > Metazoa > Cnidaria > Anthozoa > Scleractinia > Lobophylliidae > Micromussa > Micromussa lordhowensis. The sequence goes on from OZ026599.1 coordinate 1,379,412, forward strand.
ATTGTGACAAAGAAAACCGCCTGCGCAAGCTAGTCATCGTGTCAGGTTGAAACATTTACTTAAAATGTTTATTCAGCATCTTTCGTCTAGGAAAACCTCGGCGCCTCGATTATTAGAAAATATATGAGTCCATTAACTTCGTACCAGAATCACACAACGTAAGGCATGGAAACAGCACATGTATTTGTCCAGTGAGAAGCAAATACCACTAAGTTAATTATATAATTTCACAGCACCGGGCTAAAGGGAGTACAAAGGGAAGGTAAATTAAAAGAAGTACAGCCCAATAGAACATGATGCTGTTTTCATAAACGTCTGCTGTTTAAATTAAATTTGGTTCCATTTCCCTCCTTTTCTTTTTCAAGCTTCATGTTTGAAAAAGCTATGTGGAAAAGCAAGTATTTTAAAAAGGTTAACCTCAGTTATGCTACATGATTTCTAGATTTTTTATTCATCTAAATGCTATAAATCGTGTTCTTAACTGGAATTACATCTAGACACCCTGATACTAGACTACACAATATTATTCAGCGACCAGGTTCCCGTGAAAACGAAAATTGCTTATTTCAATAGTAAATTGAAAGAGACTATGAAAGAGTTCCATAAGCTATTGATACTATCTTATTTCTTCTGACATAAATAGATAATAAGACAATGGTAGCTTCCATAAAAAGGTACTGATTGTTCGTCTTATGGCGTATAAGATGTGATATCAACAACTGAGTAATTTTAGCTTCTAATTAACCCCCCAAAAATGGAAATACAGACAGAAGAAGCTACTAAATTCATAAATCAAAACATTACTATGTTTTGGCTCCAGGATTTTAATCAATTAAGAGAAACAAGGAAATAAATATCCACCTTTGCCGTTTAACGAAATAGAAACTCTTGGAGCTATGTGTTCGTAGTAATTCAGTGGAAAGACATGCTAACAAATTTTGGAAAACAGATCAGGCCTTATTTGTGCATTTCCGAACATTTTCTTTTACAGCTTCTCATAATTATTATTGCTATTTTCGCTTTGCGTCTTTCATATATGTATTTTTTGCCATTGCATTCATTACCGAAATGGATCGGACAATTCATGTTATAAACCTTCAGGTCATCTTCAATGAAGACATATGAATTTTTTTCTGATATAATTCCTCTCGATGTAATCGGAGATTAAAGCAATCAACCAGAGACGAAAATTAAATGTCGTGAATTATAATATTGCATACTAATGAAGCAAGATGCGCGACTGAATGAGTTAAGGAAACATATCCAACTTATTAAACCTGCCACTCTCTCGTTATACTATGGTTGCCCTTGGCAATGCCGGCCTGAAGTAGCCTGAATTTCAGCCGTCTCCTCCTCTCGCTAAGTCTCGGGAGAGAGACGTCTGAAGGCACTGGGCGATAATGTCGTCCAGTGACGTCACTACCAGAAAACCTGGTAGTGCTTCTGATTGGTTGCCGTGTTTAATTTATTCGCCCTCCGCGGATAATTTGAATAATTTTATTGCCAAACGTCGCGCGTTCGAAGAAAATCGCGAGCTAACGCCACAAGAGTTAAAGCCGTTTCGGGTGTATGCTCGGGTTCAAAACCTCAATCTGCAACAGGAAAATTCTTAGCGGAAGCGATGTATTCGTAAACTTGCCTACGGGATATGGAAAACTCTTAATATGTGTGGCTCCACTCGTCAGTGGTGATTGAGCTTTCAAAGCGGTACAGCCATTTTCCAAACGAAGCATAGTCATATGCAAAATTTACCTGAAAAAAAACTTTGTGCGACACTTGCAGACTGCAGACTGCAGACTGCAGACTACAGACTACATTTAGGTCTAAATAGCACTCTGGTTAGCCTGAATAGCACTCAGGTTAGCCTGAATAGCACTCAGGTTAGCCTGTTTACGGTTAGCTATTGGTAATGGAAATGGAATACAATATTTTAGTGAAAAAGTCTACAGTCTGCAGTCTGCAAGTGTCGCACACCGGAAAAAAAAAGCCTGAAACCTTGCAGCAGTTCACTCGTAAAATATTATCATTTTACCGTACTTTCGATATGTACGGCTAGCACACTAAATACATTGGCAAAGCACTCATTCAAATCCTTAAATGAAGACATTTGGTTTTTCAACGGCCATTCGCATGCATGAATGACCCCGAGAGCAAGCAAATCTGCACGTGAGCAAACAAATATTTTCTTGGGGCTACGGACTGAACATATACTTAAACCTATAAACCTTACGACCTATTACCATAAAATTATCAGGTTTATTAGAAGTTTTGTTTAGTCCGTAGCCCCATGATTACGTACATAGATAATTTAGTTCACGTGTAGATTTGCTTGCTCTCGGGGTCATTCATGCATGCGAATGGCCGTTGAGAAACCCAAGCCGCACGAGTCAAGTTACAAACTTCAAGGAATATTTAATTCCATTGTATTTAGTGAGCTAACCGAGCATACTGAAAGTAAAATGATAATTTTTACGAGTGGACCGCTGCAAAGTTTAAAGACTATTTTTGTAAATTTTGCATACGGTCGATAAGGAGGCGGAGATGATTGACGTCCACCAAACTTAACGGTTTTGTCTAGCGAAGGTCGCGTGTGAAATTTCATAAATTATCACTTTTGACTCGTGACGTCACTGGACGACATTATCGCCCAGTGCTTTCAGACGTCTCTCTCCCGAGACTTCGCGAGAGGAGGAGACGGCTGAAATTCAGGCTATGCCTGAAGCCACACTTCCGCTTTTATTTGGCCGGCTCACACGTCCTGTTTCAAGCGACTCAACTGACGGAATACATATACTCTGGAAAGTCCCTTCTGATTTATGATTCTTATTTTTATTTACTGTCCTTTAATGCGTTTACTTTTACGTGGGAATAAAAAGGATTTGCGAAAATGAAAAGCATTGTATATTGAGCGACATGAATATAGCGAGCATGCGTTATACTTAGCCCTGAGTGCAAATTGACGATGACTGGTTAAAATTGTGGTCCATCTAAAAGAGCTTAAAAGCAAAATTACTCTAAGCACTTATGATGTCTTATTTGCAAGGCCAATGTTTTAACTTAACAGTAACAGACATGGAAGAACCTCCGTGTTAGGCGGCTATATGTTTTTTTTTTTCAGTTTTTAGTTGATCATCATCGAATGGAGCCTATTTTGACTTAATTCTGGTATTTCATCACTTCAAGTACTTGCTTGGAGTTTCCTTCGCCGAAAACCAGACGAGATCAAAAATTACAAAAAGCAAAGAAAGATGTCAAGCATTCAGATGTCAGTTAAATTAATGGCACACTCTGTAACCACCTTAAGCTAGACAGGTAAAGCTGTGTAAAGCCGGGATAAGTTGTTCAAACTCATATCTTTTTCTCGAACTTGGGTTGATTCCCCGTCTTCTGGTTAGACTTGAAGATAACACTTTTAAACAGAATTTATATAAAAACGCGCCCTTGCCTTATTTTTGGCAGTACATCGCTTCAATGTTTGAATAGCTTTGTCTTTGCATTACCACTTGCTAATTCACACACAAACCAGTCTTAGTTTTTTTCAGAAACCCACTGCCTAGCGTTCTAAATTAACTTTTCCTTTCTACAGCAATCGGCACTCGAACGGGGCTTAATTTTGGTACTTTTTTTCACTGTTATCTTTGCCATAGAAGAGACAGAAGACACAAAAAAATCGAGGACTCAAAGATTGAGAGAGATCAACAAAATTTAGTCATCAGTTAGATTAATGGCTCACTCTTAACACCTCTAGATAGAAAAAGCTGTTGAATTTGGTGGCAACTTACCCGTTTTCACGAACGTTGTGTGTTGATTCTTCGTTTCCCAGTTCTGAAAATAAGACTGTTAAACATTGTCTTAACTTATTCGTTCAAATTGACACCTGCCAATTTGTTAACTTTACACAGGCCGTCGATGGAAGTTGACAGACAGAACCTGTCTACCCGATAATGCAGCACATTTGTACAGACACCAGATCGACTTTTTCTGTCTTTTTTTCCTAGCCATAAGGAGATCAATTTCTATAAATGGAAACAAAGCTTCTAGTGGTCTCGCTAACTTCGTAATCGAGACGTCATATTAAACATAAAAACAAATTTCTATAAAACCAATACAGCCGGCTTACGGCGAATTAACGTCTGTTTCCGGGGTTACAACATTTAATAAGAGGATTTTATTCTTCATTTTCACTTAATCGACTTTTTCCTGTGTTTTAGTCAATTGGCAATTTCCGTATCAATTTGCAAAAACATTATATGCGATCATATTTCTCCGACGTATTCTGTAAGTATAAATCGAATCACAAAATATTTGAGAGTTAAGCTTAAATGAGCATCGAAAGGAACAAGACGATTAATAGCCACCATGCAAGGTAAAAGTTCAAATCCTTCCTCCCAAAAAAATAATAATGTTGAATAATGATATTTCGTTATACACGTAACTCTTTTTAAAATTCTTAAAAACAGAAATAGTCATATTTCGTCTGTGTCAGAAGGGCAACCGATGGAGGACTGGTACCTATATGTACATTTGTAAAAGAAGGTTCTCGCAAGGTGTAAAAAAAAATCAATTTACGTGTTAGCCGCAGTTTCTAGAGAGGTTGACCGCAAGTCTCGAAGAATGAAATGTCGGCAGCATTTATTTTAGTTCTCGTTCCCGTTTAGCATATCGGACGAGAATGAAATGTATTTCGAAATTTGCAACGCTCATGCAGAGCCATTGGGTTACTCATTAAAACTCGATGTCACGATTGCCATGGAAACCAATGAACTATTTCCTTCAACAAAAAGACCAACATGTTTCTGCTCCATATTTACAGATATTTAGCTGCGAAGTAGGAATAGACGTAATCGACTAACGTGTTTACATCCTCGTTGTCAATTAATTCAGATCATCTGATGATTTTTTTTGATGAAAAGTTGTTCTGTCTGACTATATTCTCATGCAGTCAACTGCGTGGGACAAATTGCACAGTTGCAACCTCCCAAATGAATCATCACGTGATCCGAATCGCATCCGTCTATAGAGTGTGTGCGGCTGTCACGCAATAAAAAATAAAATAAAAACTATGCAACGGACAAAGTCAAAAAATTGTGATATTGTAGACGATAAATAAAGAAGACAGTTCTCCAAGTTTAAGCTGTGTGCGTTGTCCCAAAGCTGAGATATTCGTCGAAATGTTCCGCACAAAATTACAGAGCGTAGTATGGAGCCGCCATGTTGGAGGACCTCTTTAGTCCTCCAACATGGCGGCCAGTAAATAGTGTAAACATCTGGAACTTACTTTGGCTCTCTAGTCAACTGATTATCTAAACCGAACCAAAAAATGTTTACAAAAACACTTTTCCTGATACTTAAACTCCTAAAATGGACGAAAATCACGAGATAAGTGTATAGCGAGCTTCGCATTATGTCACGCACCGCCATAACTTCGAAATTCAAAATGTTATGGTTTCCAAACGAAGGATGCTATTGAGCTGGAAAGTTGTAAACAGAGCTAAATTTGGAACCTCTTAAGCCTGATGAGGATAAAACATTTAGTGGCTCTTTAGTTTTGGATTTGAGAATTTGATGACGTCACCCGCACACACTCTATTGTTTCACTTGATCGTAAGTAAGCCCCCGGTACTTTGACTCAAGTTTGTTTAGAAAAAAAATGTCTCAACGAGAAATAAGTGAACTCTAACCTTGTGGTTTCAACCTTTCGTGGGTATAAATGGTTTGGAAAGAAGCAAAATATCTTGCAGTTTTCTAAAGGTAATCACGATTGAACAGATCATTTGAATTGCAAATAAAAATGTGATTAAAAGTTTGAAGAAAGAAAAGACAGATTAAAAAGGCAAGCTACATTAGGGGCGTAGCAGATACGCAGAAAAAAATTGGCGGCTCCTTACTTCTCATCGTGGACAAATTTCTCATGAAATAATTTTTTCCTCTACCACTGGGTAAGCCTATGTTACTGCCTATGTCTGCCTATCCAGCACTCTTTCTCTTTTCCCTTTTTTTTCTTCTTTCTTTTTTTTTTATTTGCATTTGAACAGTCTGCTTCGCTTTTGTAATCTTCCACGGCCTCTTTTATTATTACTTAATCGTGTCTTTTTTGTCATTATTATTATTATTTTGTCGAAGCGATCTAACACCATTCCTACTACATGTAACATGTAGATAAACACAAATTACCTTTTTTTTTTCAGAAGAGGCGCTGGCATGGGATCTTGAATGGTGCGGCTTCCATTAAGGAGAAGGCATGTCCGCGATATGTCGGTGTAACATTATCATCGCGTACAAGGTGGGACTGCTGTATCTGTCAAGGATAAACGGATTATACATTTGTCAGTTTCTGAAATATACCAAAAAGCATTATTTCACCTCATCGCAGTATCGTAGGCCGAAAGGGTTTTCGTTTGATAACGCTTCAGGATGTTAAGATCGCGAAGCGTTTGTTTTGATAAAAAGAGGAGCCTCGGTTTTTTGATAAACATCGATATTGTTATAATAATGATTTCCACTCACATAGACGGTTTTCAAAGATAAATAGCATTATAGAATTAGTAGTTCTCTCATGCATGGAAAATATAGTTGTGGAAATTGAAAACCAATTATCGTACTCAACCCATAACAGTGTTACAGAGTGCCACAAACAATACTTTCATTACGTTTATACGTAAGCATCTTGTCGAAAAAACAGTACGTTAACTAAGTTCGAAATAACAGACTTTTTAAAAAGTAACCGAGGTACGTATGGCACTTATGAAATCAAAGTACGTGTTGTCATCGGAAGCTTCAATGGTTATATTTACATGAAAAGCGCTGAATAGTTCATTTGCGTAATACCACTCAACAATCTAAAAAGCGATCTTGCTCGATTGTGGTTGTTCTTCCGCTTCGAAATATTTTAAGCATCACGGCGTCTGCTTTTAACTAGATAACAAAAAAATGACGCTATGAAATGAGAACCGAATCGGAAGACGATAATGATCTACATAATGTGATTCACATTGATAAGGGCAACACTTTTATAAGCCCGGGAGCGAATTGTAGTTTTGGAATTGCGTCGTTTGTACAAAAACCTAACTATCAGTTACGTAAGTCGACAAATTGCAATGATTTTTTGAACATTTAGAGTCACGTCCTGTGTAGAAATAGGTAGTAAAAAATCAAGTTTGAATTAATAGTTATGTTATCAGTAAATATACTTGAGTAATCAAACTACAAAATGCAAGAAAAACTCTGGTAGAAACTTTACTGTGTGTAAATAAAAAAATAAAAAAATAAATAAACGAGCAAGAAAAACGCAGTGTACATTAGAGAGTTTTTTTTAATTTGTCAGAAATGAAAACTGAAAAAACAAGTGAAATCAACGAGTTAAATATCAGTTACGTTTTGGTGTAGCAGGGTTAATTACGTTTCTACAGACGCGACTCGGGAAAAATTTTGGATTTGCTTCACTTGATTAGCACGCGTGTTTGCCGACAATAGATACACTTATTTATCGGCAAAGTTGTCAAAGCCTATGCGATTAGAAGGGTTAAAAGAGCGTTGACGAACGTCTGTTTTCAATTGCAAGTACTGATTCTAATGAAAAAATTAAAAAAAGTGGGATAGCTAAAGCCGTGCCTTGACCTGTGACTAAAATTACCATGCAGTCGATAACCACGTGTGCATCGATATTACACCGTCAAAAGTGAGAATAAAAAAGGCCTCAAGGATATGTTATCATTGCTGTTGTTATCTTCTTGTCCATCATATGCCGATTTCATTTTACTTTTGTTCTAGCAATATTTTATTTTATTTTCAACCAAGTTTTCGCAAACAGATGTAGAAGTTTTGAATTCCGTCTCTTAATGTATACCACATGACGTGTAGAAACATTTATTTTCCATTATCAACAATGAAATCCATAAGATACAAAAAAGCCTCTCCTTGCAGTAATAAGTGTTACTCATATCAAATAGCTTCTCAACTACCAACCGTGGACGTGAGGATAAAACATTTTTTTTTCACTCCCCTGACCCTTACGGAAATACATGCACCTCATAAAACCAATTCAATTAACGAACAAAAATGGCAACTTTAACGTGACAATCGTGTACCTTTCGTTGTAATTAACTGTCATGGATTAATGCTTTGTCCTGTGTCCGGTACCATTCAGTGCGAATTGAATAGAATCCAGATAACAATGACTCGTGCCACGTACAGTCCTGCAGGTTAGTTTATAATTTATGTCACTCAACGTACGCTTCTTTCGATGATCACTTCGGCTCTAGAGTAAATAGCACCAAATTGCCAAAAAGAAAAAAAAAACATTGACAACGCAGCCTTCGAATATGATAGCGCCAAAGAAAGGTACTCACATTGAAATGTATGTTATTTACAATGATTATATTGCGTTTCAAGTCGACCTATTTGTTTGTCTCTTATTAATTTGTTTCGATTTGTTAATACTTTGTATCTTACTTTATTTCACTCTGACTTTTAATTTACACTTTGTATTTCATTTCATTCAGTTATATCTCATATTATTCCAAGTTATATTACGTTCTGTTTGGATAAGAGTACGCAACGTAAATTACTGTCCAGAACTTTCGTACAAACGATGCGTTCGCTGCGTTCTGTGGGCATCGGAGATTGGTGAAGAGGCAAGTTAATCTACTCAAACAACAGGACACAGAAACGTTGTGAACCCCTGTCCTTTAGAAAAAGGGGAAGGAATTATACCCTAAACTTCTGTGGAATATCTCAGTGTGTCGAATTAAAAGACATACGTGAGTAAGTTCGAATGCGTGAGTGTACGTGGTAGCTGAAGTGGATAGGACAGTATAAATATCAATCGACAATTTTATTAACGAATTTAAAAAAAAGCACCAAAATTTGCTGTCAGTGGAGCCAAATTTCTGTCAGTATTTTATTTTATTTTCTATTTTTTATTCTATTTTTGTAATTCTACTTTTTTATTCTACTTTTTTTATTCTATTTTTTTATTCTATTTTTTGTTTTCTTTCTCAACTATTTTTCCTCAGGTCGAGATTAGACAAGAACTGAAGGCAAGAGAAAAATTGTATTAAAGAGCAGCTACTGTATCTCCCTGGAGGCGCGGTGGCCTCATGGTTAGTGCGCTCGACTCCGGAGCGAACGGTCCGGGTTCGAGCCACGGCAGGGGACATTGTGTTGTGTTCTTGAGCAAGGCACTTTACCGTGCCTCTTTCCACCCAGGTGTATGGAAAACCCGAATAGCGAATAACGAATAGTCGCGAATAGTGACGAATAGTCGTTAATAGTCATCGCTTTAGTTCAGCGCGGACAGCGTTTATCCGCAGACGCTAATAGATTCGAGCAAGCACGTTCTGAGGAAAAAAAAATATAATTAAATACAAATGTGATGCAAGCTGTCTGTGATTAGTTTATTAACTGAAAAGACACCAAGGAGCTTCTGTGATAACTGGCTAAAAAAACAACAACATCTAAGCTAAATCTGGCGTTAATTAATTACCCAAATAAGCAACAGAATTTCAGTGAAAAGACTAATTTCGATGTATTAAATTAACTTCAGCCCAACCCAATAGACCTCAGCACGAGGCTCTAGGGAATAAACCCCACAAACTCTGTAGTTATTCCCCAGAGCCTCGTACTGAGGTCTATGGTTTTAGACTGAATTTTAATATATCGAAATTGGTCTGCGGAGTGTTTATTACCTTTTCTTCTCAAGACTCAGGCTAGGGCTGTCCATCGCTGACATTAAGAAAACTGAAAATACAAGGATAACCTAATAAACACGTGTTTACTCTTTTGCAGCGGTAAAAACAGAATAGATTACGCTTACAAATACCTTTTATCCCGATTAGCGTCCATGCTTTTTTTTCGGGAAAATCTCATCTCACGTTGCTGACTGCAAAGTGCATGGGAACCAAATTTCTGTCTTTCCCCAGCCCCGGCTATTTGCCACTATTCGCGACCATTCGAGACTGCCCATCACCATTCGCACTATTCACTATTTGGGACTATTCGCTATTCGTTATTCGCGACTATTCGCTATTCGGGTTTTCCAGAAACCCGGTGTATAAAAATGGGTACCGGCGAATTTAATGCTGGGGGTAACCTTCCGATGGACTAGCATCCCATCCAAGGGAGAGTGTAAATTTTTTGCGTGACCAAAATAAATCAAACAACCGTGGCTTAGCTCCTTTAAAGTGGTACTATGACGAAAATCGCACCTTTCCTATTTAAGCCATTTTAAAACATAAACAAGTAGACTGCATAAGAAGTAAAATGCTGTTTACTTCTTTCAAATATCTCTTTTCGTTCCAGAGATATTCAAGTTTTTAAAATATGCAAATTAGGCAAGTGATGACGTCATATACTCAAACAGATTTTGCCCAAGTATGATGAAAAGAGATATCTCAACCAGTTTGTAACAGAAATGTATGATTCTTTGCAGTAAGATTCTACTAAATGTGCTCCACAATATGAGCTTAACAGTTCTGTTACCATGGCAACATACTGGGTTCCAGACCTCCCCCATATTAAAAGCTTTTCTGGCCACCTTTGGCATTCCATTTTGATAATTGCTAACAGCACTTCATATGCATGATCCAGCAAGCTTATAAATATGTTAGCTCGACTTTGTGGCGTTGTCTAACATTTTCAAGCTGAAAATCACCAAAATATTGAAATAAAGTGGGTGGGGCCTGGAAAAGAGTGAGTTGCCATGGGAACATAATTTTTTGTAGTCATAGGTGTGTTTCCTGTAGATCTATTAGCCTGCCAAGTTTGAAGGTTTTGCGCTGCAAATTGGCTAAGATAACTCTATTTATATACTCCATAGAATATTAAGTTGAGTGTATGACGTCATCAGCCATCTCATTTGCATATTTTACCCATTTTTCAAACTTAAATATCTCCGGAACTAATGCAGATATTTGCAAACGGTAAACGGCGTTTTCATTCCTTCATGGAATTCTTTGTGATACACTAAAAAAAACAAGGGGTAAAAATTTGATCATAGTTTATTTTTAGTAACTCTTACAGGATTGTGACTCACGATGAAATTTTGCCCGGTTTATTTAATACAGATTTTGCAATACTTCAAGCTAAACTCAAAAGTAATTAAAGTAATTAAAGTTAATTTTGTACGAGGCTAATTAACTAACTCAAAGTGCTATGAGTGGGCTCCTGATATGCAAGTTAAGCAAGAAAGTACTGCCCTTTATAGTCTGTGTTAAGGAGTAAAACTTAAGTGCTTTATTATGGCATACGTCAATTTTCATTCTTGGTAACTGTGTCGATTGAGTATGGCTGTAACTATAGTTACGTGGATGTACTCTAGCTGATACTACCTATGCGCCACAGGTAATAATGACAGGTAACTTAGTTGATTTCATTTGGCATAGCATGACGCGTATTTTAGTTTTAACTTCAAAGCGCTTCCTGCCGATGCGATGAACTTGATTTAATCATACAGTCAGCTATTTTTAGCTAAGTAGACAGTTTTGGTATTTGTATATTTTTCCGATAGGGAAATATGTTGATCATTACCAATACTCTGTATAAAGGAAGTATTAAATTTACATTGCGGTAAACCTCAAAATATGGAAACAGAAAACCCAATGTCAAGATATGGGAAACCGATTGGTTGAAAAAAAAAACGATCGCCACGTGTGATTCTCAGATCGAAAAAAAGACACAATTATCTCTGAAAAGAACAACGCTTGTAATTGAGTTAAAACGATAATCGTGCGCTCGAATAATCGGGAATGGCAAATATCAATGAAACATGAACGGGACCCGAGTCCTGCTCAAACGCTGCTCCGACGGCTCATGGGCGACTGGACGAAAATATCACCTATTTTGTTTCGTGATCCTAATTGAAACTTGAGGATCTCTACATCTGTTCCATTCACTGTAGCGATAATCCCTCTAATTGAACTATGGCTTTCTTTAATTAGCCATCATAAAAGGCATTCCTTCTCTCTCACCAATCTGTGCTAATATGTTAATGACCGATGTTGTCAAGTCGCGATCTTGATTAAGCCGCCTCCTTTCTTCGATTTGTTTTCACTGTTGTTGCTGGTTTTTTTTTTTTTTCGTCTTTTTTCCTCTTTTGTTAGACGGTCTTGCCACAATTATAGAACCTTGCACCGTTTCTCAGATATCCTTCAGATATTCAGATATACTTCGTTGCGTCGAATGAAATCCATTGCGTGTTCCGTATTCGATGACTTCAACTCCGTCCATAATCACTCCGTATACTTTGATTACTGATTTGATTGCGATTATTCTGACTAAGTGGAAAAGAGCCTCTTTGTCTGGGGTTTGTTTTGAACTCGTTGTATGGAACGAACTGGAGACCGTTAAGGAACAAAAAAGGAATTAAAAGCTAGTATAATAGTAATTTCCTATAAGCACAAGTGGAAATTAATTACAGATAGTTCAAGAATGTCTTGGAATGGCAAAAGATAAACAAAAATTAAACTACATATTATTAACTGTATATATGTTCAATTTATTTGCACTTGTTTTCTTTTAATTGTTTCTGTTGTCTTGTCTTTTGTTCGGTGTTTTATTATTTTTTTCTTATTTATTCGTGGCTCACCTCCAAACACCAATTAAGTGAATGTTATCTACAGGTTACCCTTTCCATCCCGCATGCTGTTTAGATAAATCAACACCCAGGTTTCCCTTTCAACCCGGACTTGCATACCGTGTACATCACCAAGTGTCACTGGAACTATGCTAACGTAAATCACCAACCATTTATAGTCTCTTAGGTTATCTTCTCGAAGAACGACAAAGAAGTCTATCACTCTGATAAAGAAAGAGCTTCCTTGACGGTGAAATTGGCTGTTAATGGATCTGTTTTCAGTAAGGTATGTAGAACAGTGCACAACTAAATAGGAAAACTAGAGTTTAACTGCATTTTAACTGGTAACATCGATATCGAAATTAATTACTCCTTTACTGCTTGATTTGACTTAATCCTATTTCAGTCTCTGAGACTTCTGCTTGTAAGTAGTCTCGAGTATTGACGCTGCATTCCTCGAGCACTTGTTTACATCAGGGTAATCATGGCAGTCTGATTGAGTCTTCTCGAGTTTAGGGTTATACTAAACTAGACTTCAAAGCTAACCATGGTTGCAGATATTTGGTGTGCAATAAATTTCTAAACTGCGCACCTTTTTGTCTGATCACGCAGTTTTAGAATTTTCGGCACTGATATAAAACTTGAATCCAGTAAAGGTTTACCATACCAGAGTGTCTTTGAAATTTGAAAGAATTAACAGAAAAGCATTTCACAATCATGGGCATATATAGACAACATAGCGCATGGCCACTTCGGCGGAAAAATAAAACCATCAACAACAAGCAAAACTGGCTTCCTGGTTCCTTTCTTCAAGGACTTAGTCTTAGATCGGTTGTAATAAGGTATTTCATAAATGCTAGCCTACGTGTAGCCACGCGATTATCCAGATTCCTGTTTCTGTTCTATGCACTGAGTTTTGTCTTGTCTTGTTGGCTTTATGAACATTAGGCCGTGACCCCTGCACGCGAGACAAAAAATGCTGAAGTATATTCATAACGAAAGAACCATTTTATTCAGACCTTTTCCCCGCACAATAAACAGGGTACTCGAGGCTGTCGCAAGCAACCCATTTGAGTGGGTTTACACCTTGTTCAGTGTTTCCGGAAGTACCCTAATTTCTTAAATACAAGAATCGCTTTACTCTCTTGATTCATAAACCAGCCACTACAGAGAAAAACAAGGCAAAAACCGTAGCACCCGAAAAACCTGAAAGAAACAAACAGCGAAAACATCGATGAGAAATAGAACCCGAAAAGGCTGAATAATGCTAATCAGGTGGCAATGAGTTAATAGATGGTTCCATCAGAAACGCCCATGACACTCTATTTGTTATTAATATTGCGAAAGTCCAAAATGGCAAAAGGCACACATTTATTGCGCATGTCAGTAAAGGCTTTGTCTGGGGTTGTTTATGCAATTGAAAAGGCAATCTGTTAGAAAACGTTTTCAGATATTATTACAAGCTTTTGCATCAAATCATTCATCCAGGATGTTAAGGGTCAAAACAAGCTGACTTTAACTGTGAAATTTCGGGACGCATTGTTTCCATTTAGGGGTTACAGATGTCGTGGAGAGATATCAGGGCGATTTAAAACGGATTTCAAAAGATAAATATGCTTATATTTAGCCATTAGCTGTAACAGAATCATACTGCTCGGACTAGATAAGTAAAAAGTCAGTTTCTGCCAAGCGATCCTAACATCATAAAATTGGATTAGCTACCAATCAAAAACCTGGTTAGTCTAAGAAGAGACATATATATCTATATCGTTGAAGCTGCGAAATCAATAGCACGCTTTGTTCGCAAACATAAGGTCATTTTGAAATTCACAGTAATGAAAAATCAATCATAAATGCCAGCAAGTGGACCGAAACTGTACAATGCAATTCCATGTAAGTACCATTGATACTAGCTGTTAAAGCGATTACCTACAATGACAGGGAGAGAATATGGTCAGTTATTTTATATCCCCTGACTGCATGATCATAATTATACCATCTAATGGCAGTAAATACACGGTCTTAAATGGACCGATCGCGACAACTAAAGCGTTCTATGATAATTAAGTTTTATGAAATAATCAGTTTAATGTACGTATTATCCTGTCGGTGCGCACGCACAATAATATAGAGTGTTTCTTCTCTTAATTAGCAAATCGTACCAATGGTTTTTAATGGTTGCATGTATTGTTTTGGCGGTAGGAGTGTAATCTTGGAATTCCCAAACTTTTTTGGACACATAGGCATGTTCGGCGCGATAATATACCCAAAGTTTACGCCTTTTAGAGGGGAAGGGAGGAATCCGCTCCGAATAAGCCTTTTTTTAACGCCCAGGGAAGGGAATAATGGCTTCTGTTGTACCCTATACGCTTATTCCCTTAAACATTTTGTTTCTAATTTTTATTATTACTGTTTATTGTTACTGTTTCAGACGTTAAACATTTAGAGGAAGCGGAGTGAAGAGACAGAATCTTGCAAATCACTGGACCAACATTAGATACCGACTTATCACAGGCAACGTCAGTGAAAGTTCACCTTGCAAAGTTCACACTGTCAAAATTTGTTATCACAGGCAAGTCAGTGAAGGTTCGCCTTCAAAAGTCCACACAAGTTCCGAAAGGTGCTCTTACAAGGAACCAATATTCACAAGTACTATAGTAAACATGAGCTTCACAGGAAATTCTTCAAATGATTTGGACAACTCGACGTCAGTCCACTTATCGTCAACAGAGAGTGCCGAGTTTAAATTCTTCAAACTTTTCTTTTATGCAATTATATTCCTTATCAGTGTTACTGGCAACACTCTTGTCTGTGTTGTCATAGTTAAAAGGCATCGAATGCGCACCGTCACAAATTGCTTCATATTAAATCTGGCAGTGGCTGATCTCGCCATCACCTGTATCTGCATTCCATTCGATATCCCAGTTCAAGAAAACAACTACAAATGGCCGTATGGAAGTCTTCTTTGCAAGCTTCTCTACCCTCTTCAGACAATGGCTATGTTCGCGTCCATCTTCACTCTGATGGCCGTTAGCCTAAACCGCTTTTGGGCCATCGTGCACCCTCTACAAACCCAAATGACCAAGAGGCATGCAAAGGGATTCATTTCAGCAATATGGCTTTTATCAGCCCTGATCACGCTTCCTTACATCATAGTGTTGCGACTTGACGAAGAGAGGATGAGTTGCGAAGAATACTGGCCTGTGAATGTTAATTACAGAAAGGCGTATACACTGTCACTTTTCCTGGTTGAGTACGTTATCCCTTTGGCAGTTATCACATTTGTCTACTTGAAAATTGCACGGGCGATGCGAAAATGTATTAAAAAAAGAAAAACATCTTGTACTAACCAAGACCTCAGCAAATCACATCAGCTCGAGAGGAAGAGAGTTGTGCGCATGCTAGTTGTTGTAACAGTTCTCTTTGCAATCTGTGTTCTGCCTAATAACATTATGTGGTTATGGCTGGACTTTGGCAACGGTGAGGAATACGAGCATTTTTGGGACGTGGTCGCTATCACCAATATTATCTTGTTCGCTAATAGTGCAGCGAATCCAATAGCCTACACAATATGCCACGACAATTTTCGGGAGGAATTCCGACATTATATCTCCTGTGACCGAAATATTTTTAAATCACTACTGGAATTGTCGACATTTTCTAGAGCCCAACGTCCAAGTTACTATACTACTTCATTGACTCGAATAAGCTCGAGGAGAGGAAGAGAATTAAAGAGGATGTTGAATAAATCACCAGAAACAAATGTATAACCCTTAACGAGCGAGGAATAATACAAATACAGTGAGGCCAATATCAAGAAAACTACCACAAGAATATGTTATATGAAACAACATTTCCAGCAATGACTTGTGGCAATCAGGGTTCGGTTACTTAGAGCGCGATTTTATACCTTTTTTCTATAGCTTTTTTATTTTGAGTTTTGCTCATATTTTCTGTTCCCCAGTTTCATACGTCAAGTTTTTCTCAAATTTACAGACCATAACATTAACACTATTATATTATTATATCATATTATACCATTAACATTATTATACGTGTACAATAGAAATATGTATACAAAAGAATATCCTCGATTAACTGTTGATCCTAAATTACTTTAAACCATCTTTACAGAAATTCAACTATTCGAGCTCCAGCACCAAATAAAAGACTAAAACTGGGAATGTCTCGATCGACGTGAACTGTTTGTTGCAAGACGAAGAGACGTACATTAAGTTATAGCTCCTTTGACAATAGGCAGATAAACAAACTTTCCATCTTTCTACTAGAAATATAATTGCAAGACGAGAGTATCAGTATATATAGAAGCCACCTGCAGACTGTTTAGAACATGCAAAGTTTAGTTCGTTTCGAATTATGTTTCTCAATAGGCCACTTTCGATATATTATTAAAATTCAGCTTGATGGTGAGGCCTAGAGGACACACAAAAAAGTGAATAAACTGACATGGTCATTCAATTTTCTTTGTTTGTGTCTTCAGAGCCTCACTGCCAAGCTCAATTTTAATATATCGAAAACGGTCTAAAGCGATTTTTGAACTTTGACCCTTGGAGAAGCCCACAGGCCACTGAAAAATGTGCTTCGTATTTCCAACTTGTGTAAGAAGACTAAAACAAATGACAAAACTATTTCCATATTGCAAAAGTCGATGTTCTTTCTGTTACACGGTGGATGTTTTCAAAATTTCAAGAGATTCAAATTTGATTTCTTTTTATGCAAATGTACCCTCGTAATGAGCATTACGGGAAAGCTCGATCTTTGCAACTTTGGACGGCAAAAAAGAGCTACCTGTTCATTGATTCCACTGTGAAGATGGTATCTGAACGAAACAGTAAAGCTTCCTCTGAATTGGGGCAATTCAATCTGCGAATTTTAAAATCGAGAACATTTGATAGTAGTCGCTTGAGGTTTATAGCTTTTCAATTTACAGTTGTCTTAGAGTATGCTGCAAAGAGGTTAATGTTCTCATGAAAACAAAATAATTCCACCAAAAAGAAAGGTTTTAAGATATCCTAATACCATCCAATTACTCAGCAGCACTGGTTCTGATGGCGCGACAATAACTCACAAGTAGCTTTACTCGGATCGAATTGCCCAAAAAGCATTTATATCATGACACCACAGTGCATTGAGTCTTTCAAAGTAGGTCTAAATTATTTTCCTTTCTTTTTTTTGAGTTTTGGAACACTTATTGCGGTAAAAGGAAAACAAGTCTCCAATATTTTCGTGCCGCCGTCGTGTGTGGTATGACATGATCTGACATTGTCATATCCGTTCTTGTTTTGAGCGATATTTCCAAACGCCACCTCCAGCGATATTTCCAATGGCCACCTCCAGTTATTCGAGTGCTACTGTAGGAGTTGATCCGGATCAAGATCATTGATTACAGTGATCTATGATAACTCGGATCATGGTGCATTAAGGAACCACTGGATCCTTCCTAGGATGCACCATGATCCAAGCGAATTATCTCGTGACCCTTTCCAAGGTTCTGTTGTAAAAGATCAAACTTGAGTTTTTAGTTATTTTTTCACTTATTTCATTTCTTTAGTTTGGATAATGACGTAGTCATTATTCGAGATATACGTATATAATTTTCTTTTCAAATTTAGCCTCCTAACGGCTCGATTTTGGCACATTTTAACAATTTCATTCATTTACCTAGTGTTTTTTTTTTAATTTGTTTTTATTATTTTTATTATTATTATTATTATTATTATAATTTATAGTGATGATAATAGTTTGGATAATGACGTAGTCATTATTCGAGATATACGTATATAATTTTCTTTTCAAATTTAGCCTCCTGACGGCTCGATTTTGGCACATTTTAACAATTTCATTCATTTACCTAGTGTTTTTTTTTTAAATTTGTTTTTATTATTTTTATTATTATCATTATTATTATTATTATTATTATTATTATTATTATTATTATTATTATTATTATTATAATCAAAACTATAACAAAATTCTCGAACGCGATTGGCTATCAGCAGCCTGATTTGAGCATTAATTGGACAGTTGCACACGTCATGCATGTAATTGGACAGTACACGTCATTTTGCGCACGCTGTTTCGGTGCACTTTGTCGAGTAAACTGCTTGGTTTTTCAGCATTCATAACAACGTTTTAATATCGTTCAGCGCTCAGTCGATGCTTTGTCCCTTTCTCGAATTTTGTAAAAGTTTTGATTAATTGGTAACAGGACATCTTGTCGTCCAATTCAGTCTGTAATCATACTTGTGATTAACAAATCGGACTCCCGCTTCGCGGTCGTCCGATTTTGTTAATCACTCGTATGATTACAGACCAAATTGGACTCCACTCAGTCCTATTACCATTATTTATTATCATTATTATTATTATTATGTAGCAGTGAAAACTATCTGTATGCCATACAGTTAAAAGGAACACAGGGCGCCAAGGCGTGGCCTGTGCTCCGGCTAGTGAAACTAGAATTAAAAGGTAGTGTATTATTATTATTATTATTATTATTATTATTATTATTATTATTATTATTATTATTATTATTATTGTTATTGTTATTATTACTATTATTATTAAAATTGTTATTGTTGTTATCATTTTAAAGACATGCAAACATTCGTTAAGGCATTGAGAACGCTATAACTGGGGAACTCTGGACAAAGCCAGGAATACTGAGCAGGCAAGAAATGCAATTTTTGTATTTGACATTACGATGCTTAGGCTTCTTATAAAGCAATCACTTGATTGTTCGAGTAAAGTATTCTTTCGCGTTTAGCTTGAAGTATCTCAAAATCTGAATAGAAAAACAAAACCTAGATAAAATTTCATCGTACAATGTACATCACAATGCTCTTACAGCAACTAAAGTATAAACATATCTTAATTAAGGTAACTGTACTTCAGAACGGGCAAATTAATACCCCATTCACCAACTAAACTAGTTTAACTAAATCAAGTGTAGGTTTTTCAAATTTGTCAATTACCTTTTGCAGTCATTTTGAGAAGACGAATTTTAAACCGCTTTGCTAACATTTTTTTTTTTCAAACATGTTTTTGCCTTGTTAATTTGTGGGGTGTGTATGGTATGAGCAACTAAATTTTAACCTTGTTTAGTTAAACCACTTTTGAACATGTTTAACAGATTGGTGTGAATGGGGTACAAGTCGCGTTACGAGCGATGGCAAGTTTAGCGAATTCCCTAATGGGCAACTAATTACAATGGAATAGAGTGTAGTGGACTCTAGAACCATCCGACAGTTCTGATTATATTTGATCTAACGACATGACTTTGACTCTGTAACAGAGCCGAAATATTGCAATTTTTGCTTTTTACATCGTAATAAACCAAAACTTGGCTTTCAACGATGTAAACAATCATCGGACTCGTCTTGTTTATGTTTGAGTGTGAGTAGAAGCACATATTATTGAACTCGTTGTGAGAATTAAATGGCGCAAACTAAGTTATATTACAATTTTATAATCACTGATTGGTGACAAATTAATAGTTAATTTTGGAGCGAAATTTCAAGGTTGGTTCATAAATTTACGTATGAAATTACAAAATTGTCATGGCATCGTCCGGCGGGAAATTTCTCAATACAATAAATAAACAATTTCAGTGGTCATCATCTGGTTACCCATACTACTTCGCGGTAAACATATTTTGAATAATTATTCTTCAATTTTAAATTGTAGAGAGTGTTTTAAGACCCAGTTGAGTGATCTCAGATATGGTAAGACGTGGTAAAGGAAACGCACGTTGAGAGCTAATGCATGTTTAAAGATGGGGCTGATAAAAACGCAAATATTTATTGTCACAATTTTACAAATATTGAGGCGGATGCCTTCAACAAAAAGATTTTAAATCTTAAATGACTGGATCATAAAGCAATCTTTTTAATCATTTGACATATTTTGACAATTACTCTTTGTTTAGGATTAACAGCATCACGAAACCAAATTGAAAGTAAAAACAGTTAATTCTTGTTAAAAAACTAAATCACCTTGTGTTCCATAGCCAGAAAAACAAGTTTCTATTTGGCCTTGTAAAAATGCGAAATGAGCTCATTTAGTTTCCATTTTTGAGGTCAAAATATAATATGAAAGCATTGTTAAAATATTCAATCATGAAATAATTCAGCGCGATTTTTTGTGTGCCGAGCATTTTAAAAAACGTCATGTCATAATTATCAGATGAGCGCAGGTGATATTTTTTAATATAAAGGCAGGAATTCAGAAATTTGCCTTATCAGAACTCTGGTCGTCAAAACAAGAGGAAAAGCTCAACCGAACAAATTGAATTCAATGGTATAATTATTATTTTTTGTCTATCCCGGTTGGAATCAATTCTTGGAGGTCTTTTTTTTTTCTATTTTACATATAGTTTGGGTATTTTGAGACCATTAGATTTTTTTCCACCAGATCGATAATGGTCGCATAATCGCAGCTCGAGCGCAAACGGTTATGACAATACGAGATAAGCTGACACGTCAAGTTACCTCCAATCGTTGATGTTCTAGCATTTAAAACTTAAGTGGTCGATTTGAAAAGAAAGCTGATTGTGAAGACATCGGTCAAACGTTCCATCCAGTTGTGTTGTTTTCACTGAAAAGCCACTACAGGAGCTCTACCAATCAGGCTGGAAACACCCGAATCGTTAACACGTAAGTCATTTATAGCTCAAAATCAATTTACTATATTTGTAGTAACATGTGCAAGAGTAACATACTCTCGGGGCCTTCTTGTAACTGTATGGAAATAGGAGGGAATTATTTCCTCTCCCTATTTCTGAGATTTTCCGCAAGGTTCAATTACAGCGAAATATGGTCGCCAATTCGAAGAAAAGCAAATCTTAGTATGCCACACAACTTGCAATTTATATCACTTTTATCATAACCAAATATTGGTGAAACTTTTAATTTTTGAAATAAGAAAAGTTAATATATCAGCTAATATGTGACGCAGAACGAAACGGCAATAAGTAGAAGACGAGGCATCTTACATTACAACTTTGGGTTACTGATTACAGTGGTCAAATAAACGATAAAATGAATACTAGTGACAGGTCCTTATCAAAAAAAATCCATTAGATTTCTTGCTTAATTTGTTTTCCGTTGTTTATTCACTGAACAAACTGAATTGTAGGTTTATTTGGTCATGAGAAATAAGGCGAGAGTGACCAACACAAAAAAATGCCTTATTTGGCCTTACAGTTTCCATTGAGCGCGCGAGAAATTTTCCCGGTTCCCAAAACGTGCGTTGAATATGAATTTAAAAAGAAAACACAAGTTTCGCAATCGGCTGCTTTACTAAATGATTCAGAGCACATACATCCGCCGTAACAAGTAGGCGATTGTGTGTTTGAATGCGTTTCAACACATGTACATATACCTGTCTTCTTATTAACACCGGCCAACACAAAACTGAAATAATCACGACTCTTTTGTGTTCAGGACCTTCCGTGTGTTCCCACTATGAAGAGGCTATGATCTAGTCTCTTACCACTGTCGATCTCCAATTGAATGAAGAGGAATGTTGACGATGCTATATTTAATTCAACCTCTTCTCTTTTTTTGATTGAATTTTCTTCGTTTTGTTCGCCTTTTCTGGTAAAAAGCGCGTGCGATACTTAAAACAGTTTACCGCAGACCGTACCCCGTTGCCTCAGCAACATGAGAAGCATAGTAATATCTAGATTGTTGTACTCGTTTTTTTGTTACTGAATAGTAAATACTGAACTAGCTATCGTTAATCAAATTGCAAGCTCCTGTGAAGCCTGTTCTCTCTATTTTTCAAGTGTAACTGATACTGCTATGACAATGGGCTTGGTCAGTTTCCCAGATAAAAGTTCCAATCAAGTTTTGGGCATTGCCCGTGCAGTCGTAATCATTTATCAAATATTTCTGGAGGAACGCTGAGCGTGCTAAATTTGCCGGATCTCCGCTCTAAGCGTATCTATTCAGACCGTTTCTGCTCCTCCATAACTTTGCCAAAGAACTGACGGAACAGCCATTGTTATTTGATTTATTGGCGTCATCGCAGATTAATTTCTCCAGCTGTGTTTTTCTTTCTATCCTCTATTTTTCCATACGTTATACTCGAAATTTATTCTTGTGTCAATTATCATGTACAACATCATTGTTCAGTTGTCAATTGCGAAATTATTTGCTATCTTCTTTATGGAAACTAGGTCAATGTGTGTTCAGAATCTATTTCTTTGGCAATTAGCGCGTTTTTTTGTTGTTGTTTTAGCAAGCACTAGTACGCTGAGTTAACTGCATTTCTTGTTTGGTGTCTTTTGGCTGTAGATCGTGAGAGCACCTTTTATGAATATAAGGGGACAATTTGGAAGATCGAGGGAAAAGTGCTACAGAACGAACTTCACTGCATTGAGTAGGAAAGCAGATTTAAAATAATATTACTGAATGCACGAAAACGTTTTCTGGAAGGCAAGAAATCTGCTCCAATTAAGTTCCATTTCTGTTTTCATAATTTCTCGTCGAAATATCATTGTTAATTAACAAAATTTTCAATTTCAGGAACAAAAGTAATTTTACGGTTATATATCCCCCAGGTAGGATACGCTTTGGTTGGACATTTGGAGATAATCTAGCAATGGCTAATGAAACCTCCGATTCTCAACTGGGAGAAATTTCGCCAGCACAGCCGACTTTGCAAAGGAATTCTTCTTTTCCTACATCAGCTGATGCCATTTCAAAGACTGAATTTCTCAAGTATTGGAAAATGGTGCTTTTGATTCTTTATTCCACAATATTTGCGACAAGCACGGCTGGCAATGGTCTCGTTTGCTTTATTATATTAAGGAGAAGAACCTTAAAGAGCGTCGTTAACTATCTTATTTTGAATCTTGCAGTGGCAGATCTCGTGTTTACTTGTATATGCATACCATTTGATATTCCAGTGCAAGAAATGAATTATTACTGGCCTTATGGTGCCTTCATGTGCAAGATTTTGTATCCTTTACAGACTCAAACTTTGTTCGCTTCAGTGTATACTCTTGTTGCATTGAGTCTTTCGAGGTACTGGGCTGTGGTGCATCCGCTTCGACAACAACTGAAAGTTGAAAGAGTGAAGTGGGTGATTCTTTTGATCTGGGCAGTGTCTTTCATCCCGGTGTGTCCCTATGTTGCCACCCTCCAGCTGAATCAGACTACGTTAAATTGTGAAGAGAACTGGAAGAGAGAGACGTCAAGGAAGGCCTACACGTTATCACTGTTCTTTCTTCAGTATGTGATCCCGCTCACAGTAATTTCCTGCGCGCACCTCAGTATTGCTTTGGAACTCAAACGGAAAGCTACTACACGAAGGAGAAGCTTTAGTATTCGTGGAGTCCAGCATAAGGAAGCCAGGAAAGTAGCAAGGATGTTAATAACCGTGACTTTGCTTTTTGCAGCGTGTGTCTTGCCCACCAACATTCTGTGGCTTTGGCTAGACTTCGGGGCAGCCGACAAAAACTTTCCTTACTTCTGGGAGCTCTTATCGTTCGGTAACGTTGTAGTGTTTTCTAACAGTGCTCTGAATCCCGTGTGTTATACCATGATGAACGACGCCTATAGAAAGGAAATAAAGAAAGTCCTTTTAAGGTGTTTTAAGATAGAGTAAAAGAAACAATCCTTTGTGATTTAATTTTCATGACATTTCATTTTTGATTTTATTATTTTCATCTGATCTGATGTATTTTATATATATTTATGTTACGTTATTGATTCTGTTTATTTTACTTCACCTGACCGGTTTTAATTAGGAGGCGCTGTGGCCTCGTGGTTAGTGGTTGACTCCGGAACGAGCGGCCCGGGTTCGAACCAAGGAAACAAGGATAGTAGCACAAAATAAACTGTACACTATAATTATATTTATGTAACATTTCTGTTAGGTTTTAGTAGCAAAATCTTCCGGGACAAAATAAAGTTAATAAAGTATGTAGCAAGCAGGGTGTCAAAGTTTACACAAAGCGATGAATTCAATTTCCAGATAGCTGTATTTAACAACTATTCCACAAGCGCGCGTTGGATATGAGATTGTAGATAGCCAACGAAGCGCATAGCGCCGAATTGGCTATAATCATCTCATGCCATATTCGTAGAGCATGGTATAATGGCTCATTGCCCATGATGGCTAAGCCAATGAAAACTCACGATTTGCATTATCCAATGATCCAGTTTTTAATAATCGTTTTTTTCAATAATCGTTAATATTAATATTAATAATAAATCGGCATGGTCCGGATGGATGAATCAGTATGATAACTGCGTTCGAGGGAAAGCAGTTCTAGTACCGTAATGGAGAGGAATCGAGTTTTCCTGTATGTGTCTTGAGACACCAAGTTGCCCTCATCCCCCCCTCCTTCCACCCTAAAAAATATTGCCAGGGGCAAATGACGTCATCGCGTCTTCATGTGCTCGTCGCGTCTCCGCCTGCTTTCTTTCGAGTGTTGTGTGTCGAGGAGTCTTTTTCGAACTTTCGCATTTAGTATCAGTCACGACAGATAGGTGTCTTTGTCCGGTCGAATATTGTTTGGAATCGGTGGAAAAGTACTCTGAAAGCAAGATCCATAACAGTGAGCCTGAACCAAGGAATGGCAAATTACATAAATACTGTTTGCTGTATTCATCAGGGCAAATACTCGAATTAGTCGCACAGAGTTTGTTCGCGATAAATGAGCACGCGATTGCAAATATTTTTTTTTTTGTATTTGTGCTTCCAGCTTAGAATAATAAACAGTCCTTGTTGAACAGCTTGTCGCCTCATAGCGTTTTACTAATTGGGATGACATCACAACCTATCACAAGTAGTCAGTCGCTGAAATGCCGTCCGCCTATCTATTCTATATATAGTCTGGGTTCCTGTTGGCAGGTAATCTTCTTCCTGCTTGGTTTCAGTTGAATGTTTTACCACTTTGCAGTTACCTCCAGTGGTCCAACGTCACATAATATTCAGGCGGTAAGTATAAATTACTTTGTCGCAAGCAGGACTTTTCTCAGCATAGAGTCCTCTTCAGCAGTAGTTGCTGCTTGTTGTATATATAACAGGAGTTCAAATTTACTTTGCCACTTCTTTATCTGACGTGAGATATCACTAAGCTCGTTTGTAAGCTAAAGGCCCATACCTCATTCCTTCTTTTAATACCATATTTCCTCTCTTATTCAAAATCTATATATCAGTTTTAGGCGTTTTCCCGTATCATTAAATATACTCCATTTGTCCTTTTTCTTTGCTAGTTGAACACCATTCTGTTTACGTGTCTGCATTAGCGATACGGATGTCTCTATCTTCTCTAGTTTTTTTTTATGTGTGTGTGTGTGGAATTTAATTACTTGCGGGGATATTACCTAGTCGCGTATAAGAGGCGGATGTTGATGTAAAACCAATGTGCATTCGTAGCCATTTGGGATAATTAAGAAGACATAGCGATTTTTATTCTGCCCTGCCGTGCATGTAATTTGGTCCTTTGCTATTTTTCATTAAACAGTTTTTGGCTGCTGTCCAGCTGCTGTTTCCGTTCCAAAATACACTAGTTGTAAACATCGCGTCTGAACTTCGATAAGAGAGTGACTTAGTGAGGCTGGCGTGAATACCGACGTTGCTTTTCCCCAGAATAGTTATCAGCATCCATTTCCATTGTTAACGTACCTACCTGCTTGTCCTCGGTTGCGACGGATAAGGTTCTAAGGCTCACTGTACCATCCGCTGTCAGTACGTTAGAAAACGAGAGAAATGCGCCTTTCGAGTAGAAAATAATCAAACGCATCCACACTTTTCATTTGCAGGTAGCAGATCTGTTTCATCGTATTTGAGTTATGTACATGATTGTAAAGTATTTTAATTCTTTACTTTTATGGGGAAACTCAGACTGATGTTGATGCATGTACTTTACTGCATAGTGACAGGTGTTTACAACGTGCGTTTTCATTTAAACAAAATCATCCTTCAAATAACACTAGTTAATTAATTTTTTTTTTCTTTTTCGCTGTCTCCCTCTTTGCGTGGTGCATGTATTGTGGTCGAATAACGAAAACCCAACTTGTTGTTTAACTTTAAATCGAGTTTTTCCTGGAAGGAATTTTTACAACCTTGAAAACGAAACTGAATTGAAAGATGGGCTCTACAAAGAAATGAGGATAAATACTGCCTTAGGATTAATGCTCGAAAAGATAAAAAAAATAATAATAATAATAAACTTTCTACAATTAAGCCAATTTGGAATAGCGAGATGCTATGAAATCATTTCGTAGATGCTTTCGAAGAAAATGATTAGACACTGTTTATGCAGAAATGTACACATATGGCAACTTTTGTGACGTAGGATAATGTCTTTTGGAATATAAATATTTAAGGTCTCGGTGAAGGAAAACGAGGTACCCACGGAAAAAAATTCTAGTCGCGCGAGTATTTTCACTACAAAGGCAAGTTATATATCAAATTAAAGCTAAAAGACTAAATTACCTTATAAAAGATTTTATTTTATCGAATTTTAAAAGGCGCTTAAGTTTTTTGCTCTCGAACTCGGAGGTATCGAGTTTAGTTCTGAAGCTCCAGTCCTTTCGCGTTGTTAAATATTCACTTCTTTTTTATTGCATCTGATTGACAGATAAAAGACGACCTTAAAAAAGGGTGTGAGGAAATTTCCGATTTCCATTCACGGTAACTCATTTTATGTCAGTTTCTTTGCGTAAATCGCGCTCGAGATTCGACTTTTTAGTTTGAAATGTCGATTCCGCTAATACGAGACATGTAAATTTCCTAACACCCTTTTTAGGTCTTTTATCTGTCAATCAGATGCAATAAAAAGGAAGTGAATATTTAACAACGTGAAAGGGCTGGAGCTTCAGAAGTAAACTCGATACCTCCGAGTTTGAGAGCAAAAAAACTTAAGCGCCTTTTAAAATTCGATAAAATAAAATCTTTTATAAGGCAATTTAGTCGTTTAGTTTTATTTTGATATATAAAACTTGCCTTTGTAGCGAAAATACTCGCGCGACTAGAATTTTTTTCCGTGGGCACCTCGTTTTCCTTTACCGAGACCTTAAGGCGGGGGTACACGTGAATTTAAGTGAAATTTTGGTAAGTTTAAAGAGAGGTTGAAAGGGAAAAAAGGGTTATGGAACACCACCAGACAGTTGCCCGACCGCACAATGGCATCCCAGGTTGTTGGGCAACTGTTTGGAGTGTGTCTACCAATTTTTTAATTTCAAACTAAAACTATTTCTCTCCAAATATACCTAAAAATCACCAAAAAATTTCCAAAACAACCCAAAACATAGATATGTGAGATGAGCAGAGAGATTCTTGATTGCTTGAAACGTAAACAAGATATTTGCATAAAAAACATAATACCCAGCCAAAATACGGCTTTCATGTGTACCCCCGCCTTAAGCTGAATCGTTGGAACCTGTAGCCAATTGCGTGCATATCGCATATAGTTATTCTCTGGGAGCTTTTCATGAGTAATTCAAAGTAAGAAAAAGTGAACGACAAAGAAATACACAAATAAACAATAAAAAGTCTAAAAAGCACTGAATAGGAAATTTAATGACACAGAAAATAATATATAGAAAATAGTAATAAAAAACATTAAATCCCAATCAAAATACTAGCGATTAGCAATTATTTACTTTATTTTATTTATATACATTTTTTTCTTTAGCTACAAGGTGGTCTTTCAGAATTATACGTTTTTCATTTAACCCTTGTGAGATCGACGTTTACGACCTAACTAAAGAAGCAAAAGATGAAAACAAAATTTAACGAGTCTGTTGTACAGGGAAGATTCCTTACGGAAAATTCTTCAATTTCTACAAACTCCAACATGGTGGCAACACAACATTCCGAATTAATGACATCTGATCTGAGAGCGCTCAAGCTAACCCTCTACGCAATTATCTTCGTTGCAAGTGCGGTCGGTAATTCTCTTGTCTGCACAGTTATTTTGCGAAGGAAAAAGATGAAAACGGTCACAAACTACTTCATATTGAACCTAGCCATTGCGGACTTGACTTTGAATCTCATCTGTATTCCGTTCGACATTCCCGTGCAGGAAATGAACAACAAATGGCCATATGGGGCGCTGCTGTGTAGAGTTATATACCCACTGCAAACGTTGGCACTTTTTGCATCCATATACACCCTAACGGCTGTCAGTTTATCGCGTTACTGGGCAATAAACCACCCTCTCCGTCAGCAGCTTACCATCAAAAACGCTAAATGGATCATTTGCGGAATATGGATTGCGTCGCTGACTTCGGTCACACCGTACATGAGTGTCTTAAAAAAGAACGATGAAACAGGCTGGTGCGACGAGGACTGGCCAAGCAAAAGTGCAAGAAAAACCTACACAGCTTTCCTGTTCGCGTTCCAATACCTGCTTCCGCTAACTGTAATTGCGGGTGCATACATCAGCATTGGCTCGGAGCTTTCACGGCGCACAAGGAACGGAGACGGTTACTTACGAGATCTTCAAGCGGACGAGGAGAAGAAAGTGGTACGCATGCTTAAGGCAGTAACGCTGATGTTTGCAGTGTGCGTCCTGCCGAACAACGTTATGTGGTTATGGCTGGACTTTGGCAACGCTGAGGAACAGTACGATAAATTCTGGGACCTAGTCGCGTTCTGCAACATAATAACGTTTGCAAACAGTGCAGCCAATCCAATTTGCTATATGATTCTGAACGAAAGCTATCGCAATGCGTTCAAAGATCATGTTTCGAAAATATTTTGCAAGATCTCCGGGAGGCCCATTGAGGTTCAAAAGCAGTTTAGTGCTAGAAGCCAAAAGAAAAGTCGAAAGGAGAAAATGAGTTCGGCTCTTTTATAAGCCGATAAAAAGGCCTTTCTTTCCCTGTTCGTTTGAAAAAAGAAACATGGCTCGTATGCAGTTCACCTTTTTCTTTTTGTCTACGCTGGACTGAAATGCTCACATTTGTAAAACGTATTTAACATAACCTATTGATATCATGATTCCATGTCTGTCATCGGTCAGTCAACACCAGAAATTGCCGGCTTGCAATATGACATCAGACTATCACCGCCAAGCCTCGGTTTGAGAATGTAAATTGCAAATAATTACCAAGTAAACACGTTTCTAATTTTGATCGAGAGAGGAAATGCTAGCAATGTTATATGAGTTTCGTTTGAGTGGTGTTTACACGATTGAAACTGTTTTTAATGTCTTGGAGAAATTGTGATGTTAAGTGCACATTACTGTTGGTGACAGGTGTTTACAAATAGTGTTTTCTATCAACCAAAATGTCATTTAGTTAACGATCATTGCGGGGGTGCGGGGGGTACGTTTCTTTTTCCTCTTTGCTTGGATTATGCATTTTGCCTGAACAGCGAAAACCAACCGGTTAGGCTAACTATGATACCAATTTTTTTAAAAGCTGGAAGGAATAAATTAAACTTCTGACAACCACTGAGTCTGATATCGTGCCTACCACACACCTGTAATTTCGTTATTTCCTACGAGAAGCGATATCGATATGGCTTCTCGTAGGAAATAACGATCGTATTGACTTATTAAACTTATTGTTTGAGAAGGTACCGTACCAAAACGATAATAGGAAATAAAATAAAACTTTCCACGAGCCATCTAATTCAGGCAGTTGGTCGGTAAGATGTTATAAGCTTAATAATTCAGTCTCATTTTGGAGAAGAAAATAATTAGACCCTGCAAATGTGGTAACATATGTCAACCATTGTCGCGCGTGATGCATGTCTTTTGGAACATAAATATTTGGGCTACCAATTGAACTACACTGTCAAATTTAATTTTAATTTTTTCTATTTTCACTGCAATTACATAAAAACGTTTTAAACAATATTATAAATACCCAAGTTTGTTCCTAAATGAAATCCCCCATGGAAAGGAACAATCATTCTGAGCTCGCATCATTGTTTTTACCATCGCTGTGGCAATTAATTAGTAAATTTCGTGTGCTACCTGAGATGAACATCGATAATGTGCTAGATGTGTCTCGGTTTTAGATGCCTTTTCGTTTCATCACTTAGCTGAAGGCGGACATTCACACTAATTTGCTCAAAATTGTGTGTTTTTTCTCTCAAGTGCATCCGCGTTCAAAGTAAAATTAAAATTCAAAGAAGCAACTCTGTAAATACAACATTTTGTTGCTTTCTTCTTAAAGTTAAAAATAAGCTTTAAAGTAAAGTTGTTAAAATGCATAGAGACAGCTCTGTAAATATGGTATTATGTCGAGACCAAAAAAGTTTTAAAGTACAATTAAAATTCAGCGAGGCAGCTCTGTAAATACATTATTTTGTCGCTCCATTTCTTTTCTTAATTTTACTAATAACGAAGAATCGTCTTTATCGACTAGAACTATATGTAACTGAATGTGCTAGATATACGACTTTTACCTTTGTAGTCACAACGACACACTCTTTCATAAAACACATATTAGTAAACTCTTAGAAGGTGTTAATATTTGCCATAATTGATATGTCTCGCAAGGCATGCGCAATCATCTGTGTCAATCTTTAAAAGATAAGACGGCAGAGATATCGTTACACCACGATATCTGCAAGAGAATCGTCAAAGGACTGAAAGGAAGTTGCAGGACAGTGTAGATGTAATCTACAACGGTTCACCGTCAGAGAGAAGGTAAGACTATGAAGTTTGAGCGGTTGTGTCTTTGGTTGCCGAAGAGATATTGAATGTAAAGCTATAAGGTACCCAAAATCAAACCGGCTTAACTAACATGGAGTGACTAGCTGTAATCGGCTAAAATAGAAATCAAGTGGTAGGTTTCAACGAATGTTGTGTTATTAAACGTTTAAATGATAATACAAGTTAGTCTTAGTAATAAACCCTCTAAGAATTCAGTTGTGTTTCAGTGTGAGAGTTTAGAGTTTCAATCGTTGTCTAAAAGCGATCTGAGAATGCTGCCCTGAATAGAAATTTCACATTATTGTTTAGTCACTTATAAAAGGAACTGATGGTTTAATCACCGATATAGTGGCCATGTGTGAAAAAAAAGCGACCATGTTGCTTGAAAACGGAAGAGTTCGCATTTTTGGTAATATACTAAATATCTAGGAAACCAAGAATACATTTACCTTGGTATTTGAAATAAACGGTGTTAACCAATCAAGACAAACGAAAACCTGTTAACTAAATTAAAAGTAATATTACTGTGTAAAGAAAGCCGACCTTGTCATATGCAAATATCATTATTGCTCACTTGTAAGCAAAGGGGACTGCTGATGTGTTATTATCAAGCCTGACAAAGAAAACATGTTAACCTGTCCTTTCACCTATGAGCAAAATAGTAGCTTGAGGAAGAAAACGCCAAAATGAAAGACTTTGTGGGAGAGATTGCAAGTAGTGCGACATAAATTGGAAAAGCATTGGGTGCATGTTTGTCAGTGATCATGATTGAGGGTAAATTAGAACACAGAAAAACGTTTTCTTTGTCAAGCCTCTTCCTTAGTGATTGCCTTAAGTTGTGTGAACGAACAACATTGCTGCAGGAAGGCTTTCTCGTTTTGCAACTGACACGGCACAAATTCAGCAACGAGATTCGAGTCGGAGTAAGGAAGATGAGAAGTTCCGTCAATTATTATTATTATTATTATTATTATTTGATTTAATTTGTTTTAAATCAAATATAATAATAATAATAATATAATAATAATATAATATAATAATAATAATGATGATGATGTAAGTTGTTACTTTTAGTTCTAAATTTTGGCATTGTATTATTATTTTTATTATTATTAATCTGTAAATAATCTAATTTTTAAATAAATTATTAATAAATTATTATTATTGTTTTAAACAGTTTTGTTTTAATATAGGAATAATATTTGAAATTAAAGAATTTCCATTTTTATTAGCAAGTCGGTTTCTAAAGTCTACTGTAGTTTAAATCTAGACAATAACCTTTACCGAGATTCTTAAGTTATAAATATTCTTTTTATAAATATTCTTTTTATACTGTACTTTCATCTTTTTTTTTTGGAGCTGTTTTGACTTCCTGTAAATACATGTAGTAACAAGATTATTGGAAATCAAATAAAGTTTAAATTATATTATTATTGCGAATGTTTGAGACAGCGTATTCCCAGTATGAACGATTTTAGTATTTTGTGATATATTTCATTAAGCTAATTTATTGCTATTCTCATTATTATTATTATTATTATTATTATCATTATCATTATCATTATCATTATCATTATCATTATCATTATCATTATCATTATCATTATCATTATCATTATCATTATTATTATTATTATTACTATTACTATTACTATTATTTCTCTTGCGTGCAATTTAGCTTGGAGTTCCCGATACGGACGAGTTTCCAAGCAACGGCCCTCTTTATTTTAAGTTTATCTTACCACTTCTGGGCTTGTCCTGTTTTAAATGGGAGCGAAAAGGATAACGGGAAGTTCAATTTGAGCGCGTAAGTGAACGGCTGCTGGTCTTCAGTGAGGGTCGTACGGGGGGAGGGGGGTGGGTTGTGGTGTCTCAGGCACGGTTCAAGAACGGAAAAAATAAAGGATCACGGATATAAAAATATCGTTTTCCCGAATCACACGAATAAGCAGGTAAGACACATTTTTAATGACCTGTTCTTACACTAGAAACAGTGTTTGAAGGAAGTGAAATCGCGAATGGCTAAGTCTCGATCAAGGCTCCATATTGCAAATCGCCAAGTCAGTGACTCTCCATAGACGACCCTAACCATTCGGAGGACTTGCGTCTCAAAATCAAGTAGAATGGAGTGGTAAATTCACGAATATCGATTAAAAATTCAGGTTCTTAACGGGTAACGCAAAACCATTAGGTCACGAGCCACGAAAAATACTTTCCTAAATTCACGTTTTACGGAAAAAGTAAATTCAGCTAATCACGCATCACGAGAATACCCGGCTGTACGACCCTCTTCAGTATTGCCGTTGAGTGAAATGATATTGAAAAGGGCAAAGATATCTTCTACAGTGTGATCAGATGGCAGAGTACTTAAAGGGGTGGCGAATTAACCTTGAAACTCCATGAGTCTCGGAAAATGTTCGTCGAATTTCACTTGTCTCGGTTTATTTTAGCGGAGTACGATCCCCCTGGACTAACGTGAAATAACAACTTAGTTTGATGACTTGAATGGTCTTATTTGATACCACTTCACTTGATTGTACTTAGGGATTCCGATGATTGCAAATTAATCAGGATCATGACAGATACTGATCAGCGCTTTTGCAGACTGGTCTGGTGTAGGTTTGGCACAGGTCGACCTTAGCTTACTCAATTATTCCGATCCCACGTCCACCTCAAACGAAGCTAGAGGGCGACTTGAAAGGAATGGAGGTTGGGATAACTTTTAGAATGTCTGCGCTAAAAGTTGTTGCGCATTAATCACGGATAACCCTAGAACTGATATAAAACGTATCTGATCAAAAACATGAACTGTAAACCTACATGTAATTCATGTATGAACCATCGGGCGATTTTGTATTTTCTGACTGACGATGTAACATGGATCGTGCTGTATTGCGCTCGTTCCAAAAGAAATCACTAGAACCATGATTAAAAATAAAATGTATATTGCTGTTTTGTGATATTTGTTATCCTTTATGCATATTGCTCTTGATCCTGGATCATCTTTTTATTTGTATATTGCCAAAACAAATACCCTATCTTGATAGTATTGTTATTCCTACTTAAAGGGTTTCTTTTTTTAGAAACAATAAAAGGCCTTTCCATTTTCATGTTATCCCTACTAATTAACTAGATATTATCAAGTAGAAAAATAACAATATATATCCGCCGATTCACATGATCTAAAAACCACTCCGGTCCAAAACTCAAAGCGGACGATGCATTTACCTACCAGTCGGGTAAAGTGACCTTTCTTGCCCAGATCGATGCTGTTCAAATTGCTTAATAAAAGGAAAAAAACATATAGACACATGTCAAAGATACATGCTTGACTTGTAAAATTCCTGCGCATACCAATTCAGTGCTGAGTTATTGAAACAAGACGTTCAAAATTGCTCTAATGGCAATGACGTCATAACCCACAGGCACTTGTGGATTAGCCAAAGACATCAACCCACCATTCAACATCAACAACGATATTACAAGTGTAAACGGGATCTTGTTCCATTTAATGTATTTGTAGACACAACCTACTCTTCAAAAACCAATTTTCAATTAGTCTTACTAAGGCATCCATAAGCAGCATTTTCGTGTATCCTAAACCGAAAGCAGGAATCACTCGAAATATCGACAGGTAGACAAAGTTCTCCGTTTCACATTCCCGTGAAATTAAGTTCCGAGCCAAATTATCACGTTTCCCGCGCAATCTTGTTTTCCTCTATCGCAGATATCTTGATAATGGACGTGGACATAAATGGGGTATCGAATGGCATTCGTTTTCAACAACTTCAAAGCTTGTCGAGAGTTAAACTATTTCAGTCACGTTAAAACATAACGTATTTTAGACGCCCTTCTCAATACCATGGCTCGAACACGCTACCCTTTGTAGTAACTGAATAACGCCTCTACGAAGCTCGCAGGACCATTATTTACCGGTAAGTAACTCAACTTCTCCATTTGGGGCAAGTAACTGGTTTTGATTGTTATAACCGAGACACCTTAGTAGTCAGACGGGTTCAAAGGGCTTCCAGTTGTCTTTCAGTGAGTTATAAATTTGCTTTTCAAGGCTAACTTTCGGCTCAGCTCCAGCGCAAATAAGTAATTCCTGCTCAGACAGACAATGATTCAGGTGTTTTTGTGACGATAGCCGATTCCAATCGGCATTTGCATCATGAAATGCGTTATGTAACGAACCCACAACGTTTATTCGATAGAACTATAGATTATTGTCCGGATAAACGATTTAATTGGGAAGCTTTTGATAAAGCAACTCCCAGCAGTGTCAGGCCAGTTTCATTGAAAAATAAATTCCGTGTTTTGAGGTATTTCAACGGCAAAAGTGGAGACTTTAGCCAGCATTAGGGTTTTGGCCTAGACAAGAGCATGACACTCAACAAATGCCGAAGAATGTATATGTAGAAGAGATATCTGTTATTTGCATTTTCCTTATTGAAAACCTCTCCTAATTACCGCTAAGCTTGAATATAGGAGATCTAATAATTGCTTAACCAACCGGAGCTCAAAGCAGCTGTCGTGATTCCATTATTTTTCAATTAGGCCCTTGGCACCAGCATTGTATACCTCCATAATATTTGTTCACCTTCCCACAGATAACTCATTCTTTCATGGCGTCAAATTCAAGTGCATTTAATTATGGCCCCCGCTAAGATCTCTTGACTTATTCCATTTTCCCAAGTGCTTTAAAATTTGGACGTGGTTTGGATCAAAGAGAATAAGGCATTTTTTGGCCACTGAAAGATCCGACTCAAAGAAGCCTGTTTTTTATTTTCTAAGCCCCATGACGTTGTCTTTATTTTTCTCGTCATCCTTAGCTTGAGGCATTGACTGTCCCTGCGGATAAACATTCAATTTTATTGCTCAGGCAAACTATGTGGAATATGCTTATGAGTCACGTACTTGGGACTCGCCAAGGTTTTCAGTCGCCTTACTCGCTTTAGCAGGCTACCACTCCAGCTTCTTGCTGAGCAGTCTGGAGATTTTATGACATCTAAGCAAACGGTTGGTTCAAATCAAAGCTATGTGCCCTGAGAGTTGATAAAAAGGCAATCACTTCAAATTCATAAACGCTCACCTCATGCTTCTCACAAGGTGCAACGAGATAATTTACAAAAATAGATCGAAACCTCGAGATTACATAACTTATCCTTTTTCGCCATCGGCGTCTTTTACGAACGAGGACTATCAATTGTCGGCAACCCCTCATAAATTTTTCAGTGTTGTCTAAATTATACGAACGTGTTCCGGCTCCCAAAATGATCTACATTATTTTTATAAGAATATGTTTTGTAAGGATATCGAGACTGAAATTTGCGAAATTTTAAGGATATTTTAAGAATAAACCCGAAGCAGAGATTTTGAAAAGAATATATCTTTTTTGTGTGTTGAAAGATTGTAAATACAACACAGTTATTTGTTTTTAACTAAATCGTATAAAATCCTTTCTTCGCTAAGGGGCAAAACTAGACAAAAAAAAAAAACAAAATATCATTAGCTAATACCATCCAGACAGACACTAAGTACCTTCGAATGCAGAAATGTTATATACTCTTCAGAAAAATAAGAATACTCAGCCTCGATCGGAAAAAAACAATATTCTTATAGAAAATAAAAAAGTTAATCAAAGTGATAATTGCCACAGACCTCGCATCATCAGAGAAAGAAGGGTGTAAATTTTATCAGTTTAACGTGTACAGCATAGTTACAGTTCATTTTACTGATTTCATCCGTTATCATCAACCTGCTTGAAGACTGGCTGATGAGTAGATATCTCGATTCACTCTAGTATTGATAAGGGCTAATCTGCTTGTTACAGTATATCATAGCTGGTCATGTGTTGCCTTCATTCATTCTCGTTTTGTCATCACGCTTTAGTCATGCTTTACTCTTTCGGTGTAGCGCATGACTTTGCCCTTTTGCAATATTCGAGGCACTTGCAGCTAATAAACATGATGCAGTCAGCTTGAATCACAATGAATAAATATGAGGCATTCAGGTTTTAAAAATCAGGGTATAAAAATCCATTCGTTCTGTGTCCCTGGTGACATAGCTTTTGATATCTTCAGATGCGCTTAAGCAATCATCTAAAAGTCTAGCTCTTAAAACTGAGCACATAAATTGACAGACACATATGAATTTATTTCAATGGCTTATGAAGTTGCTATAGAAGCAAGCAAAGCTATTTTATCAATTTAAACTGGTAATTGCTATAATTTTGAGCAATGAATTTAATTTCCTGTTTCGTTCTCTTGCCACTTCTGTTAAGTTATTAAGCCGGAACATTCAGTCTCGTGCTTTAAGTGACTTCACCATGTAGGGGGATAAACCACACAACTTTTGGCATATTATATTTAGTTTTGGGAATCTTGGCAAAGTAAACATATTTTGTGCTAACTTGAGATTTTATATTTTGGTTTACTTGATCTATTGAGGACCTTATTATTTTTAAGATCAATTGAATAGTAGATTGTCTGAGCGTAATTTATAAATGGCGACATTTCTACTTTAAGTGGGTATCTGAGAGGGCTATGCGAGTGTATGGAAAAGTATGATGTTGCCTTATAGACATTTTTGTAATACTAAGATTACACTTTGGGCAGTTTTCTTTGAATTAAGTTCCTCGGATATCATTTTGATACCTACGAAATTAGAATATTTTTAAACAGCTGTGTCTGCAGTTGTATTCAGTTGTCGACAGTTGTTTATGAATGGTACATAACGAACCAGTGTTATCGTATTATTGATGCCGGACTAATGCAAGTTGGCATGCCAGTGATCATTTAAGACCGAGACCGAGGAATTTCGCTGACAACATAAACGGAAGTCTTGATATAAAATTTCATCGCCTCAAGGCCTGTTTTTTTCCCTCTTAATTATAATATCAGACTCTCACGTTCGCAGTGTGGACCCGTTATTTGGTGCTTTATAGTCTATGTTGCAATAAAAAAATCGTCTCATTTTGGTGAAATTGAGGTTTGCATCTTTCGATTTTTTGACGAGAAATCCTCTGAAACAACTTTCTATCCTGTAGTGTCTGTTAGGCTGTCTTTTGCTGCCTGTGGAATTAGTACAATGATAAAGACTTCGTAGCTGTAAAATTAAACTTATCAAGCTGAACTTTAAACTTAGTAATATCAGATAAAATTGAAAATTTAAGCGATTAACAATATTAAAGAGGTCGGTTCGAGGTGGTGGGGGATTTGCTTTGCTGGGAAAATTTAAATTTTCATAATCCCAGCAACGCTATTTAAAGCCCGGTCCTCACTAGCCTAACGACACAAGTATAACCATACCATAAGAATTAGCATAAGCGTAAAAGAATCTTATACACTACTGAGGACCGTCCCACATAATTATCACAAGCATGAGAATATCAAAACTTTACGTTCTTCTTATATTTTTGTCGCTTTATGTCCAATGATGACAAGTTGACATAAACATAAGCATAAGCTTAAGACTCTCAGCCAATCAGCGAGCACTTTATATGCCAACCTTGTCTTGTCAACCTTGTCTCAGATTAAAAAAAGTACAAACAAAACAAAACACAGTAATAAGAACAATATTCTTTGCCACTTCTCATGGAAAGAACACTGAAAGTGCACTTCCTCTTATGAACCTCCTTGAAATCTTGTCAGTTATGTCTATTTTTAAGATGCAAGCACTTAAATTTGCACATCGATGGCATAATAAAGCACTACCAAACATCTTTGACAACTATTTCCAGTATGCTAATGATATTCACAGTTATAACACAAGATATGCTACTAATAAAAACTTTTATAAGCCATGCACAAGAACCAACATTGGAAAACAGTCTGTATCATCAATTCTAGTTGACCTGTGGCAAGATCTTTCAACTAGCTTGAAAAATCTTAACACATTTACATTTCCTGGTAAAGTAAAAGAATCTCTTCTTAAAACCCAATTTAGTAACTTACCAATTTAGTAACTTGGTTTTACTTACTCAATTTAACAAGTAAAATCATGCTACGACTACCTATATATTATTCTGCCTATATGTTAGCTTATTTCTTTTTGTCTTAGATATAAATGTGTATATTTGTTGTTGTTCTTTGTTGTAGTTGCTACAATTAGTATATTTACCTTTCCTTAGCTAGGGGCTAACTGGAAAACTTTAGTTTATTTAGCCCCTAGACACCTTTAAACTGTAATAGACTAGCTACTTTTTTTTCTATTTTATTGCCCTTAAATTAATATAAAATGTAACGCTCATAGTAGAAAGGTGCAAATAAAGGTTGTTGTTGTTGTTGTTGTCCTCATTGGACATGACACCGACAGACAATATTGTAGATGGCGACAATACCTAATGTTAGTCTTTTGAAAGTGATTCCCCCCTAACACCATATTTTCACGTCCTCCCTCACATTTTTTTTATGCTTCCCCCCCCCCCCCACCTAGTCTGTCGATCCCACCAGTCCACCCCCAATAGAACCTTTCTGTTCTTCAAAATGGAATGTAACGCTTAGTTTCGAGACTTATTTTTTCTCATGATTTCCAGTTTGATCAAAGGACACAGTTGTAGTGTTCAACAACAATTTCTAAGGTTTTGCGTCCTAAGTGGATTCCAGTAGATTCCTTCCCTGACTTTGGTCAGTTTCGACTCATTTTAAATATTGCATTCATTTTATTTTGTTTTGATCTAATAAATATTTCTAACGCACCGGTTCAAGGTCATGTTATGACGTTTCGCGGGAAATAGCTTACAATTAATCAATACATTCATACCCTTGCAGGGATGCATTTTTTGATCCCTTGTTAAAATCAGTACGTTTTGCAGTATCCATTTAAGAAAACCTGCAAACAGCTGTGAGATGTAACACGAATTCCGTTTATTATATTATTCATAGTGTTCCAAGCTATATTTGAATATAAATTTCCATTTAAAAAGTACATATATTTAGCTGTTTGTCACATTTAGTAATTTGAAACGAATTGTTTGAAAATGTAGCCGTATTGTTTATGTTTCGACATTAATCTGTCTGCCAGTCAGATACTAATTATTTTAATTAACTTGACCTACATGCGAGTATGAAAAATTAAAACTTCTCTTCTTTCTCTGGAATTATTAACTCAAAATGAAATGATAATTACTCCTTTCTAGAAATTTTCACCCCAGGACATAAAGAAGAACGTCAGAATTCATTTATTAATCTATACTTAACACCTGGGTTCCGTCTCATAAACAATAGTTTCTCCTCCGTTTGTCTCTTAATAACTATGTATACGTGAGCTGTGTGGTTTTTGTCTCGATTGAACATTCATTATTAATAGTTGCATTTTGTTCGTTATTGCGATGGTATAGAGAAAACCAAGCATCGCACAATGTGCCAATCTGCATGTGTTCTTCAGATGATAAATAATTATGATGATTTCCTTTTTTCTTTTCTCTATAAAATTACAGGTGCCACGTAACCTTGGTCAGCTCGTCGAGGTAGCTTTTGGGGCGGATTTGAACGCAACTTTTCATTGCGGAAAATTCTTATTTTTTCTCAAGACTCCAGACCTTTGTCGCTGCACAGAGTCGTATAAGCCTTCTTGGAAAAGAAGAGGAGAGATCAGAGTTTAGCAGTCTTATCATTCCCATATAGTTTAACGACTCAGAAGTTGAATCGAGCTTTCAAGGGCTCGTCGATATGGAAAATAACGTATCTACGACCAACATCAGCTCTTATTTCAAACCGGCAAACGGCGACAACGCATCGATGGCGGCTTCTGGCGAAACTCCCGCTTTCAAGGCAATAAAGCTGTCATTTTATGCTGTCATCTTCCTTATAAGTGTCATCGGTAACACTTTGGTTTGCGTGGTGATCGCGAGACGTCGGAGAATGCGAACTGTCACGAATTTCTTCGTGTTAAACCTAGCAGCATCGGATCTCGCCATCACTTGCATCTGTATTCCGTTTGATATTCCCGTGCAGGAGAATCACTACAGATGGCCTTACGGACAGTTCCTCTGCAAGGTCTTGTACCCGCTTCAGACCGTGGCCATGTTTGCTTCTATCTTTACGCTGACTGCCGTGAGCCTCAATAGGTTCTGGGCAATTGTTTACCCTCTGAGAAAACAGATGACGAAAAGGCACGCCATAGTCGTTATAGTCATTATATGGATCGTGTGTGCAGTATTGACGGCGCCTTATGTGATGGTCTTAAACCTGGATGAGACAAGCATGGAATGCAGCGAATACTGGCCTGGAATTGACTACAGGAAAACCTACACTGCATCGCTTTTTGTCCTGCAATATTTTTTGCCTTTGACAGTGATCACACTCGCGTATCTTAAAATTGCTCTAGAGCTGAGGACCTGTGCAAGCATGAAAAACACTTTGGCGGTAAATGCTGTCTTACACAATGCACACCGAAACGAGGCTCGCAAGGTTGTGCGCATGCTCATTGTCGTCACACTGCTCTTTGCCATTTGCGTTCTGCCCAATAACGTGATGTGGCTTTGGCTCGATTTCGGCAACGGGGCAAGCTACCCTCACTTCTGGGATATGGTTGCTTTTACTAACATCATTTTGTTCGCCAACAGTGCGGCAAATCCCTTGGCGTACACAATTTGCCACGAGAATTTCAGGGAAGAATTCAAACTGTATTTCACCTGCGATCCAAAGATTTTTCAAAGCATGGCGGAAAATACAATAACTTACACGAGAACACGGCTGCGCAGTCTGACCGGAAATGATAAAAAATCCGTCCAGGCCGTGGAATATGAATATGGCGAGATATTACTGGTGGACGCGAAAGAGACTGTTATTTAATGATAGTCCCTTTGCAAAGTAATGTCTGTAAATAGCGTACAATTAGCCAGTAGTCTTAGCAATATTATTCTTGATATTGGAACGCGAGTTTTATGCTTTGGACCACGTGACCACATTTAAACTTTGTCATCTCAGATAATTTTAATAATTCAAATCATTTGCTCCTTAGTATGCTCTTCCAGTCATTTACATAAACAATAGCCTCAATTTAGCACGAAAATAGTTAACAATTATTCCACAAGCGCACCTTGGATATGAGATTGTAGATAGCCAACGAGGCGCATAGCGCCGAGTTGAATATAATCATCTCATATCCAACAAGGGCGAGTGGAATAATTGTTTTATTAAAAACGCCCCAAAAATATAGCAAACTAAACTTAAAAAGAAAACGAAAACGCTTCAAAAAAATCACGCGTACGCTTACCATATTCATAGAGCATATGATGGCTAAGCCAATGAAAACTCTCGAATTGCATTATCCAATGATCCAGTTTTTAATAATATCAGGTATTTGTCTGCGGACAATATCTGCTCCGAGAAGCGAACAGCTGATAAGCTTTGAAGAACAGACAATGTCCAAGGACAACCACGACGGCAAAGGCAACGAGAACGCCACAAAACAAAAAGTTCAATGAGCAGAACAATGGCTTTCACGTGCGTTATAAATCGTTTTATTATTCAACAAATTGTAACACTATCCAAATATGGTCATGGTGCTCTCGATATCTGTCATCCGTAGGTAACAGATATCCGGCGGTATACGTAGCTTCGTACGTGGGAAGAAAAAGTGAAGTGAGAAAATGTCGA
Organism: Micromussa lordhowensis; assembly: GCA_964020085.1. Taxonomy (NCBI): domain Eukaryota; kingdom Metazoa; phylum Cnidaria; class Anthozoa; order Scleractinia; family Lobophylliidae; genus Micromussa; species Micromussa lordhowensis. The sequence continues at coordinate 1,422,238 of OZ026599.1, forward strand.
CAGAGAGATTTTAAAATGTTAGGCTGTTTTGTTATCAATTTGTTGAATAATAAAACAATTATCCTGCTCAATCTCGCGGAATATCGTCTGATTTTAGCCGACTCGGCCTACGACCTCGTCGGCTAAGTATCAGACGATATTCCGCGCGATTTCGCAGGATAATTGTTAAGTACATTTCTTAGCCGTCCTCTGCAAAACAACAATGTGAAATAACCAAGTTCTGCGTATTTTGGAGAACGTGAACAACGGAGGCTTATTTTTCGTATTTACTTTTGGCATTGAACGCTGGCATTACATATTAAGCTTGAGCATGTTCTGAGACCGATAGGCGTATTGAACAGATCTAGGCATCTGCAAAATTCGACGGTAAAATATAAATTCATTTTCTAGGTGTCGTCCTTGGTGTCGCCGTCTTCATTGCTTAAGGTCCCTGCTGTCTCGAGTTCGAGATACAGCGGAACTTAACTGTAAACATGGTAAAAATAGTTTTAGTTGTTTAAAAAGTGCTCAACTTATTAAAGCGAAATAATTGCTATGCCTTGGTTTAGTAGCGCTTAATCACTGGTTGCTGAGATGGAGGTGTGGGAAGCTTTGGGATCTGAGGGAAATTCAGGTATCCACCGGCTTGCAGACGACTTGTCTTTACGTATGGAAAACAATTAATTAAGGAGAAGACCACACTTTCTATGGGTTTATAGGGGTGATAACCCACTTGGGATGTTTGCAGAACACGGGAAAAGTTTCTCCCAACCATCCCAAGTAACCCCTATAAATTAAACCCATAGAAAGTGTAGTCTGTTGCTTTTATAGGATTGCTGTGGGGAATGTTTGCTATAGAGAAAAAAAAAATATTGTACTTTCCTGATCAAGTTGTGCTGAAAGACAGAGAGTGTGTTAATTAATTCAAAAGGACTTTGACGGGAAAATGCAGGAATTCGTGGCCGGAATCAGTCATCACGAAAGTAAAAGACTATGCGAAAAGTCTGCAAGTTGCTAGTATATGCAAACTTCTTGTGCTTGCCAAAGGGATTCAACGACAATTTTCAAATCTTTTGCCAATCATGAAAAAAGGCTAGTTCTAGAAACGCTGCTCTGAAATTTATTCCGAATCTATTTAGTTTAGTCCCTGTTTCTCCGTATTTTGTTGAATGAAAATTATTGCTCAGACCGGCTAAATTCATTTATTGTGTTGTGCATACATGCATTGAGTTTGAGCTTAAACTTAAACTACTGATAAGCTTAATGTTAACTCAAAAGAAATCTCCTGAGTAGCGTCTTGTGCCCGTTTTTTTACTAGAGACGCAACCAGACGAACTACAAATGTTTGCCCAAGTTCGTCCAGACGGATACATGTAATGCGTCTTTAGCATAAAAACGGCGAGGACACATTATCCTTCTGGACGGATAACACGTCCTCTAGTATAGAAACGGCCATTCAGTCTCTCCGCGCTACCCCCCTGGGCGGGATTCAAACTTAAATATGACCTCAGAACGGATTCAACTGACCACCGTTGCTCTACCGAGTGTGCGAGAGCAGGTCATGGCATGGAGATAGAAGCTTAATGCAGGTGTTGGCAAATTGTGGTCGGCATTCAGCTGTCACTATATTTTTTTGAGAAGGAAGATGTTGTGATTTCGTTGACTGTCTAATAACTGATGATAATTATAAAATAAAATAAAAATACTAATAATAATAATAATAATAATAATAACAATAATAATAATAATAATGTTATGATGAAACAACAACAATGACGATATTAAATATTAGGAGAAATGTAGACTCGGAAAAATCCGAGTCCCAGATGGGATTTGAACCCACGACCCTCCTGGGACTCGGATTTTTTCCGAGTCTACATTTCTCCTAATATTTAATATCGTCATTGTTGTTGTTTCATCAAAACATACTCACTTTGGAGGTTGGTTGGCTGCATCTAGATATGCTTTAGTGTGACAGCGTGATGCTGTTAGTGAGTTTCACATGTGCTAATCAAAACTTGGCTGTGTAGCCGCGCGATGCGGTTCCAGTCAAGACCCACCCTTGCTCACCATACAGTCTCCAGTAGCTCAGTGGTTAGAGCATCCGACTAGATCACGGAGGGTCGTGGGTTCAAATCCCATCTGGGACTCGGATTTGTTCCGAGTCTACATTTCTCCTAATATTTAATAATAATAATAATATTAATAATAAAATGTTTGACTTTTTATCCATTAAATCAAATTCTATTGCCGGTTTTCATATGACCTCACTAAAATTCAAACTGCTGATCCTCCTGATATTTTACTCTCATGATGTATAAGAGCAGCTGAAAACTAATATCCATAAACATTTTTGCTCAGAATGGGTTCTTGGTTTTGTGATGGACCACGCTTGAATTTCTTATGCTTTTGCGTGACGCGGCATTTACATGAGGGCCATGTTGGTTAAAAAAGTGACTTATTTCAGGACTTATTTCGGGGAATTTGGCTATCTGAACAGTTCTTGTCATTAGAAAAAGTATCATTTTAATGTTTCTGAGTTCCTCGAGAGATAAATTCACGCTTTTTTAGCAAACCTCAGTGACAGATATTTCTGTTTCCGCCATGTTGGTGCCCATCTGGATAGGCACCAACATGGCGTCTCCTTACAAATCTCTATAAATTTGGGGAAAAAGTTTCTCCGAATTTCTTGCATAAGAAAAATCATTGTGACCTGAATCTTGGCGAGAGCCTTTGCATACTACCCTTGTTTCTTTTCTCAGATTCTGGACTTGATTTTTATTTTGAATGGCGTGACACTGAAAACCAGCAATTATTTACGAAGTGACCGGTACATCGTGGTACAGTGGTATTGCGTGATCTGCAGTGAGAAATCCACTGACACAATGGCGTCCACACGATTAAATCTAGGACTTTTAGTCGGTCTACTGTTTGCTGTTCTTTGCTTTTCTGGTCTCAACAAAGCAGACGATGTTATCCTTACTCCCTTGTTTGGAAGCAGCCACTATTTCTTGTTCAAACGTATTGGAGAAGAACTTGCAAATCGAGGATACAATGTAAGGCTTTCATTGATATAGCTTGATATTTTGTCAACACGTTTACTAACTGAAGCTCTCGGAAAATCGTGCTCGCAATATTCTGACTTTCTGTCTCTTATTTCCCTCCTGGTCAATCTGAATCGACTGTTACACCGGGTTAACTTCGCTTACTTGTGCAAAAATGACATTTGATTAAAAACATTGGAAGTCATTGGATATGGAAACAGGTCAATAAATGCATCGGTAGAAACTACCAAAAGCTCTGAAGTACTTTTTGACTTCAAAAATCACGAGTAAATCTAATGAAGGTCTTCCGGTTAAGTCGTGATATCGAAAAACACAAATACCAACTTCTACTGTTTGTATATATTTTAATTTTAAATTCATCTTGACAAAGTTGCATAAATTACCCCATACTCCATAGACGTCCAAACTCCAATATTTATATAGCGAGATTGCAGGCAAGAATTCTGTGCGAAAGCGCACGTTATGATTTAAGCGGGCCCATTTTTAACCAAATGATACATTTATAATTGTAATTTGACGAAGGGTGAAGAACATTTAGTTAAAAAAAAGTGTTTATTTCAACTAATTTGACTTACAATTCAGTCACATTTGTCGTGTCACGCAACACTGACAGAAAGAAACGGAGAAAGATAAGAAATAAATAGAGTAGCTAAATAAAATTTTACGCAGTGAAAGCGGTTAATACTAGTGAGGTTACAGCAAGGAATTGAATTGATCCTAAAGGCCAGAAATTTAATTAAGCAGGGGTGTCATGGCAATTTGTCATACACTCTTTTTATATAAGAATATATTTTATAAGAATATCGGGGTTGAAATTTACGAAATTTTAAGAATATTTTATAAATACAGCCTGAGATCTTTAAAAGGTTATAATTTTGTGTGTTGAATAGTTGTAAACACAATACAATTTTAATATATCGTTTTAGTTAAACCGTATAGGGCAGAACTGACCAAAAAAACAACAAATAACAGAATTAGTAGTATATCTTAAAAAAAGAGTGTATGATTCATCCAGTTATCCCAATCTCTAGGTCACAATGCTGCTTTCCTCAGCTCAATCTTTTAAACCGAGTGACAAGATTTCAATCAAGGTTTACCAAGTTCCATACGAGCCGGGTTTTGAAGAGGAGTTGATAGGAAAAAGCATGACAAAAGCCAAGAATGACTCTGAAAACGAAGTATCTGGCTTCCAGAAGCTGAACAACTTGGCCGAATTTCATGCGAACTTCTGCAGAAGTTTGTTGGACTGGGAAGGCATCAGGGACCTGAAGCCCGCCATCGTCGTTGGCGACTCGCATTTCAGCTGCAGTGGACTTGTAGCAGAGTTCTTCAATGTGAAACTCGTCTTGGTATGTCCGTCTGGCCTAACACACGCCATGTTGCCAGTTTTCAAGAACCCTGATCCTCTATCGTATGCTCCTCAACCGTTCACTGGTCTAGACGACAGCATGACCTTCACTGAACGTTTGACAAACGTTGCAGCGTTTTTATTGGTCAATATCATTGGACGAGTATTCATGTTTCCTGCCATGGATAAAGTAAAGCAACAGTATAACATTAAACCAGAGGTTAGCACGGGGGAGTCGCTAGGAAAAGCAGAAGTGGTTCTTGTCCAAAGTCATTTTGCTTTGGATTTTCCTAGACCACTTACACCCGGTAAGCACTGTTATAATAACATTTATTTTAATTTCTGTTTTTTTTTTTGTTTCCTTTTACAAGAGCGAAGTAAGGTATAAGCATGCCTAAAATTTCGAAAAATTGAACAAAGAGGGAGAATAACCAAATTTGAATACTTGCTATTGCCACTACGCGCGCTCTCGTTGGTCGATAAGCGTGATTAGATGAGAGTATGTAAACACGAACGGTTGTGACGTTTTAGATTCTCGCGTATTTTTGAGAATTAGTTTATAAAAGCAATAGAGCACTATTTCCGTGTTTACATAGCCTCATCTAAATACACGGAAGGTTGGGAGAATTGTCGAAAGTTATGCAAACCCGAGACGTAGTCGAGGGTTTGCATAACTGTCTCGAATTCTCCCAACACTCCTCGTGTCTAGATGAGGTTATGTAAACACGGAAAAAGTGCTCTATTGTCGGCCAGTGTCATCAATATTGCGCTCTTTCTTGTATATGTTGATGAACTGAGCGTCATGTTTAAACAAGTCACATGTTCTTCTTAGAGCGCACCAGAGTCCTAGGGAATGAACTGATTGTGGGACAACCATTCTTGACAAACCGGTTTCGCTTTTCGCTACACCTTTATAGTAATTAATTTTTCATTTGTTTTTTCCTTTCTTGTGCTTATGACAGCGTTAATAGTAACGGGGCCACTTTTACCTCGACCTGCTAAGACCCTTCCTCCTGAGCTGGAGAGGTTTATGACGAGCTCTGGAGAGGATGGTGTTATTGTTGTCGCGTACGGTTCTATGCTATCCACCTTGCCACCGCAAACGTTGAGGATGTTAGCTAAGGTGCTTGGTAGAATGAAGCAGAAAGTCTTGTGGAAGATAAAAGGTATTTATAGTTTAAGTGTTTCAGAAAATAAAAGTAGAAAAATAAATCAAATGGTTAGGCTTAATCAAAGTACTTTTTTTACTTTTTTCAAAGTAAATTATCAGTTACTTGATAGCTCTTGCGCCGTAACCAGATGACTCATGCAAAAACTTACTTGCATCAATGTAATGAGTCAGACAAAATGATGATCCTTGCAGATAAAACAATATTATGTGTGGATGCCTACTACGCACTCGTGAATAAAGACTGATCGTCACTGACAAGGTCTTAACCATTCTTCGCAACCTTCACTCCCATAGCCTGAAACTTCACTAATAGTTTTAGTCCATTACTTGATATTAATATGTGCAGATAAAAAAAAATAAAGAAAAGTAAAGAAAGCCATTCTCGGGAATTGGCTTCAGTGTAACGTGTAGAACAAAGTGCTTTATCGTAGTTCATTCTTCTGGAACATTTCAATACTTCTATCTTATTTTTTATACCTTTTTAAAGTTTAATGCATGTCCTCCCTCACAAACTTACTCAAACTTCTAATTCAGTCTTCATCATTTGTGTCAAAAAGTACACAAGTAATTAGAAAGGTTGGATGAAATGCAACGGTACGTAGAGAACACTTTTCTTGGCATCTAAACATTATCTTCTTCTTCTTTTTATTATTATTATTATTATTATTATTATTATTATTATTATTACTTTTTGTTATTACTATTAATTGATTTCCCTTTTTGAGTTCACACATAAATACCGAATTTTAAAAGCCACATTTACTTGTTCTCTAATTGTTACAGCGTCCACTTTGTTTCACTATTTCTCTAATTATACAAAACAGGGAACCTTTTGAGCTCTATACCGTCTAACATCAAGGCTGTTGACTGGATGCCTCAGAACGATATCCTTGGACACGCCAAAACAAGGGTGTTCCTTTCTCACGTTGGTCACAACAGCATGTACGAGGCTGCCTACCATGGTGTACCTGTTATTGGCTTCCCTTTGTGGACTGATCAACCCGGAAATGCCCAGCAGATCGCACGAGCGGGCATGGGGCTTTGGGTAGATATCAATACGGTTAATGAAGACGAGCTTCACAGGTCTGTTTCACGAGTTTTGTCTGAGCCGAGGTATGCTATCCAAGAAATATGCTCATGTTTTCTACATTTCCCTCGTTTTCTCAAATGCCCGTCGTGTTTTATCACAGTGTAATACACGGCTTAGGCTTCGTTATTTGTTAAATAAACAGCCGTTTAGACTCAATTCTTTTTTTTTTAAAAATATGCAAATAAACAAACAAACAAAAACTAAAAAAGCGATAAACAACAACAGCAATAAAAAACAACTAAACAACCAAGCGATCAAACAACCAAAACCTTGCAAAAATATGAACATTTGCTTCCCTTAAGATCAAGTATCGGCAGCACTGTTGACTGATGATCTACGCAAGTTGTTCGACTTTAGAAAACTCTTTCGTGTTGTGTCAATATACTGATGATTTTCTAGTTGAACTTTGTTTCAGCTACACTTAAACTTTGCTTAAACTTTGTTGTAAACACGATGTCGTTCTCTTCACAGTTTCAAGCAAAATGCTACACGTGTCTCCCGTCTCATCAAGGATCAACGTCGGACCCCCCTGGAACTGACAGGTGATTGGATAGAATTTGTGCTCAGGCATAACGGAGCGTCCCACCTGCGTGTCCAATCTTTCAACATGCCATGGTACCAGGAGAATTCACTGGACGTTGCACTTTTTGTCTTGTTTATTGTTACTTGCACTTTGGTATTTCTGAAGTTTTGCTGTCGTTGTTTATGCAAGGTTTGTCGTAAAAGTGATGTCCTGAAAGCAAAGGAGGAGTAAGAGGTTGATATTCGATTTGGGACCTACATGTAGGAAATAGTTTAGATTTTTAACTGCGTGAAAAGTGCTCAGAAACAATGGCCATTTGTACATTGGTAAAAATGGCGCTCTTAACTTTCCCAATAGGGAAATACGCTTCTCGTACATCTTCAAATGACTCTGACATCTACACCAACCCTCATAACGACGTCTACGAACACATTTTAATGGTAGTTAGGGGAAGAATAACAGTAATAAATGCGCGCTCTGAATTAGAGCGGTTTTCAATTGAAAACAAAAACCAAGGCTAATTACTTACCAATTATACTACTCAGCCAATCTCAAGCCGTAGTAAAACCAAACTCAAAATCAAAGTAATTGCCTGATAACTTTCGACAAACCGCTCTATTTATTTGTTAATTTGTCACTAATTGTTTGTTGTAAATTGTTTTTTTTTACCAACCGGCCGATTCACGTTTACGAGAGATAGAAAGAAGGTGAATGAAAACCAAACATTTTATAAAGGAATTTCCTAAATGGGAAGTTTATTAAACGTACCAAAAATCCACATCCAAATCCAAGTCAAGCTAAGGATGATTTCCAGTCCGTACTGCGCACTCTCGAGAGTTTGTTTTCATTTGTTGTTTCGCTTCATGTAAGGCATCACAAAATTTAAACGTTTCGCAACAACTTGGGTTGATTCATTCTGTACATATGTTGTGACAAAGTTGCTTTGACCAACAGTGAAAATAGAGGGAAAGGCGGAAGTGGTCTCGTGGAAAAGTAGCCCAGGCAATAGTTAAGCTATTATTTAAATGAATAGCACTTCTCAAAAACGTTCTAGGAACCAGGTCACGGTGAATGGCGATGGTGTTTCTTAACATTCATTATAGTTACCATCATTTTTTACACGTATATCTCTAAAGATCTATTGAAATTGTTGCTGTTGAGCTATTGTGATCAAAAGATACTGAAAAATACAACAACGAAACGAAACAAAAACAAGCAAAAAAAAACACTAAAGGGTTTTTCTACACTCAAGAATAATATATTTCTCCAAAATATACAGTTTACCATTGAAAAAAGGGAAAAGGTTAACGCTAAGTGTAACTGCGCTGTTCATGCATCTAAGTCAAAGCAAGAGGTACAAAATGCCAGACGAAGTTAGAACAGTTTTTATTTGAGCGTTGTTAAACCAGAACTAAAGTAATCACTCTAGCCAATCACAAATTAGACACAGCTTCCTGTGAAAGATTCAAAGTAGATACACGTAGCCGATGAAAACGTGTGCGACCTAGTCACTATTAGTTTTAGTTTTACTTTTGATTGGACGAGAAAGTTGGACGAACTTTTTTAGCCAATCGCTTAGCGATGTGGTGGAAAATCAAAGCCGATAACAGATCGGCTTTCGACGCTCTGTAAGCGAATTCTGCGACTGAAAGATGGATGGCATTTAAATATGATTTCCAGTCCGAACTGCGCACTCTCGAAAGTTTGTTTTAATTTTTTTTGCTTCATGTAAGACATCACAAAATGTAAACATTTTGCAACTACTTACATGAAGTAAATTCAAAGTTTCAAAACTACCGCCATTATGGATGCGAAGCGGTCGAAGCTTTATGCTTTGTTCTTTCTCGTATCACTTGATGAAACAACTTCGAAGCTGTAAAAATCAATGAAGCTGTTGGAAAAAAATTGAAAGGTCTCAAAGATAAGGTATGTGGCTGGTAACGAATAACATCGATTCGCATTCCATCGAGTGGGAAATTGTAATGTTTATAAACATTAGGGTGCTGAGACTGCGTAGTACAGACTGGAAATCATCTTTAATATTGAACGATTACCCTTACTCAGACAATAACCCTGAACCCTGGTTAATGCTGCGACTTGATTCTCTACTATCCTGAAAATAATTAATAACATTAGAAAATAACCCAAAGCAAATACGCACGCTGATTGGTCAGTTTAAAACCGTGTTTCTATAACTCCATAGAAACACAGAACAAACACGAGCTGTTGACGTAATGATGGCGCGAACAAAGAGAATTTACATTTTGATGATCGAAGTAAACAAGTTGTTTTTCTTTTTCTTCGTCGCGGTATTTTCTAAAAGAAATAGAAAACATGTTTTCCGTGTTCCTATCGAGTTATAGAAACACTCGTGAAAGTTTGGGAGAACTCAAAAAAGCTGCTCGTGTTCCCACAGCATTTCTCGTTCTCCCAAACTTTCACTCGTGTTTCTATAGCTCGATAGAAACACGGCACATGTTTTCTATTTCTTAAATATTGAGCTAGATTAAAAGTACAAAATTACACAAATGTTGTGTTGTGACTACAATCAATTGTATCTCTTTATTCATAATTTTCAATTATGCACAAGTCTTAAACCCCAATGATTTCATGAGATAGGCACGAGTCGCTGTTGTAAAGCCTTTAGAGCTTTGCAACCTAGCTAAACCTGGGTTTGCACAAGTTTGTAACATTTTACGATACCGTGTACACGAAGAAATCCTAAATGACAATGTATTGCTTAGAAACGTGACTTAGTTACCCGAAAACCTGTCGTACAGACGCTCTGTTCAGTATTCTTTTCTCAGAGTTTATCTAGAAAGAAACAAATTGATAATATAGGATTATGCATAACATTGAAAGAAATAACCTCATCAAATTACGTTTTACGTTTAAACATATATTCAAAAGTTGAATGTAGTCTAGAATTCGGGGGGGGGGGGGGGTGTCTAGAGGGTAGCACCGATGGCTGGCATAAATTGCCAACAGATGTTGTCTTACAAATGTGAACATTTTCTACCAGGGTCAAGAAACAAGGAAAAAACAAGCCTTTTCATGGTTATAACAAAGCAGAACTCATTGTAGCAGTTCGAGCTTTCTTTTGGCTTCCAGCGATGTTCAAAAACTCCTTTTCAACCCCAGTAGGCCTTCCGAAGATCTTGTAAAATATTTTTGACAGATGATCTTTGAACGCGTTGCGGTAGCTTTCGTTCAGGATCGTATAGCAAATTGGATTGGCTGCACTGTTTGCAAATGTTATTATGTTGCAGAATGCGACAAGGTCCCAGAATTTCTCGTATTGATCAGCATTGCCAAAATCGAGCCAAAGCCACATAACGTTGGTCGGCAAAACGCACACCGCAAACATCAGCGTTACTACTTTGAGCATGCGCACTACTTTCTTCGCTTCGACCGCTTGGACGTCTTGCAAGTAACGATTGCCGTTCCTTGTGCGTCGAGCAAGCTCCCATCCGATGCTGACGTATGCACCGGCAATTACCGTCAACGGAAAGAGGTATTCAAAGACAAACAGACAGGCCGTGTAAGTTTTTCTTGCACTTACACTAGGCCAGTTCTCGTCGCACCTTCCTGATTCATCGTTCTTTTTCAAGACGCTCATGTATGGTGTGACCGAAATCAGCGATGCAATCCATATTCCGCAAATGATCCATTTGGCGTTTTTGATGGTAAGCTGCTGACGAAGAGGGCGGTTTATTGCCCAGTAACGCGATAAACCGACAGCCGTTAGGGTGTATATGGATGCAAAAAGTGCCAATGTTTGCAGTGGGTATATAACTTTACACAGCAGCGCCCCATATGGCCATTTGTTGTTCATCTCTTGCACAGGAATATCGAACGGAATACAAATGCAAGTAAGGGTCAAGTCCGCAATGGCTAGGTTCAATATGAAGTAGTTTGTGACCGTCTTCATCTTTTTCCTTCGTAAAATAACTGTGCAGACAAGAGAATTACCGACCGCACTTACAAGGAAGATAATCGCGTAGAGAGTTAGCTTGAGCGCTCTCAAATCAGACGTCATTAATTCGGACTGCTGCGTTGTCGCCGTGAACGAGTTTGTCGTCACTGATGAATTTTGGGTTGGGAATTCTCCCGGTGTACCAGAATTGTTAAATCTTGTTTTCATCTTTTTCTTCTTCAGTTAAGATGCAAACTCTGATGGCATACAGCAATATCCTCACGATAAGCTCGTAGAAAAATTGTCACGTCTCTCCCTGAAAGAAAAAAACACAAACAGTCAGCCTCAAAGTTTGGTCACAGTGGTATTTTGATAGTTATTTAATTAATATCTGTTCAATGCTTTTTTATCGTTTGTTTGTGCATGTGTTTGCCCTCAGTACAATTGTCACTTATCGTTATCTCTCGTTGACGTTATATTTTATAAAAAGCCCCCGCAGACTCCCCAACAAACGAGACTTACTTACAAACTCAATTGATCAGTTGTATGTCCTTTGCATCGTATCAGGTATTTCGATTCAAGTAATGATTATTTAATACACTTCTACCTTAAAGGGGAAGCGTTAAATGCAACAAAATCAAATATATGTCGCTACCCGCTCGAGGGCGGTTGGATTGGCAAATGCTAGTGAGATGTCTACGCTTGAGGGCAGGTTTTTATTAGTATTATATTAGTGGCGACGAGCAACCCGCTTAGTAAGTAATGTGTGGTTCCTCAATGTTTGTTATTTTGTGATTTAATTTCAAGTTTATGATCAGGGTTTTGCTGACACTGTACTTCTCATGTTTACAAAATAAACATTGAATAATTAAAAAGGGAATTTTAAGTGTCACATTTTTTATTACTTTTTTTTGTGTTTTACCTTTAGCTGAACGCAAACGAGAAAAGTCCTAAGTTTCCCAATAAAGCTGCAATTAAAAGCAACGTTCTTTGCAAATGTAGCACACATCCACTGAGCTTGCAATCTGTTTATTTCTTTTTCGTTAGTGTTTGTTCTGATTTCCAATTTCAGTTTATTTTAAGTGACAGGCAAAATAAGATTTGCGTCAATTTAATTAAGCTAGTTACAAAGTCTCCAATTTAAAATTACAATTTCAAAGGAAAATAAAACAGGCCAAGATTATCGATCACGATATGCAAAAAAAAAATCAAATTAAATTTTTAAAAAAAGCGCTTGATTTTCCAACACAAGTACCAATTGGAATTAGCAAGATTAGCCTGATACCACATGTTATTGTTTGATGTTTATGTTTGTGTCGGAAAAGTAACATGATTGTTTTCTCCTTTTGTTTTTCATCATTCCAAAGATTTAAGAAATTCAAACAGCCCGACTTCGATGGATTCAGATTTTGGCTTGAACCTTTTCTACGGGTTGAAAGCTCTCTTTTTAGGAAATGCAATTTCACAGAAGTGTTGAATAATTAACACTAAATAATACCGTCAGACAGACAACAAATATAAATTTAAGTACGTAAACCTTTTTCCTTTGCAATCCAAGTACAATGAAATACAACATGGGTAGCATAAGCAAAGAAATAATGCAAGATAAAGTCTACGCGAGGGCAATTTCAGAAAGATGCGAAAAAATAAGTGATTGAACAGAAACTGCATAAAATCTAAATATAGTCTCCTACAAAGTGAATATTTTGTACCCGTTATAGTCATGTTAATTCTAAATGTCATCGACAGTATAAGATAAAACATTTTTTTTTACTTTCTAATTGTATTGTTTGCTAATCATCAGCGACCAAAATCCTTCAACACAAGTGGGACTATTTTCTAGTGACTTAAGTTTATTTTTGCCACCGAAACGTTATTACTAGTTCTTCTTTATCGTACTATTGGTTGCTTTGTTTGGCACCTTTAACGTAGGTTTCTTCCGCTAATTGCGCAAACAAAATGTGTTATATCTATTGACTTTGTGTCTCCATATTTCTCATCTATCTCGTTTTTGCTTATAAGTGTAATTTTTTGTGAAAAAAAAAAACGAAAATGTTTTTTTAAGACAAACATAGTCAAGAATTAATCAAGAACGGTGAGTAAATGATTTCTCATAAAGAACTCTTAATTACAAGTACACTCTGAAGATTCTCGTTGATGGTGCTCTCACTGCTTTACTTGAAACGTAATACCTAGTTCTACATCCAAAGTAATGTTAATGAGTCAATTTTTTTCCGCGATCGTTTTGTTTTCGCGTATGACCTTGAGTTTAAAACTGTTTTGTTTTGGTTATGATTGATGATGAGTTTAGAGTACGTGCCTTAAAATTACTTACGTTACCCCAGACAATTTGAAGAAACCCTGAGAAAATTATCGCCTATCGCCTCGATGATGGTGTTTTCTTGTTTTTTTTTCTGGCTCACATTATATAAACACTGATATATTGCCCTTACCTTAAGTTATCAGAAATGTCAACGTCGTTTGTTCAGTGGTGCAGAGGTGTCAAGAATTGCTTACTTACGTAAGACAACAAGTCTAGTCGAAACTGTTTTTGTGTCTAGCTTTTATATACCCTCAAAAGGCAAAAATCCCGTATTGCGAAAGATAATGAAGTTATTACATGTTTCGTAGTACAAAATCCATTTAGTAAAAAGCCTACATTACGGGTAATGGACAAATAATGCCTTTTAGAGTGTATGCGCAGAAAAGACGTGACTCAGATCAGATGGGAAAAAATATGAGAATTATCTATTCGTGGCCAAATCGATCGTTATTTTTCGGTTCTGTTTCTTTCTATTTCTTCCAATGCCAAAAAATTGATTATGAATAATTATTCTCGATGATATTTTCATACGGAGTGTATGATGACGAATTATAACAAGTGTTAATATAAACGGTTTTGTAGGCCTTCCACTGTAAATTACCTACATTTGTTTTTCCTTCGTCGCGGTTTCCCCAGGCAAAGGAAATTTAATTGTGAACTGTGATAACTCCAGCCATATTCGGTTTCAAGATTAGGCAGGTATGACCGTTTTAACAAAAAGATATGGAAATCGCAAACTCTGCCCACCAGCATGGAAAATATCTTTGGATCTTCTGTTATTGACCTGAGAATGCTGCCCTTTTCGAAACTCCAAATCTGGGGTCACAATGCTTCTTTTTTAAAGATAACAGATTTGAACTTTAAAATTGCTTTGAACCTAGCGTGCTAAAACACACGAGTTGAAATAAAGAAGACCACTTACCAAAAACCAGCGACGTTCTGTACACGATTACAAGCAAATGGAGGAGTGGCGCATCTCAATGTGAAGGCCACAGCAGCTCTTTCTATTGAGTATGCAATGAAAACAAAACAAAACTTACTTACTTAAGCACATTTACGTAGGGTTTGACATCGGCACACTGCAGCCATTTCGAAAATTGTGGGGTTTTCTCGCAGATGGACCATTTTTACGTGTAAACAGAAGTGAACGGCTCAATAGGGCTTTTTTTCTTTTCCTTTTTCTTTGAATAACAACAAAAAAGGTGTAAAAAAAAACTTTATTTAAATAAAGGACCAAAGTTTGCTATAGAGCTAATTAGAAATAGTGCAAGTCGAGTGTCTAACAGGAACTTAAGTTGGCCCATATCAACTTCTTTCCAGCTATCGATCATAAGCAGTATTTCTAGCGCCTTGAAATATACCATGATTATTTTTATGTGTTCCTTGCCATCCAAACAAGCTTTTGACATGATATCTCAGGAAATGCTAATCCCGAAACATTGTTTGTTCCGGGATAATGAATGCGTTTTTGGTTGATTTTATTAAACTGGTGACCTTATTATAGGCCAAGGAAACTTTTTTATTTGCTTTATGCTTCTTCAATTCCGATTCCGCTTCAGTCACTCGTGTTGTTTTTTCTTTTCGTTCTGTAACTGTTATCATCAAGGCTAAGAACCAGGATACAATCACAATAGTTTTTTTGATTTATCGGTGTTTTATATTGATCTGGAAGTAAATCAGTGTAACTTTATCACGAGGAAAACATGTGTGTTTTGTTTTTTCATGTTAGAGTATAATGTGCCGCCAAATATAAGGTACTTAGATAAAACATTAATTAATTGAAATAAAAACAAATAAAGTCTTAACTAGTGTTCAAGAGATTAAAGACGGAACATAAAGTGTTTCTGTTTTTGTTTTTATTTCTGTTTCTTTTGCCTCTGTTCTGGAAATTTCGTATTAAGAAAATGCTCTAAGAACCTCGTGAAACAGAGGTACTTGATATTTCCTAGCGCCGGCAGCCTTTAATTAAATTAAGAGAAACGAATAATGTGTATTTTCATTTCAAATGTCAAAGAGAAAATTTTCATCCGCTGTGTTAGTACTAGTAATCTCAAAATAATTCACCTACTTATTTTTTTTTTCGTACCATGTAGTACTTTTTCCAATATCTTAAGGAATTTGCGTCTATTTTTTTTTTTTCGCGATCCCCTTTTTTCTTATTTCATCAATTACTATTACCTTTTTGCCCCGACAATCGTCCTTTAATTTCTTCAAGGGAATCATTTACAAGATGCACTTTTACGAATCTCCTTCTAGTTGTAAGATTGTATGATGTCATATTATTACGTTTGAACCTACGCTTTCGCCATCAGTTCTCTTACTGAGAAAATATTTTTTTGTCGCAGTTTAATTTAATTTACTGACCGATGGTTTGATATATAAAAGTATCTTGAAAGAGCATTCAAATTTACTTAAAAGAAGTAATTATAATGGTTTGTTTGCTTTTTTTGTTTGTTTTTGTTTTGTTTTTTTCATAGACTTTTAAAATTTTCCAATATTGAGAGCGTGACTGATGTATTTTTAACTGATAAGTATTTCTAGAAGTTATTTTATGAGATAAGTCTTTGTAAAATGTCTTTTCAGAAATTCATGTTCTAATTTTCGTCATTGCAAATTGAAGAAATGAAATAAGGTGAAAATTGTTCTCAGTTCCAAAGTATCCATCACTTACCAAGACTGAGATTTCGATGGCCCATTATAACCACTCTTTATCAATTGACGCTACACTCATGGTATCAAAAAACTGCTCATTCATTGGTAAACAAGTTGTTATGACTTGAATCCTATGTACCCTATGCAAAGATTTTTTTTTTAAACTTTGCCAAAAGTTGCCTCTTATCCTGCTTATCAAAATTTGATGATATCAAAAATTTACCTTGCCGTTTTTGAATTACAAGCCCTTAAGCTATACCTAAGAGTGTTTTAAGCAGGTTATACTGTTGCTATGGTAACCTATCGTGTTACTAAAATGAGAATATGAGCAGGTTTTCAGCATCAACTGATAAAGAATGGAAAGTACAGGAAACTGTGCAGGAAGCTGTTTTGAGAACTTTGAGAACCTTAATTCAATTGTCTCATTATAAACATGTAAGAATCTCCATACAGCTTTAATGATTGATGTTAACTACTTACAAACCGAATTTGAGGTCTTTACGGGAAAATCTGAGACTAAGACCTAGCCGTATTGACCGAGCGAGGTGAATACGGAAAGGTTGAGGTTTGAGATTTTTTCCGTAACGACCGAACGTTTGAGGTTAATAAGTTGTTGATTATAGGGCTTTTCTCTTTGTTTTCGCAAGCCCGTAATCGGCCCGTAGGCATTAGGTTATGTTATGCCAGTGGGCATTACAATATGTTATGTAAACTACACGTATCGCGATAACAGATAAAAATAGCAAGTTTTGTTTTGGTGTGTTAGAAAAAGGAAAGTATAATTTTTGTGAGATTAACGTAGATTAATTGAGACGATAGTTTCATTGAGAAAGATAAGCTATTGTTTTGACTTAATTCAATTATGCAACGTGATGCAAATAGTGTTTCCGCGCGGACTTTCAGACTTATTGCCAAATTTATTTTGTACAAGCCCGAGACAGAGAACGTCTGTTATTATTGTATCTATTATTAGGTCGCAGGTTAATGGGATCGTATTTTGGTGTCGCCAAACTTACAACATTGATAATTTTTTTTTTTTTTACATGAGTCAAAAGGGTAAGAGGACTTTTATAACGGCCTACGAAAGCAATGTTTTAGATTGCTTGCAAGTGTTATTTAAACGATGGTGCCTTACTATTAACTTAATCAGTTTTTAGCACTTTTCATGATTGAATTTCGTGAACAATCCGTTGTTGGCTGCAATTGAAATTTATCGTGTCAGCAATTATTTTGACAACCGTTTGTTGTCGAACCGAACTGTTTGCTGTAAACGACACTCGGTAAGAATAACGGCATAGAAACAATCAAACAAAGTTTGTAGTTTCATAAATAAAATAGGCGTGCGATTTTTACAATTTCTGGACTCTCCAAGGACCCCCCTTTTTAGGAATAATTGAATAATTTAATTGAACTGTTGATACAAAATAGAATCGAGAACGAAACATGGGGAAGCACTAGCCTCCACACATTTTGAAGCCGAAGCCGGGACCAAAACAATACAAGGCATAATAAAAATCATACGGTATAATATAGGAAGAAATTAAAATAGCAATTTGCTGTATCAATTTGTTATAACTACCTTTTCGAGCAAACTAGGGTTCGTTATAGCTATTGTGCAGTGAAGGCTAATTGAAGTATGAATACAGTTCGGATGTAGTCCATAATCTTAGGGATATAAACTCTATGGCGGTCGCAGTTAACCATAAAACTACAACATAAGGTCTTTATCACGAAACCGTGGACAAATGGCTATGGACAGATAGTAAGCGACAATGGGTAAAGTATACACTTGCCACAAAATGGACGATCTTTCAGTTTTGAAAGAAATATAAAGTTGCCGGATGTCGTCTATAAATATTAAGATGATATGAGAATCGACTTACCTTTTCTACAGGACTTAAAATTTCACCTGTTAGTCGGGTCGTTTTTTTTATGTTTTGTCTTTATCGGTGCGGCGTGCTACATCACTGACAGAAGACCAATAGCTCTACGAAAAACATTCTCTGTTTAATATTATTTATACAGTCAGTTTGGCGCTCTTCCAAGTAATTACTGTTTAGGTCAATATTCTGCTGTCGTAAAATGGGCTCGTTCATTTTTGTTTTTAATTTATCTTATAAGTGACAGCTTCCTTTCGGATGAAATGGACAGAGGGAATAGGTTCTCCAGATAAATATGTTTTTCCAGTTACTCGTTCCCTATTTCTCCAAAAACACAAACAAACAAAAAAAAATTACGTACTCTTTCAAGCCACAATATTTTCAATTTGTATTCACTTTTAAACATATGCGGCAAAGATATTTTGAAAGAATAATCATTATCACTTATATTATTGCGTCGCTGCCAAACTGAGTATTATTAAATGTAAATAACTATTTTCTTTGCTTTAAATACTGTTTATTATTTTTTCCGGAGTAAAACCAAACAGTGTTAGTAACTTTTTCCGCAAAAAAATCAACTGAGTAAAAAAAAAATTGTAGAGAGGAGATAAGGAGAATATACATGTATATATACCTTTACCTTTTTTGTACCCTCCTCACGGGCACAAATGAGAAATAATTAAAAATATATGACAATCACTAAGTGACCTTGTATTTACTTTGCCAAATAAACACAATTAAAAAAAAAGTGCAGTTATATTATACTCTCTTCTTTCAACTGTAAAAGGTTCCCTGACATTTGGTTGGACAGTTAATACAAACCATAATGGAGTTCTAGTTAATCTGCATTTTCGTTTATCTGCCTGTCTTTGATACAAGCGATCTCAAACGCATAAAAACTGGTCCATTTTGGCTTTCAAAAACGCAAAATAGCTCTCCTCATCGTTACTCGTGAATTATGCTCTACATAAAATTAAACGACCGTTTGATAAATTTAGTATATGCCCTACAAAATTTAGAAAGACACTCATGCAATTATCTTCAATGACAATGTTTGATATCGATCTCTGGTGCGCTATGTAGCTACACCACTTTGTTTATTCAAGGGTTGATTTTAATTTGACCAACTTGTGAAAATCGCTTTTTTTGAAGCAACTTGTCAAAATTGCAAAATAGAGTGACTGTTGAATGCGGTAAGGGAACCTCACTAGAAACTTCAATTATTTTCTTTAATTTAACTTCAGGTCTCAAGATTTCACAATTTTGCACAGAATAAAGATCGAAGCCTCAAAAGGTCTTCGTCGGGAACTTCAATTGGCGGTGGGGGGAATTCTTCTTATTCCAAGGGCGAGAGGGAGGAGAGGGTGATTTCTACAGCTCCAATAATCTTTAAAGAGGATCCTCTTCTAGACCTGTCACTAGCTGGCCTTTGTGGCAATATTGGACTGAACCAAGGGTAGAATTGAGCGTCATACTGACCTTAAATGTATGTCATTAAATATGCACAACACACTTTTGTGCAGGTGGCAAAATATTTTGATCAAGAATTTATTCAATAAGGGCGCTGCACCTTGTGGGTAGAACCACGTTTGTTGATTTTGAATGAACTCCTTTGCAGCTGTTAAAATTACTGTTCATGCCCTTAGATTAATAGTTAATGACCTGGATGTCCTTTTGACGGGGTCTCTGCAAAGTTTTCGGGACATTGTTCCAATTGTGATTGACAGTTTGCTAGAACAACCTTCAATTTAAATTCGCTCGAGCAAATTGCCAAGTCCCGTTTAAGGTTTGAAAGGTGCCTGTTTTCAGTTTTTATGCATCAAATGAAATAATACTTACTTCGGCGAAAAAAAATGCGAGCATATAACTGCTGATTTTCCACAGTTTATGAACAGACTGCGAGAACATAACGACAGCAGGACGAGTTCGTCAAAATAGAACTACCAGAATGTTATTACAATCCAGCATCATCCGACAGTCTTGAATATAACGTAAACAAGACGAGTCCGAGAATTGTTAAAATCGTTGAAACCCAAGTTTCGGTTTATTACAATATTTTGGCTCTAGTTTAGAGTCATAGTGATCATCCCGTGTAGCTGGATCAAAACAAGTCAACAGCTTATATATCAAGGCTGATTAGGCGTATACATGCAGAAGCAATGACATAACATGATGTAATCAAACAGATCAAAGAAAAAGATCTTACCCTTCCCTTCATTAATGCCAGGCTTTAAGTTCTTGATGTAGAACTCCTCGAGAAATGCTTATTGCGACCATTCAAAGTTGAACAGCTATTGCCTAAGTACGTGATCTCGTATAAGAAACTAGGCACGTACACCAAGTGATTTCCTCTGGAAATAAATGAAGCGTCCTATGAGCTTTCGATCATCGAACAGTTTGTTTCACAGCTTGTTTTTCATTTCTTTTTTTTTTCACAGCCAGTTTTCATTTCTCATCCATCAAATGGAATAATACTCACCTCGGCGAGAAGAAAAAGAGAATAACTGAAATAACAGCTGATTGTAGATTGTTTATCAACAGACTGCGAGAACTTTGCGACAGGACGAGTTTGTCAAAATACAACAACCACCGGTAGCTTATTCTCTGAAATAGATCAGTGAAGCCATCGCATGAGTTGTCGATCATCGCACGGTTTGTTCCACAGAGGCGGAGACGAAGTGTGGTTAGAACAACTTATGGGCAGTTTTGGTAACCGAGTAATTCTGAAAAGGACTTGAACAAAATTATAATACTAAGCATGCAGCTGCCATATTCATGTCCTTCCAAAAATACTATGGCAGGGGGAAGTTGGCGAACTGTCTGCGCTTATAGATCGTTTTCACTGTCACGCAATAAAAATAAATAAATCGAAAATCATTCAGTGGATGAAGTCAAGAAACTGTGATCTTATTGCAAATACATAAAGAAGACACTTCTCCGAGTTTTAGGTCTGTGTGTTTACCCAAACCGCAGATATTCGTCGAAATGTTTCGCAGAAATTTACAGAGCTTAGTATGGAAACGCCATGTTGGTGCACATCTATGGTGCATGGCGGCCGAAAAAAGTGTAAACATCTGGAACTTACTTTGGCCATCTAGGCGACTGATTATCTGGAATTAACAAACAGGCATTTACATAAGCATTTTTCCTAATGCTTTAACTTCTAAAAAGGCTACAAATCATGAGATAGGTATATATTTTTCGACTAATGCGATCGCAGCTTTGTGTCACGCACCGACATAACTCTGAAATTCAAAATGCTCTGATTTCCAAGCGAAGCACGCTATTGAGCTGTAAAATTGTAAACAAATATAAATATACGGTCTCTTATGCCCGATGAGGATAAAAACTTTGGTGGCTCTTTAGCTTCGGATTTTAGAAAGCGATGACGTCACGGGAAAACGATCTATAACTGTTTCGATACTAAGTGAAAGACTCTTTTTGAAATAAGATTGGGTAAAAATAAATTGAATTCTACCATCTCTTAACCTATGAAGTAGTATGAAGTCGTAAAATGAAAGAATTAAAACAAAATAGGATAAAAAAATGTCAATACGTTAGACAGTGAAGAAGCTCGTTCACGATCTATTTGCTTAACGAAGCACTACATGTACATGGGCAACAAAATTTCCATAGAGATCACAAGAAACATTTCTTGAGAATAATACGCGGACAGAGCTTCATAAGTTTAACAACTTAGGCTTTTAAATTTGGATTCCCTTTGATGAAAACCACAACTCGTCCAGCTGTGATTTTACCTTTTTTCAACACGGAAATTGCTCCAGGAAGTTATGGCTTATGATGGGGGATCAGTGATTATGCTAATAAGAGGCAGGTCGATCGTATGTTAACTTTTCGCAATTCCCCTGTTTTGACATCTCTACGAAAACGTGTTACGTTCGCGGGTGTACGTCACGAAACAGTGAGGTAGACGCTGCGGAGGACGCTAGGAAATAATCAATTTAAGTCACGAAAAGGTTGGCTTAGATCTGCCAACGTCGTCTTAAAGCCTTAGTTAAGAGTTTTAAAATCACCTTTCTGCTATGGGTGTGAAGTCCAGAGAAACGATCTTTGCGAAAGTTTACTGGTAGCTAGAATCATTATTTTCGGGTAAAGAAGGTTGGGTAATTGCTCACTGTATGAATATTAGTGTTTTTTTTTTTTATGAAAAGAGTTCTTCCATATCGTGCAATTGTTAGCTCGTATCAATCAATTTTCACCGGGAAATTCACGAGTTTGCTCATAGAGTACATTGATTTTTGTATTTGGAAACATTCGTAGTTTAATTTCGAACCTCCATTTTGGCAAGAAAGCGTTCACGGTTTCTCTATTTGTCATGTCACACCTGTCTCCAAAAGCTTGTTAAGAAATTTCATAAAAATATCAGCATGGGTCTAACCACAATTTAAATATGCAATTAAAACCAGTTGGGAAATTGCCGTGTTCTCTTACATGGCCAGTCTGCATGCATGTACATGCAGAATGAATCTGTATAACTGAGATTATAGAAGGCAAACTATAGATTGTCACTGTAAATGACTGAAATAATTATAGAATTGATTATTATTAACAGCTCTTATCGATAACAAAACGACATTTCATCTCTGGCTGCTCTCCAGCGAATTGTGGTTTTTATGTTTCTTGAAATAGCTTGATGTCTCAATCAGTTTAACTTCAGACTGTGCTAGTCCAAAATGCAAATATTGCTTTTCTGTTCATTTTATACATTTTGCATACATCAATATCATATTCTGTTTCTATGCTATTTACGCGTGGAAAATTAGAATTTCCACCAAGTTGTTTAGATCGAATCCAATACACATATATTAACAAATTAAAAAAAAAAAACATTA
This sequence comes from Micromussa lordhowensis, assembly GCA_964020085.1. Lineage (NCBI taxonomy): Eukaryota > Metazoa > Cnidaria > Anthozoa > Scleractinia > Lobophylliidae > Micromussa > Micromussa lordhowensis. The sequence continues at coordinate 1,445,038 of OZ026599.1, forward strand.
TCTGAATAAAGAGTATTTTCTATGTCTCTACGGAAGTAAACTCACTGACAGCCGATTTGTCCTGACAGAGTGTTACAGCTCCTCGATAGCAATTCAAGTAATCTAATATACATTTTCTTAATTTTCAAGTTGAATTATACAAATTTCTAGGCCGATTTTATTGTTGTGTAAACTGCGGCATTTTCTGACAAGTTTAAGTGACGCCTTCGGTTAACACAAATTCAACAATTTGTCCCAAAACAAGCTGCTAAAATAATATCAAGAAATTCACTGCATACAGAGCAAAATGTGAGTTATCAACGCAGTTATTACTTTTTGAAAGCCCGGTTTATAGACGTTCGAAGCAACTGTACCGGACATTTAATAACTTACCTCTGATCGATAGGCAACAACTTGGATTCAGTCGAACTAAAAGTTTCTAAGGATCGACTGATAAAGCTCGGAACTACACGTCACCGCAATCACCTCAAGTAACTCATATGTGGTTCTTGAAGCTCACTCGAAAAGCCAGACATGTGTTAGAAAAGGAAAGCAAATCGCGAAAATAGTGAGTTTTGATGCTATTAAAAAGTGATGATAAGTGATTTTTCGCAGCAGGTTAAATGTAAACCGATAAATCAATTCGTAAAGTAAGCAGCTGAAGCAAAATTTTATATTGTGGTTGGCTTATGTGGTTTCAATCTTGCTGTGAGTGAATCGTGATTGGATCTCCAAGACGGGTAAACAGGCTTGAATTTCCATCTTGTTATAAAGACTGCACTTAGGTTGCACTTCTAAATAATGGTTCACGTTGCTACTTCTATTCATCGAGCTAAAAAAGAACAAAAAATAGATGGTTTTGTGTTACTCGAAGGAGACTGAAAAGGCCAGTATCCAAATGCAACACGTCATCAACGATATATTCTTTCCATTGGTAATTCAATTATTGTAGCTCAAGCGATGAATCAAAATTTAACATATTTCGGTAAAATTTAGTCGCTTTTGATTTCAGACTATATATCGAATACTTGCTCTAAAATATTGAACAGTTGAAACGGTTACTTGGGAGCTAGTCATGGCATTCTAAATCAACCTCGCTTCCATAATTAGATTTTAATTGAACAAACTGTTTTTGGACTGTTAAAAGCAGATATAGCCCGCAGATGTGCAAATTTATCGGAGCAAAAGAAAGAACTTAAAAGCAGAGTTAAACTCCCACATAATTGGTTTGAAAACATCAACATGAAAGTCAGCGAAGGCAGACGTGTTTCTCTTTCTTTGTTTGGGACACCAATGTAGTTGCCGAGACGTTATGGTAAAAACTTATACGTACCGCGCCGTTTCTATGAAAAAAAAAATATTCAACAGCGCCTTACAATAACTATTAAAGTCAAATGAAAACACTCTATTTGGCTGGACAGAGAATGCTGAGCAGCGAGAATCCTTCACTAGTTCCTAGCACTAATATAATATATATGCAGGGCTCGAAATAGAAAAAAATTATAGCCTTCCATTTTTTTTATTTTCTGGCAGGCCAGACAAATTTTGGCCTGCCATTTATGTTTTTTGACCTGCCACAATGACATATTGAAATGTTTAATTATTAATGAAATATTACTATTTTTCATTTTCAGTAAATAGTGCATTTCTTGAGGGGCAAGAATTTGAAGAAGCAGGGATGGAAATAAGGGAAAACAGATTGATAGATGATTATTTTCGATGGTGTAAACGGTCATGCCCCCCCCCCCCCCCTAGCAAGATGAAGAAACATCCGGACACTTTTTTCACCTTTTATTTAACAAACATTCAATGCTGTGCATCAAGAGGAGAATTACCCACTACTCACAGTGATGTCCATACAAATTTATGCCAAACTTGAACAATAGTCAATAAAAAGTAACTCAAGAGCTTGTGGTGTCCTTCTTAGAAACAAAAAACAATTTCAATCAACTTCTTTACCCTCTCTCTCTCTTGCTGGTTCAACTTGAAAAATGCCTTTCCCAGTGGTGTTGCAGCATACGAAGGTAGTGGACCTGGCTGCTTCAGAAACTCACTCTCATGCTCCAACTTCATTGCAAGCTTGTGTGGCTCTCCTTTCATGCGAGTCAACACGCTATCTTTCTTCACATTGGTCGTACCTTGATCGCGACACCAGGTTTCGTTGAAGTTTCTTAGTTTCGTTAGCTTTTTCTGGTGTTTCCTGCATATCTTGCATCGTATACTTCTTACGAAGATTGCACCGCTTTTCCTCTCAGACTCTACTATTTCAATCCAATCGCCACACTTCCAGCTTAAAAGTGTAGATTTCTTAGTCTTTCGATCTGATTTGGCGTCCATGGATGCCTCCATGTTGCCTTTGACATCTGTTGCTGCTGCCCAGCTGATTGTAAGCTCTATTAAGTCGACCCATTCCCTTCGCCAACCCGCTCAAAGGGCCCAAACTGCATGCCGGGTTAAACTACACGAGAAAACCGCAAGCCAATGCGCCTGCGAACGCACGCGTGGGTTACGGATTTAATGGAGGGTTTTACAGTCGAAAGAGTTTCTTTTAAGTAATATTTTTTTCATCAGTGAGGATTGATTCATGGAGAGGAATAGTAGATAAAGGAGCAGGGTAAGAGGAGAAGAAAATGACACAACACCAGTCCAATAAATTTCACATGCCATTTTATTTTCGGTTTGGCAGTTCAAATTTATTTCCGCCTGCCAAACCTGAATTTTGGCCTGCATTTTGGCCATTGGCAGGCCGCTATTTCGAGCCCTGATATGGATCCGATTCCGGTGAATGCGGTTTGTGCCACACAAATGCATTTTTGACAAAGCAAAGAAAAAAAAAGAGAGAGAAGGAAATGTATAATAATTAAATGAAAATATGGTTGCAAAACATCCAGTTCTGTGCATATTTATGTTATGTGTAATACTATGTTATTTCACACTACGTTACATGACACACAAGAAACCAATTCCCAGAAAACCACCAAAAAATAACTCCAAAGTAATCAAAAGCAACACAAAATGCCAGCCTGAACATCCTAAGAATGGCAAAATCACTGTAATAACCTTTAATTCTTTTGTTAACAAAGAAAAGACAGTTTCAGCTTTGAAAAACATGCCTGTCAAAATAACGTTGCTATGGAAACATGACAAATTCCGAGAGAGGAAACGTGTCGTATCAAAATTGACTTTTCGCAGATATCGTATCCTGTTTCCAAACTAGTAAGTCATGTCTTTTCGTTTCGTTGTTCTCTTATAAGATGTGCATGCATCAAGCTAGCATTGCCGAACGCCTAGTGAGATTAAAGACATACGAACCTTGTTTACGTTGAAGTAGGCGCCACTGGCAGAGAAATTATATCTTCTGTTTCAGACAAACATATTTTACCCTACAGAGCGGAGAGTGCCCGTTTAAGACTCAGGCAATCCAGGGAAAGCTTTTTCTCACGTCTTAAGGACTCGAGTAGTAAGGAAGAGACGTGCCCAACAGACGTAACACCGACGGGAAAGATGGTCCACAATTCTGGAAGTAGTTAGCTAGCTAGTTTCTGCAATGGTAACGTAAGCGTGCTATATAACAAAATTTCCAATGAATCTATATTCGAAAAAAAAAAACTTGGAAACGTTGTAATAATTCACGCTTATCGACCCTCCACATTATTACGCCCGACCTATCCGTTATCTACACGCCGCACTGAATTGAACTGATCTAAGTTGCTCCAGTGCCAATTTGGCAAAGAAAACTAAAATAATTGAAAAGGTCCAGCCACAGACGCCGAAGGAGCGAAACTGCCAGACAAAGAGTCTTTGTTATGGAGATGTCGGTATTAAAGGCAGTCTTGGCTTCACTGTGGCAAAGCCTGTCAGTGTAAAAGAGCTGTCCACATCATCCAGCTGTTACATATAGTAGTAGATTTTTCGCTTGGTTTGTTTTTTCATAACGGCGTTTCAATGAACACGGGTGTTCACGGGTGTTCATTTGGGTGCCACGAGAAAATTAGTTATTTTCCATTGATGAGCTCAAAATACTGAGAAATGTTGCACTGAAGAAAACAGAAAGCTTTGTGGCTTGAGCCTTGTGGCTCATGTTATGTATGGTACGAGATATTATTTCAGAAATGAGCCGCTTGCTCTTTCTTATATGGTAAAGCAGAGTCTATTAAATATTCTCACGCGTAAATTGAGGACGATTTTTCTAATCTCCTCATTGGCATACTGACTGAACGGCGACCGTACTTAGATTTACAAGATAATTTGGTTTTATCAACTGGGTTGTTGATAATGTGAATTGTCCACCGTAAAGAGATTCGGAAGCTGACGTTTCGAGCGTTAGCCCTTCGTCGGAGCGAATCAAGGTATTGTGGGTTGTGTGTGGTTTATATACAGAAATGTGGAGCTACGATATTGGTTGGTGCCTGGCAACGTGAAAAACAACAGAATGAATTAGTTGAATGAAAAGCGTTCGTTGATACCGTGAGGATTAAGAGTGCCGATTTGAAAAATAAATCTTTGTTCAAGAGTTTTGCGGCTTTCTGTGCCTCATTGATGTAGGGAGAGGCCGCAGACTGCCATATGTTGCTTAGAATGATTCGGCAGATTAAAGTGTCTAGCAACCGGTTTAGAAGCGTCTTTATCGTCTTTCTCTACGTCGCGAAGGTGTTCTCGGAAACGGTCGCCTAGTCGTCTACCTGTTTCGCCGATATATAACTTTTTGCAAAGAGTGCAAGTTATTCAGTAGATGACATTGGCTGAGGTACAGGTAAATTGATCTGTGATCTTAATGGATCGCTTGGGTCCCGACAATTTTTTAATCAATACAACGGCCCTAAACCTGAGCTATACCGTCGCTACATTGACGATTGTGTCGGCGCCACTTCCTCTACCAGAGAGGAACTCAATCAATTTATAACTGCTGTTAATTCGTTTCATCCGGCTCTTAAGTATACCTGGGAAATTTCCAATACTTCTTTGGCATTTCTAGATATCAAAGTTTCAGTCGAAGGCAACGGTTTATGCACCAGTGTGCACTACAAACCCACAGATTCTCATAGCTATTTGTTGTATTCATCTTCACATCCATCACACGTCAAGAATTCTATTCCTTATTCTCAGTTTCTTAGACTTCGTCGCCTTTGTAGTGAGGACTCTGATTTTTCCTTTAAATCAGAGGAAATGTGCAATTTTTTCGACAAACGTGGATATCCTGCCTCTGTTGTTCAAGCAGGCCATCATCGTGCCCAACAAATTGATCGGCAGTCAGCACTACAAACGTCTCAGAAGGAGAATAATAATAGAATTCCGTTCACCCTCACAATCACGCAGTAAAATCCATCATTCTCAAAAACTTTAAATTACTTCAAAATGATCCCGATACTGGTAGAATCTTTTCGCAACCGCCATTAATTTCATTCAAACGCGACAAAAACATAGGTAACTTTTTAGTTAGAAGTGCATTCAAAACGAGTGAACAACCTGGAACTTTTAAATGCGCACGCGCGCGATGTAAAACATGTCCTTTCATTTACAACGTTGAGAAATTGTCGGGATCCAAGCGATCCATTAAGATCACAGATCAATTTACCTGTACCTCAGCCAATGTCATCTACTGTATAACTTGCACTCTTTGCAAAAAGTTATATATCGGCGAAACAGGTAGACGACTAGGCGACCGTTTCCGAGAACACCTTCGCGACGTAGAGAAAGACGATAAAGACGCTTCTAAACCGGTTGCTAGACACTTTAATCTGCCGAATCATTCTAAGCAACATATGGCAGTCTGCGGCCTCTCCCTACATCAAGGAGGCACAGAAAGCCGCAAAACTCTTGAACAAAGATTTATTTTTCAAATCGGCACTCTTAATCCTCACGGTATCAACGAACGCTTTTCATTCAACTAATTCATTCTGTTGTTTTTCACGTTGCCAGGCACCAACCAATAGCGTAGCTCCACATTTCTGTATATAAACCACACACAACCCACAATTCCTTGATTCGCTCCGACGAAGGGCTAACGCTCGAAACGTCAGCTTCCGAATCTCTTTACGGTGGACAATTCACATTATCAACCCAGTTGATAAAATCAAATTATCTTGTAATACTCCCACCGACGCAGCACCACAGTTTCTTTAGAAACTTGCCCCCTGTACTTAGATTTACTATGCTAAGAGCGCGTATGTTGGTAGAAATGAGGGGAACAAGATTAATTAATGTCAAATGAGATATCCTTTTTGTAAAATGTTTCCAGTGATTGTGGGTCTGATCCATGACGTTATGAATCTTTAAGTTTTTAAGTTTTAATTTTTGAAGTAATTGTTAATAATATTGTATTTTATCTGTGTCCCCAATATTAGTGCAGTTGGCGCTAGAACGACCAGACACTTTAATAAAGTATGTGTATGTCTGTATGTAGGTCGTGAGCCGGCTGCATGCCCAAGCAAATATTCGTTAATGCTTCGACTTTTGAACATAGCGTTTGAAGCAGATTTTATATATAGGTACCATAACTAATATACGCTATTGAAATCGGGCGCTAAAGTTCTAAAGTTCTAAATTCTAGATTATAGTTGAGCTTATAAAACGTGCCTTAGCAGTCTTATGTCTTACAATAGCTATAATTATGCCAATACTCTTACATTCTATCGTATGTCCAGCAATATTAATGTCTACAAATTGCGATGCATATTGCAAATGATATGCTCTGATTATCATCAGTTTAACCTGGTAAAGCTATTACACCGAATAGTAGAAAATCGCTCAACTAAAGGCTATGGCGATCCCGTACTCATTTAGACGGCTTGACCTATAACTATATAATAGTATGTTTTGCCGGACAGTTTACTTTTTGCGTGTTTCACTGCAATATTCATAGTTGCGTATTCATCTATAGGTTATGTTTTAAGCATCGGTTTTCTTGGACTGTGAACGATATCAAAATAATTGAGTCGCCGTGACTTAGATAGCCTATAATTCACAATAGCCGGCAACAAAGCAACTGTTTTCCTGAGCAGCAATCACGACTTTTAGAAGGAACGACTACATTTTTGGAGTCGCACAAAGCTGGGAAAATGTGACCCGGCAAGATGCAATATTGCAAGTGCAATATTGTTCATTTGCACTTGTACAAGGAGCGACTACATTTTTAGAGTCGCACAGAATTTGGAAAATGTGACCCGGCAAGAAATCTCAGGAACTCGAGCAATTGTGGGTAAAATGTCCAAGATTCGAGACAAACGGAGTTTTTTTCTCTCCTTTGTTTTTGAAGATTTGACTTCAAGTCTAATTTTAAAATCCTATGCATTTCATGAACGAAACGCTACGAAGCAACGAAAAAATTTGGCAACACTCCACTTTTCAAGTTGCCTGCATACTCGCTTCTTGATGTTCATTTGCATGGCTAAAAAATTATTTGTTTGATGCTAAGAGGTTTGATCCTTATACATCACGTTTAGTTGTTTATAATGTTATTATATACTGAATTTAAAGGAATCCTGCTTTAACATATGCATTTGCTCTCCCACGCAAATGAAATTGTTGCATTTTAACTCCAGTTTATAACTCAAGTGCACCGCATCATCGATCATGGGACGCCTGTGGAGTTACCAGTCTTCGAGTTGTAGTACATGTATTTAAAAACTTTGTTCGCGAAAAAGTGTTGCTGGTTTCATCTCGGTTTTCATAGAAAAGCCTGAAGGATCAGCTTAATTTTTTTGGCGACACAAAACGGACTGACCTGAATGAAGCCAGATCCTGATTTGGTTGAAGCTCATTGAGTTATCCATGAAACTCTTATTCTGAGCTGTACAGGCATAAAAACAAATAAAGAACACATACCTGTGCTTATAGACTGTCTCGCAAACCTGGCTTTAAGCGGCCATCTTTCCGGTGTGTCACCAGTTAGCTGTCTACATCGGTTGGTATAAATCACTGCAAGTTACTAAAAGTAACAATTCAACTCGTACGTAAAGCATGTATCAACAGATTCAAGCTTATGCCTGCATGTGCTATATCAGCTTAGAACTGATATTTCAGGTGAGATTTATGTTTTCTTACCTTGTTAGATCAAACTGAAGCTATAGTCTATTGATGAAATAGTCGCACCATCCAGATCCGCTCAGAGAGGTCAGCCTGAGATACCCGTCTTGCAATTAAGGGCACTGCAATTAAACTGAATTCTTACGCAACTGTCAAAGAGAGCCGAGGGCTTAACACTGTATTTAAGTCCCGGTCTAGCAAGATATTAAATATGCAGTGGTGTTAATTAATTAATATATGTCTACGACCAGATCAGGCCAACATAGCCACAACAACATTCCACCATGGAATACTGTGCCTAGGTTAACCGATGGAACGTTTGCAAACACTAATGTACAGACAGTGCATATGATCATAGACGGCGCTAGAACACCTAACAAGATGGATGGTTTTCTTTCAGTACTAGGCCAGACTTATAAAATACTCAATAATCGCCTCATTGGTCAAAATCGGGGTCACGTAGTGCACAAGAGGAGGTAGAGTTGACGCCCTTAGAACAAAACTGTTTTCGTCTGATTTCTTGTTTGTGGAAATAATATGTACAATATAAAACTCAAAAATCATAATCAACAGAATGGAATTTAGACGCTTCTTGAGCCAATATATTGACATCAGGAGTGACCTTTGCGAACATACTTATTTTTTCATTGACAACGAAGTTGGTTCTACAAGATCAGCAAGATCAGATCATCGGTGTTCTACAACGAAAATCTTACCCAAAATGTCGGCCCACCGCTGTCCACACAAATTAATTATTTTAGTCTAGCTGTTTTCATTAAAAACATTTGTTTACGGAAGTTGAGACGTGACTGGCGGACACGGCTACGAGGTCTTATCTTTCGTCTAGCTGTTTTCATTAAAAACATTTGTTTACGGAAGTTGAGACGTGACTGGCGGACACGGCTACGAGGTCTTATCTTTAGTCTAGCTGTTTTCATTAAAAACATTTGTTTACGGAAGTTGAGACGCGACTGGCGGACACGGCTACGAGGTCTTATCCAGCTGCACGCGCGATTCCTTATCCGCCTGTTGTTCAAGTAGTTGTTTTCCTCTGGCAAGTATCAGTTCGGTAAGAGCTGTTTACCAAATAGGACATGAAACGCACCGACAAAGAAAAAGGCTAGAAAGCTATCCACTCATGGTATAGACAATCGTCTCTCTCGCAGGCTCCTCGCGCCCCTCTCCTTTTCATGGCTTCGCCGCTTTCTCAGCGCGCTCAAATTGCTACGCAGGCTAGTATAAAAGCACTTGACAACTAACGTGGAATTAAAAGGAGTTAAAGTAAATAAAAAGGAAAACGAGTATCTTTCTAATATCTTAATTCCCAAACGGAGCCCAACTTGACTGAAAGCCACATATGGCTAAAAGTTACATGACTGATGGGAAAGCTTTTGCCGCGTCCGCCTGTGTCTTGACATTAGGTACACCGTCAAAATCCGGTGGACGTGAACGGGCACCATAGGGTAACTATTACGTATTATTAAAAACTGGATCATTGGATAATGCAATTCGAGAGTTTTCATTGGCTTAGCCATCATGGTATATGAGCCATTATACCATGATCTACAAAAATGGCGAGCGTATGCATGATTTTTTGGGCCTTTTTGTTTCCATTGTAGTCTAGTTCTTTATTTTTTGGGCGCGTTTTTAATAAAACAATTATTCCACTCGCGCTTGTTGGATATGACATGATTATAGCCAACTCGGCGCTACGCGCCTCGTTGGCTATCTATCATCTCATATCCAACGCGCGCTCATGGAATAATTGTTAATTATAACATAGATAGGACCCTGCGCGCGCTCTGATTGGTCAAAAACCCATGTTTTATCAGAGTATAAAACATACGTAAAGGACAGAGGTGCTCCTCGTACCTTTTAGAGGTTAGAAACGCGGTTGTGGTACCTTTTAGACTGTTCAGCCTCAAATGGTCCACAACAGGAGCTTTTGCAGTTCCTTTTTAGGAAATTGAGCTGAAAAAAACATTGACAGGAGACAAGAGACCATGATCATTTTCTCTTGCAGGAGATAATTTGCTGTCTAGAGTTATAAAAATTTAAAAATTTCAAGCCAAGCCCACAAAACAGGATCTTGTACCCCTGTCTTTTTTATACCCCACCCCCTCCCTCCCCGGAGGTGAGGCGGTCATATATTAGAGAACAAGGCTGGTCATGTTCTCTTGGTTAGAATTGATACTAATCTTAGAGGGTTGAAATGGGGCATCGATTCATAGCTCAGGTCTGAAATTGGGAATATAATGTGAAATGACAGATTCAGTGGTCTGAAACAGGTTAGGGGTTTCAAGGTTCGACCCACAAATCCCCACGACAGACTTTGAGTAGAAACACCCCCCGCCGGGTTTATCTGGAGCAGGCGTTATACTAATCCACGGGTGTGTTCCTGATCCAGACCACAAAGGAACGCACCTTAAAATGCTGCATGTCGCTCCTGTAATGCAGACTGGATACCAATAACACCGATTGTCCAGCCTACTTGAAAGAACAGCATGAACTCTGATTAACAAGTGTAAAATTATAGTCTATACAGTGCAATGAGCAAATGCTTTCACGGACCAATATTTGAACACAACTGAAAACTGAGCTTGTCTTGTTGCATTTTTTCCGGCCCGAGCTCTTCAGATTGTAGAATTAAACAAATTCGGCTCTATGGGCTTTGATAGGTTCCATATCACGCACACAGTTGATTCATTTCTGAAATGCCATTAATGAAATGTCCAGATAAGTTCAGTCTTAGAATGCTTAAAAAGTCAAGAACGTATATTTTTAATTAATCAGGTTCATGCAGTCTTCAGTCTCCAGTCTCCAGTCCATCTCTTCGTACCTAAAAGAAAAGAGAGTTTATTTAATTCAGTTGTTTTGCGGTAGATGTATTTTACTTTCGAAAAACAACGATTGGCGGCAGTCGACGGCCGACTGGCACTGTTCCGAGTCAACGCTTTCCGCCTTATCAATATCACAACAATAATAACAGCAACAGGGTCCTCGGCATTCCAACCTACAGATGGTATTTCCTTTTTATAAATTTGAGCGGTCAGAATCTGCAATATGTTTTTCAGCCGCAAACTCCAGTTGGGTGAAACAGGATTTTCATTTATCCGAGTCGGCATTTCTCTTGAGTCACAAGTCGCCTTGCATGATCATGAGGTCCATACATCCCTTAGAACGATAAAGGTGCGGAGAATAGAATACGCATACGCGGGGCACTCAACAAAGTTTTATGCGGGGAGGCTCTGCCCTGTTTATTTCTGACAGAAGAGGTAACCTTTTAATACCTTTTGGCTTCTATAGAAAATGATACTTCTTTCGTATATTAATATAGTATACTGACCTATTGTACAAATATCGGATCCCTTTTCTGCATGTAAACTGATGCGACTAACAGTCTTTTCAGGGTCGAACGAATGTTACCAAACTTGGAAGAGTACTGCAGTCTTTGAGATGCGTCTGTACGTGATATTTTGAAAGCTCTTTGAAACACGGGTCACAAAGTAAATGACAGTTTTCTAAATCCTTTCCTATGGGTTTCAGCTCGTGAATATCCTACCCTTTTATATGTACTTCCAGCCTGAAAAGGACTGCCCACGAGTGAAGAATATGCCAACGTGGTTAACTTATCCAAAATGGCGGCGCATAGTCTGTCAACAGACGTGTACGTTTTCCTACTAGTATTTTTTTTCAAACGCAAGAGAGTTGCGATCTCGACGAGCTAAAAACAAAATAGATAGAGGGTCTGTGGACTCCCCCCCCCCCCGGGGGCGGGGGGGGGGTGGTACTACTTGCATGGGCTATATAGGCATACGCGGCCCAAAGGGCTGACTTGGCGACGGGCACGATGCCGTTCAAGACCTGACAAGGTGTCAGATTCCCATACCACAGCTCACCCAATCTATGGGTCGACATTGGCTCTTGCGCTCATTCAAAATAACAAGGTCAACAGCCTGTGTACAACTCCTTCTTTGTCCCTTGTCCCTTCTTTTCTCCCTTCTTTCATATATATGTTTTTAATTTTGCTCCTTCTAAAATACGTACGTCTTTCATTCTTTTCAGTCGTGAAATTTTTGCATATCGTGTTTTCTTTTTGTTTTTCTGCAAACTTCGATAAAAGGTCCTAAATATTTTGATTTTTTCATCGACGCAAAGAATCAAAGAAAGGCCGTAAACTACAGAGGAGGGGAAGAGTCAGAGATCTAACCGCTGGATATTCGTTCTGCCGATCACGGGCTCTGGAAACGGAAATGGACTTTGAACGGCTTAGCAGCCGCTCATCCGTCTGTGACGTCAATGAGAGACGTTTCGATCGAACACGCTGGCAACAGACGGAAGAGCGACTCTTTGCCCGTATATTTTGTCAGAATGTTACGTTGTGGATGTCTTAGATTGTCCCAAGGTGTTGCTAATCTGCCTAAAGGAAAGGCTGGGCAAAGTTTCACGAACTGCTTAAACATTAACCGGTAAGCTTTAGTGAAAACCTTTGGTTGTTGTGTAAACTTTCGATCGAAGTTATGTAAGAACTATGCATTTGTTGTGTTTAGACGATAAAGAATCAAATACATCTATCCTAGATGAACTTTGAACTTTTAAATGTAACCCTTAATAAGTCTTGATAAGTAGGGGAAGACGAATTATTTTTTTCTGTTAAATAACTGCTGTGATAGCTGATTGATCTTCTGGTAAATTACGAAACATTTTACAAAAACGGACATGTAGTTACACAATTTAGTCAGGATCAAAATAATGCATAATTTCTATGTGTACGTGAAAAAAAAAAAAAAAAAAAACGCAACAAACAAACAAACTAAAAACCCCAAAACAATAGACTATTCAATGCCTGAAACTGACAAGACCAGACACGGCTAGGGCCAGTTCATTTTATAGACCCAGGCAACTGGGCCAGCATGGAGTTAACCAGAACCCCACCGCAACCAGTGTGAAACCTTCCTTACCTGTCTTAGGTCTGTACTTGCATGTACCTCAGGGGGTAGGGCAGGCCAGGTCTGGGAGAAGGCAAATGAAATGCAGGCAAATAATGCTCCAGTCCCTGGAATTTACAGCTGGTAACCCCACACATGGCTTTGCTGAATAATAACTACTGACCAGTCTGCTTGCACTTACCTTTGCCTGGTTCAAAATGTTATTTAGCCACATCTATAAGAAAAGATTATCCATCAAATGGAAAATTGTGTGGACAATCCTTATTGTTCTCTTATGGGCACTGTACAGGAGAACCCCCCTACATGTACTTGAAATCTTATTAAAAGCACTGACCCAGAATTTCCACTGTATTTTAAATTTAAGTATATAAAATTAATTTTCAAGTCATGTGATCTCCTGAGTCCAGTTGCTGGAAGTTGCTGGAAGGCTGGATATTGCTCTCCACTGTTTAAATCGCTATCCAGTGGATAAGTGTTAACAAAACAAACCACGCTACAAATATATCCGCATTTATCCGGTGGATAACGTTATCCACCTTCCAATCAACCCAGGCCTGAAGAATAGACATAACTAGTCATAACTAATGTACATGCCATTTAGAAACTCAAATAAAATTCTTACTAATTAAAGATCTAGTGGTGGCAAACTTTAACCACATTGTAAGTATATTTTTTAATTATATGTTGTAGGGCTGCTGTCCTTAATAGTTCATCAAGATATACAAGGCATGGGTATGCTACAGATGTCCAGGTGCGCACATGGTACATTTACATGTATATTCTGTGTTACAATCAATCAATCATTTTATTTAAAAACTCAGTTAAAATCTTCAGTAAGTATAGAAGTATAAAATCTACATATGTAAATACAAATATTACATTAATTAAAGCTATCATATATTGTTTTGCAAGATTGTCATGTGGGAATTCAGTGATTCAAATACGCGATTGATTTGCGTCTTGAATTTCAATTTCTATTTGAAACTTTTAATATCACAAAAAGAAAAATGTTATGTTACATGATTGTACTTTGAATGTATACTACTGATGTCTATCCCTGACTGTTAGGGTTTTTATGCTTGTACATGTATGTATATATGTATGTATCTTCCTACCTGTATATTAAAAGTCTGTTTTCTTTCTTCCAGTCCACAGAGTCGAAATCCTTTGTCATGGGTTTATTTAAAGGAAAGCTAAATGTGCAGCAAGTGTTTCCATTTCCAGAAGGTATGTGTTTATCCATTTTTACATTGTATCCCTTTTCTAGGTATACAATGTAGATGTACTAGTTATTAATTGAAATTTAGTGTTCTGTACTGTTGTTACAATGTACATAACATGGCAATGGTGTGTGCAGTCTCGGTCATTATAGTGAAATTATATTTAAATGATCATTTTAAATATACATGTAGCTGCTGTTCCTCATTATCCTGGATATATGTGATTGCATTATTTAATGATATTATATATTTTTCCCCCACAGGATTAGACTCAGACCAAGAAAGTACGTTGCGATCATATGTGGATCCTGTTAGCAAGTTTTTCGAGGTTGTTGTTCTTTCTTCATTTTTGGTTAATTAATCACTCTACCAGTCAAAGTCACAGTTACAGAATAATAGCCCTTTTCACGGTTAGTTTTTCTCATTTGCATTACAATGTAATCCAACGTGGATGCGAGGCAATTTCGGGCTAAAACTACAAAATAGCCCGAAATTGCCTCACATATGTGCTAGATTATATTGTGATGCAAATGAGAAAAGTTAACCGTGAAAAGGGCTATTAAAGTTACAAAATACATTTTTAAAGCATCGAGGGATAAAATTTTGATTTCTCTTTAGGAGTGCAATGATCCAGCCAAGAATGATGCAGATGAGAAAGTTGCTGATGATACTTTGGAAGGGCTTAAAGAGATGGGTGCCTTTGGCCTACAGGTGTGTAACTTACATTTTGTCACTGTGATGCCAATATACATGTTCATACATATACATGTACATCTATGTTGCAGGTCAAAATGAAATTCAGGTGAAAATGATTTTAACCTGGCTTTCATTTTGGTCTGCAACATATGCATGTACAGCGTATGAGCTGATTAGAAATGTTCACACAATGCAGTGTTAATTAAACCATTATTGATTGGCTGATCAGTATTTAAAATAGATTTGATTGTCAATCTTTTGTAACATGTACATGTACATGTATTTTAATAGAACATGTTGGTGTTCTTGGTATTGGACCTGAACTAGCTGGCAACTGAGGCTAATGTGGCAAGTCTTTTCAAATGCAAATAGCATCCATCCCTTTGTAATGATATTCCCTGCATGAGCCTCCATTGCAAACTAGTTCGAGTCCAACACCGAGAGCACAATTTACATTCTTTGTTAATGTGTGCGTGTGTGTGTGTTGGGGGGACGGGGGGTTTGATAGAGGGTAGGGGGTTGCATTGGTGGTAGGGCCTGCTAGCTACAGCTGTAGGAACCTGAGACCTGGAACTCTTTATAAAAAGCATCACAAGAGAGTCCATTGGGAAGTGAGATTCCCAAGGTGTTGGGAACCTGGGGAAAAGGGGAAAATGCCAAATTGTTTTGAAGTTCTTGTCGTAGATTGAGTACGAGTATGACTTTTTAATTCTAGTTTGGTCCACATTATCACATCACATACCCATCTCATCGTATGAGCTATGGTACCCTTTCTGCCTAAAACAGACATGAAGAGCAAGGGCTCTGTAAACCTCACTGGTTTGAAATTCAAAACTCGTACTCGATCTCGTACTCGTAGTCCATTCTAAAGGTCCCCAATAGGTAGAAAGAACAGGAAGTTGGAGTTACATGTAAAAGGTACATTGTACAGGAAGCAAAAAACCTCCTTCCCCTCCCCTCTTTTTCTTGACGACCATTCTTGTAGGACCAATGTTCATCATTATTTTGCTTACAAGTGACATGTTATTATGTGTAGGTGTCAACAGACCTTGGGGGACTAGGTCTTACCAACACTCAGGTACTGTACTGGACAGCCATTTCTTTTTAGTATTTAGTTTTATTTTAGATAAGTGTACACCAAACTGTCAATGAGACACCTGACACTTACATGTAGTTGTTATGGTTCAATTTTATTTTTGGTTTAATTTCTGTTAAACCAGTTTAAATTTTTGAAACTGGTTCATATTTTTCAAACTGGGTTGAAATTTTCAAACCAGTTTAATTTTCAATTTTGAGCAGAATGTGAGCATGTGTCTTAATAATTTGGGTTAAGCACTCAAGTTAGTGATTAGGCCTAAGCACTTATTAAGAATGGTTAGCTTTGATGTGAGGCTGGGAACTTTGCATATGAGTTAGTGGTTTGGGTTGAGCTCTCAGGTTAGAGATTAGGCCTAAGCTCTTATTTGGAATTGATTAGCTTCTTAGTAATAAAGACAAAGTTCATGTATGAATAAATTAAAATGTATATGTATTTATGAATAAATTAAAATTTATATGAGAGGGGCTTGGGGTGATGAACTGATAATTAAAACAAGTATGAGAGCTCTTGCATCCCATTGCTTTCATGGTCAAGTGGTAATGACAGTGGGAAGCAGATCCAGAGGTCGGCGGATCAAATCCCAGTGAGTACGAGATAAAAAGAAAAAAAAGTGAAACCTACTGTTAATTAGTATTCAAGCTTAATGGGGATTTGGGGGAAGGGGTAGAGTAGATTGGAGAATAAATCAGGAGAAACTCAGCTAGAAAAGGTGAGAATAGGTTAGAGAATAGGTTAGAGGAATGTTAAGAGATATGATATTTTCCCTTTTTATATTGTAAGATAGTTGACAAAAAAAAAAACTGGTTTGAAAAATTCAACCCAGTTTGAAAAATATGAACCAGTTTCAAAAATATAAACTAGTTTGAAAAATTTAAACTGGTTTAAAAAAAAATTAAACCAGAAGTAAATTTAAACCATAACATAGTCATTGTCATGAGTCATCATACAATGAAAATTGTTTGACTCTCACAATTTTTATTAAAAAGAAAAATATTATATTGCAGGAGAGATGCAACAAATGCAAAAGGGCATTTCAAACAATGTGAAACCTTGACATTTCAAACGGTTTTGATTGGGCCAATGTTCAGCTGCATTACGTGCACACATACATGAAGAATGTGATCTTTTGTGGCTCCCTCTCAGATTTTGGGTTCCCCTCATGCCCCTCATTGTACACTGTAATAATTTCATTCTCAGCAGCGGTTGTTAATTTCAGTTTAGTTTAATATTTTTATCTACACTTTTTTTAAAAATTCATTTGGTGTTTCGTCGAATGATATGATTTCAGTATGCCCGTCTGGTTGAGATCGTTGGTTCGCATGATCTGGCTGTAGGAATAGTTCTTGGAGCTCATCAGTCAATTGGATTTAAAGGAATTCTTCTTTATGGGAACAAGGTCAGTAGATGGAAAGAAAGCATACACATTGGGGTTAAACCCTGCGATAGACTAGCAACCCATCCAAGGATAGTAGAAATACTCCTTGTCACTCCATGCTATGGAAGCCAGGATAAGCTCTGTTAGTTTAGAGTAAAATAGGCAGACTTTAAATAAATAGAACATTTGATGCATTTTTGCACTGAGGCTGTTTTAATGGCTCCTTTCTTTTGATTTTAGGAGCAAAAAGAGAAGTACTTGCCAATGGTAAGTGATGGATTTTATTTTTCTTAAGTTATAAGAATTGAAAGTCCTACGAAATTAACAAATGGTAAATGTAAATGTCACAGCGTGCATTATTGAGTTATGGATGCCTGCGGGAGGTTGCTAACCATGAAAGAAGCGTAAGAGTTGCATGAGGCAACAGCCAAGCACTTGCTACTCTAGCTTCTTGAGTGCTTAGCAAACCTCCTAAGTGCAGTGTACATTCACTAGTGTACAGCTGTGGTGTTTACCATAATTTTGTTTTGTAACATAACATTGACACATTGAAGCAATTGAGCTACATCACATTAGCATACACCCATGTGCAAATAGTAGACAATGAATTAACCAATCAGAGCACACACTTTGCTTTAGTTATGTTACAATGCATATTAATTTATTTAGTTTTTATACATGTACAAATAGAATTACCCTTAAGGCTCTTCTTAATTGTTAACAATTTTAATGTCCAACTAAGTAGTGAAACTCAATGAGATGCCAAGACCCTTTGTAGAATTTTTATACCAAGGGTTTAAATTAACAGTTTTTGAAAAGTTAATCTCGGACTACAATGTGTGCATTTTTCATTTTACACAGGTTGCACCAGCAGAAAAGATGGCAGCATTTTGTTTAACTGAACCATCCAGTGGATCTGATGCAGGGGTATGAACACTTATAAGTTACTGATGGACTTTTAAAATGAAAATGTGAAATGTCTACATGTACAATGTATTTCATTTGTAAAGAATTCAAGGAGAGGAAAATGTATAGCATGTGATTCCTTGATAAATCAAGAGTGTTAAGGTAAAACTTCAGGTACCTTATGGCTCGCACTAGGTTTGTGTAGCATTAAGTAGTCACCACTTACACAAGTACTTACATATAGCCAATGAGAGAGTCTAGGGCTTGCAGAAAAAAAACAGTTACTTTTAATTCCAACTTGCCCTTGGGACAAGTAGCTCTCAAACTTTGGTTGCTTTGAAAATCTACCTTTCCTGGGCAACTGGACAGCACTTTTATCAAGCCCTTAAGTTGGCATGCATCACATAGTATACATGTACATGTATTTCCTTTTCAGAGTTCTAAGAAAAACATCTGGGGGAGGATGCCATCCAACCCCCCCCCCCCCCCCCCGCCCCTTTATCTGATGTGTGAATTAATAAAATGTTGGTTTTATTTCATAGTCCATACGCACTCGAGCTGAACTAAGTAGTGATGGGAAGCATTATGTCTTGAATGGAGGCAAGCTATGGTGTGTAATTAAGTGTACTTACAGCTGTACATGTACATGTAATATTTAAATAATGTATATTTTTTCTATCCAAAAAGTTTCTGTTCTGTTAACTACCATACTCCCCTCTCCTGTCACTGTCCACTAATTTGTCATTCATTGTAATTTATTGCATGTTAATCCTGTTGAATATTCCTCTCGTAGGATCAGCAATGGGGGAGTAGCCGATATTTTTACAGTCTTTGCCAAGGTACATGTACATGTATAACATATAATGTATTTAGCTTCTTAGGAAATTCTTCTCAAAAATTGAACTGTTTCTATCCCTCTCTTGCTTTTAAATTTCTTGCTTCAAGTGCATTGATGGGAATGGGAAAGGAAATTTTCTAAGTCCTTAACTGCTATTGTACAGCTGAACCGCGTAAATTTTGTTGTAACAAAAATGTTCAATAAACTCTCCAAATCTCATGAGCTGGCACAGAAACCAAAGATAAAATAAATCGTCGAGTCTGTTCCACAGTTTGTCAAATGAAATCAAACAGCCAGCTGGTAGTTGGCCTGTCATTTGGTCAATCAATCGATCGATCAGTCCACCAACCAATAGGCCATTTTCGATATATTAAAATTCAGCTTGATAGTGAGGCTTAGAGGACGCAAGCAAAAGAAATGAATAAACATGTTTAATCAATTTCCTTTGTTGGTGTCCTCTAAGCCTCGATATATCGAAAGTGGCCTATTGGTCAGGCAGTCAGTCAATTAATTAGTAATGTATATGTACATGTATAGTGTCTAATTAGTTTATTAATCATGTCATAATCATGCCAATAAAGTTAAGAAAATACAGGTGTCAATGGTCCTGCATCTGCAGTCAGTCAGGTACATGTAGTCAATAACAATTAATTAATTAGTTAATTTATTATTTGAAAAAAAATTTAAAAATACCAATGATCTTGCATTGGTTCTCTTGAAGACACCAGTGAAAGATCCAAACTCAGGGGAAACAAAAGACAAAGTGACAGCATTTATTGTGGAGAGAGGCTTTGGAGGAGTAACAAGGTATTACTGTTTGAAAGTTTTATTAATTACAAACTGAAGTGAACAGGGTCCTGATGGAGTAGGTTAAGAAGACCAATTGATTAGAAGATGACTGTATACTAGACAAAGATGTACTTCTACAGATAACACCTTCATGAATGTTGTATACATGTACATGTACTTACATGTAGTAAGAAGCTCTTTCACATAATTACTGGTACATGTATATGACGAGAGAGAACCTTTGTCCTTGATGTTGCATGTAACCCGTCTGTAGAATTCAGATCAAGATGACACATGTACACCGCATATTAAGTTTTATGATATACCGGTATTTACTGTAGCTAAATATGATATGACTGAGGAAATTACACTACTTCATTGTCATTGGCTGAGACCAGATCAATTGTTTATTTGCACCTTGGTTCAAATCAATACAGGCTCATTTGTAATTTTCCTAATTGTTTGAAAGCTCACAAGCAATCAAGGATTTACAGCACTTCTGATATTTGAAACTATTTCATATTTTGGTAGAATTTCCAAATTACATATAATTTTGAGTAAACCCTAAATATTGCACTTGCATTCACACAATTACTTTTTTGGTTTTTATGTATTGAGAAAAAACATTGGTTTGATCACTGCTTAGGAGTGAACAATGATAATACTACCCACAATGTGCACTGCTTACATGTGACCCTGTTTCTACCTGCAATAAATTATTTTGTTCGATTGGTACTTCTCTGTTATTTGTTTCAGGCAGGAAAATACTAGTACACTCACACCTGCTTGAAGTTGTTGCTATTGTTTAAGTGCTTTTGGCATGTCCAGATCTCTAAGATAATTTGCACTGATTTTGTGTCGTTATTTTACAGTGGTCCCCCTGAGAAGAAAATGGGAATCAAGGCGTCGAACACTGCGGAGGTGGGGAATTGAACCAATTATTCCTTTGCTTTATTTGTTTACATGTACAACGTATGTGTTTTACTATAATGTTATATTGATATAAGTAAAGTACAGGGCGATGCCATGAGCAGGGCTTCAAGTGATTATTTTTCTCATGAAAGGACATATGTCCTACGTACTAAGCCACCATCTTGGTCGGAGAAATCAAATTGTGCTCGGACATCACCAAAAAGTAAGATTTACAGGTACATGTATATTTATATTCATCCTTGCTGTAAAATGATTTACGATAAAAAAAAAATAGGTGAACCAATCAGAAAGCTGGATTACATGTAAATTATCCCTTATGTACTGTAGTACATGAAGATGTAATTGATCATCGCAGTTGTACACACATCTTAAGCAGTTGTGCAGTCCGCCAGCTCCGACATGCACTGCATTGTCTAGTTTTATCTTGCAATAGACATATGTCTAATATGTGTGTCCATTCGACAGGTTAATTTTGACAATGTCAAAATACCCATGGAAAATATACTTGGAAGTAAGTTGCATAACGTTATATTAAGTAGTTCTTCTAAAGAGCGAATTAGGCGGAAAATGTAAACACTGGTCGCTTTTGATTTTGTGGGATGCTTTTAATGTTAAAGGAGCTGCATCACGTTTTGTGCGGGTTGAAAAGTTTACATTTTACCAGTTTGTCATTTGTAATCCATGTTAATCTTCTCCATCCTTAACCATCCTTGTTCCTTTATGGTTAACTATCCGCTCTTTGGTGTTTTTCTGTCTTATTAAACTACCATTTTCAGGTTTCTTCAATTGAAAGGTAATTCTTATCGCAATACCTATTGTTTCTTCGCAACTAAACATGACGTAAGCGGCGGGCTTTGCCATCTCTTAAACACCGATTTCTAGCATTGCCTAGATACCGACTTCAGTATTCATGTGTTTGTTTCGCAGATGTCGGCGATGGTTTTAAGATTGCCATGCACATTCTTAATAACGGAAGATTTGGAATGGCTGCTGCTCTGTCTGGGACCATGAAGGGACTTATCACGAAGGCTGTGAGTACATGTAGCTCTTAGACTCAACAAACATACGCAAAACGTTCTGTCATCACGGTCATGAACTACTGACTACAGCTGTAAAGACTGAGTTAGAAAAACATCAAGGGTACAATCGAACCCAGCTCAACGGTTGAATATGGCGGACGGTGGATTTGGTCACGAGTTCAAACTGTTTCTCTTTGTTAATTAATCCGTTATTACAGATAGGCCTCTTTTACCAGAAAACTTAATGTGTTCCTACAGTGCCGTTAAAAGTTGAATTTGACAGTAACTTAGGCCGTCATTACAGATACCTCGTTTAAAAGAAAACTTAGTCATGACGGGGTATGATCGAGATACATGTACAAGTAGATACGGCCATCGTTCTCAAGTCACTGTTGTAAAACACTCACTTCTTACAAGAGCAACAATTCACAACAACAACAGCAGCAAGCAACAATTAGTACAGGTAATCGTATGAACGCGAGTGCAATTAGAGATTTAATGAGTGATAATTGAAAATCCCAGCTGAAGGCTTGACAATTTGAAAGAATTTAAGATATTACGAGTAGTGTAAATCTTTAATCGCTCGACCTTTCATACCACTACTCATTAATTTATAATATGACTGAGAAAATTACGAGCAAGCGCACGTTCCTTAAGGGGGAACGAGAATTGAAGGTCAACATGAACTTGTAGAATAATTATCATTTTGTTTTGTGGCTATCTATTTTCAGGCTGATCATGCGGCGAACAGAGTACAGTTTGGCAGTAAACTGGAGACCTTCGGAGTCATTCAAGAGAAGTTGGCACGGATGGCTATGTATCAGTATGTTACTGAGGTAAAAGCGAAATCGGTATTCATGCCGTAAATTTTTTATTAACTCCTTCTTCCTCTTCCTAACAAATTCTCCCGTGTTGCTTTTAAGTGTGACCCTCCCCTCTTTTCCTTCACGATCAAAACAATGCATGTCAGATATACATGTACATGTGTCATCAGTGCACTTTTTTTACCAAAAGACCATTTTACGGTTGTCTGGTCAGTGGCCTGGCCTTTGAATGGCAGCAAGACTGGAGGTGACCTTGTTTTGATACAGACCTCTCTGCTTTTGTTGTATAAATCACTTTTGTTGTATAATGCATCTAAATGAGAAATGCAGAGAGGTCTGTATCAAAGCAAGGTCGTGACTTAACTGAGCACACATCAGTTACTGTAAAATGGCCTATTGGCATAATTATGTAGTAGTCTAGAAAATTACATATAAAAATGTAAAAAGGGGAATGTGACGCGATAAATGGTACTCAGAATTCACTGATAGTTCAGTCCTCGTCCTCTGAAGGGTAACCATTCTTTGTTATTTCAGTCGATGGCGTATATGCTCAGTGCCAACATGGATCAAGGAGCTACAGATTTTCAGCTTGAAGCAGCCATCAGTAAAATTTATGCCTCGGTAAGTTTAACTTGTACACCAAAAGTACTGTACAAGGGTGTGTACTATAGAATGATAGTTAACTGTGTAGCATTGAATTTGTCAAGAGGGTTTGAACGAATAGTCCGAAGAACACTTCACATTTTTATCGCAAATCAGGAATTGGAAACTAAACAAGATGCGTGAAGTTCTAATATTGAAAATCCAGAGGTACAAGCCCTGTTAGGCTGAACTTTGCCCAATCCTGTCGAAAACGCCTTGGATAACATTGCCTACTATGATGAATTAGGCGTTTGTTCTAATCGAGTAGCTAATGAGTGTGGCACTGGAGGGCTTTATTTAGACTGATTCACACGCCAGCTCACAAGACTTTTCAGTAAATCGCTCCAATTTTGGGTAAATGCTCGAGAACGTCAGCTTTGTAAATGTTGTGGTTATTAATTTTAAGGAGGAAAATTGTTGTCTTTTTTCTGATAATTGACCGTGGCACAATTTTGTGCAACGGTCAATAATCTAATATATTATTTATTTATTTTTCATATAAATAAGTGTAAAGTAAGCCAAGAAGAAGAGTTACATTAATATCTAAAATGATTATCTTTCAAAATGTGTAGGAATCTGCGTGGTTCGTTGCTGATGAGTGTATTCAGATTCTTGGCGGGATGGGATACATGAAGGTGAGGCAAGGAATTGTGGAGTAGTTTCGAAGTCTTGATAAGCCATTGACCGTTTGTTCTTTTTTATTCCTTCAAAGGATTGTGGAGCTGAGCGCGTTATGCGTGATCTCAGAATTTTCAGAATATTCGAAGGGACCAACGACATTTTGAGATTATTCGTCTCTCTGACTGGCCTTCAGGTAAGCTTTAACGAAGAGTCCTTTGGTGAGCTGAATACATAGTAACAAGGTTAAGGGATTATTTATAAATGCGACGAAAGCGAGTTTAGCTTCTTTAATTTCAAGGATTATACTAAACTTTAAGTTTTTATGGTGTTTGTTAGGTAGCAGGTTAATTTTGGAAGTCATGTTTTGTTCCAAGTTTAGAGACTTTAACATGTTTCAAACATTTTCATTCTTTCATCCTGTGACTGGATCAGTTGTTTTCAACGATAAATGATTTCTTTTTTTATATTTTATCGTTATCTCAAGGATGCGGGAAAATTTCTCAGAGCACTTCAGAAGAAGCTAACAAATCCTGCCAATTTTGGACTCATTTTGTCCGAGGGAATCAAGAGATCAAGCAGGTATTGCAACTTGGTGGTTACATGTTTTGTTTGTTTCTGTGTTTGCTATTTTGAGTGAGTTTGCAATTGCAGTGAAACCTGGGTCCTTGGGAATTACATTGTATTTCCCTTTAATTCACAAGGTAAAATTCGTTGGCACAAAGTTTTATCACTGATCAGTGTGTAATATTTAACAATTAGATTATGAGCTCGAGATTTCTATCGCGTGATAGTCAATAATCTAATTGTTTTAGTATAAATCTACTAGTCGTTCAAAACTTAATCTAAATCCTCTTCTCAACACTTCGAAAACGCCAAGAAACCGCCGTCATTTTGTTAACAAGTGCACACTGTTACGCTACTCACTATCTATCACAGAATAGAACGTGAGTAGCGTAGCCAATCAGAGAACGGCCTTCGTGATAGAACGCTAGTAGATTTATACTAATAAAGGATATGAGAAATAGCGGATGTTGCCGTTGAGCTTGCTGTCAAATGTTCTTTAGTTTAAAAATGCGTGCCACGAAAGCCAATGAGTGAGTGCAAATCAGAAATGACCCTTTGCCGCGTTTAGTATGACAAACTTCTGACAGCTGCTGTAACAGCTGGTCACGTAGACTTGCAAAATGCTCTAAGCATAGAAACGATGCCTTCTTTAGGACCGGAAAAGAATGGGCTCGCATACCTTAATATTGCTAAGGATTCAAACCTTGGCACTGAAGAAGGGCTAGGAACGTCTGCTAAATAATTGACTTTATTTTCAATTACCATTATCATTTTTGAACTATTTACACTGTGCCACAGAGGCACGGATCCATTTAGACTACTGATATATATTTTAATCTGACTAATGTTTGTTTGTTTGTTTGTTTTACGAATCAGGGCTGTGGGACTAAAGTCAGGCCCTTCTTTAACGGAACATGTTCATCCGGATCTGTCATCTTCGGCTAAGCTTGTAAGTAGAGGCGCTACTTGATGTGGGTGGTTGCGAAGACAGATCCAGGGTGATGTGGGTTAGATAAAGGGAGAAGGAGGGTACGAAGTTGGGAGGGGGTTAGACAGAAGGGAGGGAAATAGGTGGCGATCTAGACAAATGGTGGGAGAGAGATAACTGAAGATGGATTGAGGAGTGGAGGCATCTCGACAGGGAGGTAGGAAGGTAATGCGAGATCGAGGAAGCAGGTGGGAGGAAGGGTGGGTGGGAGCGATGGAGGGAGGACGAGATGCAAGCAGCGAGGAAACGAAAGAGTGAGGAATAGGGAGTGGTCAAAAGACGTCAACAAGATCATATACTCGGACTGCAAACCACGTTGTTAAACCCGCCATGCAGAATCCTTGAATCTGTGTTATGTAACTTGGGTATCGTTCTTTGATTGTTGTTTAGGCGGCAGAAGCTGCAGGTGACTTCGGTGCAACAGTAGAGAAGATACTGATTAAACACGGGAAAAGCATTAGAGGTAACTGCAAGCAAATACTGTTCACCTCAGCATTGAAATATATATTAATGTTGCTACGTTCTTTGTTAATTTGCGTTGTTCTGGACCTTCGTAAGCACTACCTTATGGAAAGCTGAAGTCATTTGAAGGTTTATCAATGTAGACTTTCTCTAATGTTACGCTTTGTTTGCGTTATTACAGACCAGCAGTTCTTACTTAAGAGGCTCGCGGATGCTGCGATTGATATTTATGGCATGGCTGCCGTGCTTTCCAGGTAAAAACTAGTTCAGCCCTCTTTTGATTTAGTTGATGTGATGGACTGATTTATTATGTTATTTTTTTTAATAGAAATTTATTCGTTATTAATTTTGATTGATACAATTATCTTTTTACCTCTGATCAGAGCATCCCGATCTCTCAATAACAACATAGAAAGTGCTCAACACGAAGCAATGATTGCAGCTGTCTTCTGTGATGAGGTAAAGTTGACCTACACTCGTTAAATCGTCTCTGTTTCATTCTGTTGCAATAAGTAATCCCAATTCTGGCTCACTTGTTCTTTTTTAAGGCTTTCGACCGAGTAAGACAGAACCTTGGTTCCTTACACGACTCCAACAAGCTCTCCAATGACACCAAGATGTCGAGAATAGCAGCGGAAGTCATCAAGAACATGAACACAGTTCCGCTTCATCCTCTGGGATTCTAAAGAAATGGCGGACTTTTAATCACGTGATAATGAGGTGGCTGATATCTCGAAATCCATTTTGCGAACGGCTATCAAGAACTGAATACATCTTGTTAGGAATTGCAAGAAATACGCTTTGAGAAACTGGAAACTTTTTCGAACGATGGCCATTCGTCCAAACGGCTTTATCCTTGTTTTGTTTACCTACATCACTTTTAACCTTCAACTCCTAGATCCTATAAAAGATAATTTATTGTAAATTGCGACATTTCAGTGCAATTATCATGACGTGTATAGCAGTCCATTCAGAATGGGGAGAGCTTTGCAGTTCCTAAAACTGAATGGAAGACATTGAATTTAGCGAACCGAAAGTGACAGAAATGGTGGTCAGTAACGAGTCTTGCGGCAAGAATTGTACAGAGAAAGAACAGAAATGGAAGTAAATATTACCCCGGTAGTGCAGTGCTTTTACAGATATAACGGCACAACTCAATTGACGTTATTTATCAGGCTGGTCTTGTGTAAAACATGTTGCAATAAAATTTGTGTCGACTGGAAAACGTGCACGATTTTTTTATCAAATAATTGAGCCACTACGCGCGCTCTCATTGGTCGATAGGTGTGTTTAGATGAGAGTATGTAAACACGGTTGTGACGTTTTAGATTCGCACGTATTTTTGAGAAATATTTTATAAAAGCAATAGAGCACTTTTTCCGTGTTTATAAAGCCTCATCTAAACACTCGGAGAGTTGGGAGAATTCTCGACTACGTCTCGGCTTTACATAACTGTCTCGAATTTTCCCAACCCTCCTCGTGTTTAGATGAGGCTATGTAAACACGGAAAAATGCTCTATTGCTTAAATATAACTACACAATTCAGTAGCCTTTCATAAGAATGAACAAAGTGCTAAGATGGAAACTGTAATGTCTCGCTTGGTATGCGGCTATGTATCCTCGAACATGTATTTTACCCAGGAACAGTTCACAAAGAATTAAGGAGAAGAAAATGTGCTAACCTTGGATAAATGACAGAATAATGATCATACAAATCAACCAAGAATACTACAGTCGAACCTCCATAAACAGTCTCCTCTCCTCAACGACCAGTTGATTTGATTCTGGCGGGCACTCCATACATTCACTCTTATTTTATCCTCTCTGCAATGGCCACCTTTCCACAATGGCAACGGCCACTGAAATGCGTCCCGACTGTTGAAAAAAATTCGATCGACGACGGCCAGTTAACCAGTGACTGACAAACGATGTGTACAAAGTACTTTTTTGTTGTAAAAGGTCACCAAACTTGATCTGTTACCGCGCTTCGTTGGTCCCTGTTTCTGTATAGTTTCTGTTTTATCGATATATTTTCAATGTGTTACATACAGTTTATATGCTTAAATCATCATTCTTTTTTAAAAGAAAAAATGCATGTCGCACCTCGAAAAAACTAACCTGTGAGCAACCAAATTCCATTGTCCCTAAGGTGGCTGTTGTGGAGAGGTTCGACTGTATTATTTTTCCCCCGACCCAAATTTTTTTGGGAGCCGAAAGTTTGGCGCTAAAATTCAGATTATCTGCAGTGAAGCTATAAACAATAAGGTACTGAAAATTAAGTTGCTTTGATGGTTGTAATTTTAATTAGGTTGGCCTGTTAATACGGAGGCGTCAATTTGTGCCGTTTTCTCCAAATAAAGTTCTATTTTTAAAAGCGCTCTTCAATTTTAGAGGTAAATGTTTATCGACATGGGTAAACAAACCCAGCTCTCGAGGCCCTCAGTCCGGTTTCAAGTGTTCGCGCGCAACAATAATGGCTAACAATTTCCAAATTTGGAAGGCTAGGCGGGACTAGGGAGCCAATCAAAATCTCCCTATAACAAGCCATTTATGTAGAGAATAGAAGTACACCCTGGTCATTGACATTGCAAGTTTGCTTTTCTGAAGACCACGCTCCTCGGAAGAATTATTGAACAATGCTTTCCAGTGCTTTTTACTTGGCTCTCGTCCTTTGCGGGATACTGTTTGTGGAAGCATATCCTGAAAAACGCTACGGTAAGATATTATCATTTCTAGAACGTAATATAATTCCATGCATAAAATACTGCAAACATCTCGATCGTCAGGCGTGTTTTTGCAATCAACTATTTGCCGGCTAAATTTAACAAAAATTAAGATGAATCTGCAATAAATTTGGGAAATAAGGTCGTTTACAAGTTACTTAATGAATAAGCTATACATAAGTGGAGGTAGTCAGTGTACCTAGGCTAACAGAATATGTTAACTGTTTACAGGCTTAAGTATATTTGTTCTAATATGTGAAATGAATTTCGCTTGGCGCCCAAACTTAACAGAAATGAATTTTCCGAACAGTTTTCATGACCCCTCGATGAACCTCGAAATCTAACGTAAATAATTGCTTTTCGTTGTATAGGTAAGAAAGTGCTTTATTTGTTATTTTAGGTGATTATTGATTATTCGGTGGACAAAGTAATGGTAGGAACAACAAGTTACACAAACAAATTTACGCACGTTATGTTTTTCTTCTTCTAAAACTTGAAACAACGCCGGTTATAGACCTGTATGGCCACAGCTTAACACGTCTAAAAATGCCCGACAAACTACCTTCTGTTAAGACATATATTTTAAGTGCACATCAAATAAAGTTCGAAATTTACAAATTGCTATTTAACTTTTCCCAGTAATCTCTATGACCATAACAAATGAACTATGCAATTGAGCAGACACGGCCAATTACTGTGGTCAGAAGTTATTGCTCTGGCGGGAAAATAAAGAGGTTTACGGGATGTCATTAGATATGTTAGGCGGGAGATTTCAGTCATTTATGCTCACCCACTCACATTTTGCTGCATTAGACGTGGAATACTCAGTCCACATATTTTTATGGCACATCTAAAGGATGGTACTTTTTATTATTTTATTTTTTTTTTTGGCATATCACTGATTCTAAAATTTTGGAACACGAAATAGTTGCAATTTCAAGGGTCTGGACTATGTTGATAGAAAGATGCATTTTGCTTCAAATGACTGACGCACCCGCAACTTGTTGTCAATGTAATCAAAATATGTTGATTTCTCGTTCCAAGTTCTGCCAAAGGAAAACAGATTGATGAAAATTATTTTGCTTATCAGTACAACGTTTTCTTTTCTTTTCTTTTCTTTGATAGTGTCGTGCGGTGCCAGCTACTTAGAGCTCGGTTGCTATAACGATAAACATGCAAGAGGCCATCGTCCACTGCCGAATCTGCTTTTCACTGACCGCGATCCTAAATCTCGCAGATTCAGCGGCAAACGAATTGACTGGGAGAATCTGGACTCTTACATGAGGGATGTTGTGTGCCGCTGTGCAGAGCAAGCAAAGGCTCAGGGCTACCTGTTTTTTGGAGTACAGTTTTACGGTATGGTTGTGCACTAAACCTACAATGTCATAAACAATGAATTTAGCTAGGCCCAGCGTAAAGAAAATAAAGTTGTGAGTTTTTAACTGCTCCATTAGTATCTCCTCTTGGGGGTTCTTTGCGAATATTCCGACGAGCATCCCCCGTTCCTTTTAATGGGGGCTCCGCCCTGAAATGAAGTCTCAAGGCATACCAAGATCCAGATCCCGCGTTTTTAACCCCCAAAAGATACGATGAGAGCCCCGTCCTTTTTATTTGTGATTTCGCTGTTCGCAGTTCACTGAGGATTCAAAAATTTCAACTCGTTAGAGGGTTGTAGGGACTTCAACTCGATAGAATAAGGAAGATCGCTATTTTTTAGTACCATGGCCATGTTCTCTAAGATGGCACATTAAATACGCATGCGGGCATCACAGAAGATAATATTCTGAATTTGATATGGAACTGAAACAAATAAGAAACGGACTCATAGTTAAACAAAAACTTAATTTTTTTTTTTTCATTTTTTTAATGAAATTTGTCTTTATTGGTATCCTGCACTTCTCAGTAATTACATCAACTATCACGTGACACTTTACATTGATATCCATAGTTACTAAAGTTAACATTTCTCTCATGTATGACCTGATACTTTCATATAAGACATTACGCTTTTGTGAGGAGCACTTCTTCGTAGCTAGCAATCAAACTTTTCTATTCTATACTTAAATAAAACTTTATTAACAAAGACAGAGAGGTGAATAGCTTGGTCATGCATCTTGCTAGTGTATATGTAGTACTTCATGAATAAGATCGTGTAATTAGATTTCTTTAATATTTCTTTTTCGTAAGGGCCTGATGTGATACCAAATAATTTCTCTTCAATTGTGGGTGCAAACTTTGAGTTGTTTGCAGCGTTAAACCAGTCAATTACGTTGTTTACGAAAATCAAATTGACAGTTGAGAAAACTGTGCTCAATAGAAAAGTGTGCTCAACTGAGAAAAGTGTGCTCAAAACTTTATACCACTCTGTTTTCTAGTTTCTGCCTCCCACATAAAGCGGTACATTGATAGGAATTTCAATTCGTTGCTCTCTTTATTTTGATTTTAGGGGAATGCTGGGCTTCGGAAGAATTCACGTTTAACATCGACGGCATGAGAGATGGATGTATGTCTTCCGACTATGAACCGTGCACATTTTCATCTCGTTTGTGTGTTGGCGAGGAATTTAGCCTGTTCGTATACAATATTGAGCAGTGATGCATATAGGCATGAGAAAGTCAGTGCTTTAGGAAACAGTAACGTTAGTGTCTCTTCACAGATTTTAGAACTGTAATGATCTTGCAGAATACGAAATACATATATGTTATTTGCCGTCCGGGAGGTCCGTATTGGGAAAAACTGTGCCCGAGGTCTTGAGTACGGCCCGAGGTCGCAGGCCGAGGGCCGTACTCAAGACCTCGGGCACAGTTTTTCCCAATACGGACCGACCAACGACGGCAAATAACGTGTTTATTTTTTTCTTCGGGACTGCTTTAAAAGCAACTTTTGTGTTGAATTTTTTTATTAAAGAAATTCAGCTCAAATCTGGCGTGCGCGCGCATTCACGAAAAATCAAACCTGTCTTTTTCGCCGACTGTCGTTATCGGAATCCATAATTGTTTGACTCTGTCCAAAAAGTTTACATTTTACATTGTTTACAACACTTTTACGCTGTCACAAAAAGCTTGAAACGTTTCTTCAGTTGGATATTTCGGAGCGGTCCGTAACTCGGGGTCCGGATGGGAAAATACGGACCGCTGGAGCGCGCGCAATTAGCCAATAAGATTGAAGGATTCAGGATTCCGGACCGCTGAGAAGATGGAGAAAAAAATAAATACATATATTTTCTAAGAATGATTTCTGTGTAGTATATACTTTGTTAATAGGTCGGTCAGAGGGGCATAGCAATCGGTAAGACTGACAGCGGGAAGATGCAGTTTTTCTTTGTACTCGGGAAAAATCATAAACCATTCCACTTTCTCCTTAAATCTATCTTTTCCATAATTCATCCCTTCTCGTTCCTTCTGACCTGCAAGTAGGCTCTGGTGCGCTGCGGCAAAAGCAAAGGCGAATTGACGAGAGACCAGTTGGTGACCGAAGTGAGCCGGCGAGGAACACGAGAAATTAGAATCAGCACGGAAGCCATTGTTTTCCGAATACAGCGCGTTCGCCCGCGAACGCAGCATTCTGATTGGATAAAAATGATGGGTCCTGGCATGATGACAAAAACCAGCATTGGTGACTGTCAAACAGAAACATCGCGTCGATATTATTTAGCTTATAGGGAGTTTAAGAAAACCACGAACTGAACGGGACCGACGCTAAACACTTCCTTCCTTCCTTAGCTGTGCTTCCTTGGGTATCCGTACGCATAACGACACGACCGCATTTGTTGCGAATTTTCTTTGGAACGTTTCCTAAACGACATAAGTTATCATTATCACGTCACAGTGTAGAGAAATAAAACTCACATCAAACACAAAAATAAAAAGCTTTCGCGAAAGGAATGTTTTTTTAATTTACTTTCCAAATCGGCTGTATACAACACTGTACGCGTAAATGGTATCTTTCTCTCCAACACATACTTTGGAGTCCAAGGCACAATCTTCTGCGCCGTAAGTCAAACACCGATCACTTACGCCATTCACATTCACCAGAAATTCTCCTCTTGCAGCCCAGCATTCGCCTATTAAGGAAAAGAGAAAAAGTTATTTTTTTGAAGATAATCATTTTGAACCGCGCATAGTTGACAGCACATGAATTGTAAACCTAGCGAGTTGAAGTAATGTTTACATTTTGCCTTCAATACACAGCCAAACACACCCAAAGCCCAAAATGTCCATTGTCCGCTCTCAAATTTCGCGCTTCATCGCGTCACTCGTATGCTAATTCATGCTTAATGAGGTGTGAATATTAATACGGTGGCCCAAAAGGGTCAATCACAAATCAGTTTACCAAAACACAAAACAATTTCCCAAAACACAAATCAATTTCCCAAAACACAAATCAGTTTACCAAAACACAAAACAATATCCCAAAACACAAATCAGTTTACCAAAACACAAAACAATTTCTCAAAACACAAACCAATTTCGTCGAAACACAAATCAGTTTACCAAAACACAAATCAATTTCTCAAAACACAAACCAATTTCGTCGAAACACAAACCAAAAGACTGGGCACTTGCTCTGTTATTATCAGAGAGCCTGGAAAGGACTCATTCCCAGGATTTTCCGCGTCCAACATGGCGACTTCAAATATGCTGTAGATAAGTCGAAAATGTTCCGGGCACAACACTGAACAGTGGGTCTGAAGTGTTACAGGAATATTTTTATTGCTCTCAATGTGGACTTGGTGCACTTGTCATTAGCAGCCTAAGTAGCGGTCTCCGAGTATCCGGATCCAGTTCTGTTGCTATGACTTTTTAAAATTGATTCGCAGCTAGAAGAAGGATCGTCAGAGTTCTGGGACGAAGGATTACCACATTTCACGCAGCATTTAAAACAGGATTTAACCTCGCTACCGACATGTCATGATACTTCTCAAGAAAGCAAAGAATAGCGTTGTAACTGAATCCACTGTTAAAGTAAGCCGCTACTGGCGCGAGTATAAAACACGGAGCGGACTACGGACTACGGACTGGATATAAAATATGGACTTGGGTATAAAACACGGACTTGGGTATAAAACGCGGACTATGCATTACGGAAGAATTAATATATGAAACTATAGCAGCCATTACCTCCAATGCCGGCCATCTTGGGTGACAGCACATGCGCAGTTTCCGATCACCAAAGCAAGTAATAGTTCTCATTTTGATATTCCTCTAATTTTTTGCTCTCTACTTTTCCAGCCATGCTGATGCGGTATCAGATATTTTTTCTCTTTTTGATATCTTTTCTCATTTTAGAAATTAAAAAAAAAATGCGTTCACCGTGGAGTCAATACACCACAAGGAGAGCAACGTGTTTCGTCTGCTCAACAAGTTAAGTCCTGTTCGGCGGAGATAGTACTTGGATGGTTGACTAAATACGAACACCCCGTGTTGTAATAACATTTTTTTCTTTTTTTTTCCCCTTCCATTCTCAAACCGATATTGAGGAGACCAGAACTGCCATCCTTGTGTATTGTCGTTTTTTCCTATTTTTCAACTTTTTGTTCCTCATTTTGCGATGGCCGTATATTTTTGTATTATGTTTGTATCGTATAAATAAACAGCGGGACAGGTCGTTGGAATTCTCCTCAATTCTCTCCACTGTTGATCTTTCAAAACATTTAATCATGGTTGAATCATTCGTTCAAAAATTCATACAGCTCGTCAATTTTGTGACCTTCAGGTCTTCTTTTCCTTTTCCGGCAATCGAGTATGGTTGAACCTGTATGAGCGGGCATTTTCGGGAAATGAGACTTCTATAGTTACATGTAGCTTCTGCTTTTATTATGAAGACGTTCGTGCTAGACGTAATTCA
Organism: Micromussa lordhowensis; assembly: GCA_964020085.1. Lineage (NCBI taxonomy): Eukaryota > Metazoa > Cnidaria > Anthozoa > Scleractinia > Lobophylliidae > Micromussa > Micromussa lordhowensis. The sequence continues at coordinate 1,479,537 of OZ026599.1, forward strand.
ATGTAGAACCTTTGTAACTGTTTTATACCGAGTCCGTAATGCTCAGTCCGTGTTTTATACCTGAGTCCGTATTTTATACCCAGTCCGTAATGCTTAGTCCTCGTTTTATACCCAAGTCCGTATTTTATACCCAAGTCCGTAGTCCGTAGTCCGCTCCGTGTTTTATACTCGCGCCAGTAGCGGCTTACTTTAACAGTGGATTCAGTTACAACGCTATTCTTTGCTTTCTTGAGAAGTATCATGACATGTCGGTAGCGAGGTTAAATCCTGTTTTAAATGCTGCGTGAAATGTGGTAATCCTTCGTCCCAGAACTCTGACGATCCTTCTTCTAGCTGCGAATCAATTTTAAAAAGTCATAGCAACAGAACTGGATCCGGATACTCGGAGACCGCTACTTAGGCTGCTAATGACAAGTGCACCAAGTCCACATTGAGAGCAATAAAAATATTCCTGTAACACTTCA
>OZ026599.1:1487500-1492500 GCA_964020085.1 Micromussa lordhowensis
ATACACTTCCGGTCTGAGGTGCTTGGCTCCTTTGTGTCTGTGGACATATTCAATCCAGTCAGCGGCTTGCTGGAGGGAAGTTCGCGGATTGTCACGCAACAATCGCGAGATGCGTGTAGCGTTACCCTTGAAGCTTAAAAAGAAATTAACGTTGAAGAAATATTAGTGGAAAGAATTTCCGATGAATTTACAATAAGCGGTTTAAAACTAGAGTTGCGTTTGGTTCAGGTATTTTGATATGGAGGTGCCGAAAGGTGTATGAAGTTACGACTTCAAGCGGGCATCCTCGGCTCTCATAACAAGAAGATGGAAGATTATTTTCTAGTGCTAATGTTTGGAAACCTAAGAATTCTGTTGATAAAGCTAGAAAATCGTGCCTGGTCTCTAAGTTTCCCAATTTCAACACAGAGGTGGTAAAATGAAATGAAATGCAAGAAGTGAAATTACCATGGTTCCTCGAGAATTCTCCTAATTGAATGGTATATTTCATCACCAGTTGCACTCTTTATATCAATACCAATTGCCATGCCAACCGATTGAGCTTGGACGCAGTTACTATGCTGGTCAGCAAAAATTGGCATACAAACCAATGGCACACCATAGAAAGCTGCTTCATATAAGCTGTTGTGGCCTGTGTGGGATATAAAGGCTCTGGTGTTGTCATGGGCAAGTATGTCATTCTGTGGAGAGCATGCGTGGAGGCGGCGTGCGTTGGCACGGTTTTTGAAGGGGAGCTGATCCCGTCCCGAATTTAAAGCTCTTCAGTAATGTCTATTAGCCAAATGTCTTAAAACACGAGCTAGATATTAAGCTTTATGACTGGGGACAAAAATAAACGACGAGGCAAACATAAGCGTGGAGAACGAGGTTCGATTGAAGAAGAAGAGAATCGCAAGCGAATCAACATGGCGTCTGAAGACAATGCCGAGCTCTCAGATGAAGAAACCAGTGAAGTCCAAGAACCATCCAACCTGGAGCTAAAGGAGATGTTAGTCGATATTAAGATAGAGCTGTCTAACATAGCGAGAGAAAACAAAAAATTTGCCAAAGAAATTGCAGAACTTAGGAAACTGATATATGACCAGAAAATCGAACTCGATAGCTTGAAGGCGTCGATAAAGGAAACAGAAAACAAAAACACTGCCATGGAAGCTGAGCTTTTCGCCGCCAGGAACAAAATAGATGAGCAAGAGGACGAAATCGCCGAGCTATACCGACTTCAAGACAACTTAGAACAATACACGAGAAAGCAATCTCTCGAAGTTTGTGGTATTCCGGCAAGCGCATATGCTTCGACTGAAGGAGCGGTACTTAAAATCGCCAGCGCTCTTGACGTTCCTATGTCTGCAGAGGACATAAATATCTCTCACAAAATCAAGAGTAATGGAGTAGGTACCATTCTGGTGAAGTTCCAAAGCCACAAGGCAAAGAGTAGATTATATAAAGCCAGAACGAAACTGAAAAACTTTAGGTTAACAGACATATTCCCGGACGTGTCAACGGCTACACGAGTTGCAGCAGGAACGGGACGTATCTTTATCAACGAAAACCTCACGAGCTATAGGAAAGATCTGCTCAGAAAAGCGAATGACAAGCGCAAGGATGGACTTATTATCAGTGTCTGGTCGATGGATGGAAAGATTTTCGTAAAAACCTCACCAGATGGAGCCCCAGTAAGGATCTATGAAAAGGAGGACTTAGAAAACCTATAATATTTGTCATAACGTAAACACTCAACTAATTGCGCCGAACGGATCAAGAAAGGTACGACTTTACTATAAAACGAAATACTGACAAGATTAAAACTGCAGTTTTCAGATTGATTTAATATTACTATTTGGTTCGGGAGGGGAATTGGATGTGCTGAAGGAATACTCACTCATTTGTGTTTTTTTTTTTGGACTTTTTCTTTTTCCATTTTGAATTTTCCTGTCTGCCAGTTAGTCTTTTTTTTTTTGTTATTGTTGTTGTCCTTTTGTTTGTTACTGATACCATAGGTCATTATTTGTAGCTTTTTTTTCTCTTTTTTTCTCTACGTCACTTATTTGCTATGCAAACGTCTGTAAAATTAGATATTTTATCGCTAAATGTTCGAGGGATACGGGATCAGATTAAGAGAAGGAGTATTTTTTCGTTCTTGAAAGATTTTAAAGCAAATATTTACTTTCTTCAAGAAACCTATTCAGACCTGAAAGACGAAATTATCTGGAAAAATGAATGGGGAGGTGAGATATTTTTCTCCCATGGTACTAACCACAGTAAAGGTGTCTGCATTCTAATCAACCCTACTATTCATTGTCAGGTGGATTATTGTTATAGTAACAACTCAGGGAGAGTAGTGCTAATTACGATTACTTTTGGCTCCCAGAAATTATCACTCTGTAACATCTACGCGCCAAATAACCAAACAAATCAACTTGAGTTTATGCAAGAGCTAAACAATTGCATAATCGACAAAACAGAACTGACAACATTAATTGTTGGAGGGGATTGGAATTGTACGTTGTCAAAAAAAGACAAAATTGGAGGAACGACATGGATACCAACGAGCTACAGGAATTTGTTGATGACTACAATGGATATGTTCGATCTAATAGACATCCAGAGAGTACGCCACCCAAAGTTACGTAAATTTACGTATGAATCAAAAGCAATAAGGATGAAATCTAGGATAGACTACTTTCTTTTGGCCAAAAACCTAACAAAAAACGTGAAGAAAACAGATGTTTTTCCATCAATTGCACCCGATCATAACGCAATTTACATATCTATGTCTCTGTCATGCGAAAGCCCCAGGGGACCCGGACTCTGGAAATTCAATAACACTCTATTAAACGATGAAGAATACGTGGAGCGGGTTCGCGAAACTTACGTAAACACCGTTAAATATTACCGTCAAGTAACAAGCAAGGGCCTTCTGTGGGAACTAATCAAAATGGAAATTAGAAATGCAACTATCTCGTATACGAAATATAAAGCAAAAGTATCCAGAGATCGGGCAGAGGAAATAAGACACCTGCTCGAACAGTTAGACAACACCATTTGTAATAAGTTTTTCTCGCCGGATATCAATCAACTCTTGTTACATGTACAATACGATAACCTTAAATCCGAACTTCAGTCGCTAAACGAAAATAAAGGTAAGCAAGCGATGTTCAGAGCGAAATGCCGTTGGGTCGAACAGGGCGAGAGCCCAACAAAATACTTTTTCAACTTGGAAAAAAGAAACTATAACAAAAAGACAATTAGGGAACTTCGCCTAGAAGATAAATCCACGACAATCAATGATAAACAGATCCTCGACCAAATCGAAGCTTATTTTAGAGACTTGTACACATCAGTGAACACGGCATTTTCTCAAGATGAATACGATGAATTTACCCAGCATCTGCAAATCCCAAAACTTTCAGATGAAGATCGGGATAACTTGGAAGGTCCTCTAAGCTACGAAGAGTGTAAAACTGTACTAGAATCTTTCCAAAATGATAAGTCACCAGGTGAAGACGGATTCACCGTGGAATTCTATAAATTATTCTACGATCTTCTAAGCGAAAATCTTCTGGCATGCTTAAACGAGGCCTATGAGAAAAATGAACTTACCATCTCGCAAAGAAGGGGCATTATTACTTTATTACCAAAGGAAGACGGCTCTCTACTGGACCTACATAACTGGAGACCGATAACCTTATTGAACGTTGATCTAAAAATTGCTGCGAAAGCAATAGCTAAAAGATTAGAAACGGTTTTGCCGAACTTAATACACCCAGACCAAACAGGCTTTGTAAAAGGACGCTACATTGGGGAAAACATTAGACTCATTAGTGACGTTCTAGACTTTACAAAAGAGCAAAAAATTCCTGGCATTCTAGTAGCTCTTGATTTCCGTAAAGCTTTCGACTCTCTCGAATGGCCCTTTATTATGAGAATCTTAGATGCGTTTAACTTTGGTAGCAGCATAAAACGATGGATTAGTACATTTTATACGAACGTGGAGAGCGCAGTATTGAATAATGGCCGCTTGACGAATTGGTTTAAACCGTCGAAAGGTGTGAGGCAAGGTTGTCCTCTCTCACCGTATCTATTTATCCTCTCAGCTGAATTAATGTCTATAAAAATACGTTTCGACCCGGGGGTCAAAGGCATTAATCTCTTTGGTAACGAATTCAAACTGTCGCAATTTGCAGATGACACGAATCTTTTTTGCGCGGATTTAATTTCAATAGAAAGAGCTTTAAATATAGTCAATGATTTCGGTAGGATTGCGGGTCTACAGCTAAACATGAAGAAAACAAAGGCGATTTGGCTTGGAAAGTGGGCGAACAATAAAACCAACCCCTTGGACATGAAGTGGATGCATACCCCTGTTAAGATCCTAGGAGTTCACTTCTCATACGACAAGAAAGGTAATGACGACCTTAACTTTAGCTTGAAATTAAGAAAGTTACAGACGAAACTGGACATGTGGAGTGCTAGAAGCCTCACGCTTTTTGGTAGAGTCTTAATAACCAAAACTCTGGGTATCTCACAGATCATTTATTCCGCTTCAAACATTGAAGTTCCTGATTCAATCGCGGACACGCTGAAAAAGAAGCTGTTCAATTTCATATGGAAAAAAAAGAAGGATAAAATCAAACGAACCGTTCTTTACCAAGATTTAGAGAATGGTGGGCTACGTATGACAGATGTTGATCTTATGTTCAAAGCTTTGAGGCTCGCATGGATCCCTAGACTCTTGAACGCTGGAGATAAAAATTGGTGCTCCGTGCCAAACTACTATTTCAGAAAACAGGGGGGTTTAAATTTTCTTTTAAAATGCAACTACGACACAAAGTACTTTCCTCAATTGCCAGCCTTTTACAAGAACATTCTCAGATTCTTTCACGAATTAAAAATTCTTTACGGATACGACCAAGCAAGTGATTTAGTACTATACAATAACAAAGAAATTCTGATAGATCAGAAAACAGTATATCTCAGTAAATGGATGGAGAAAGGAATTG
>OZ026599.1:1497500-1637500 GCA_964020085.1 Micromussa lordhowensis
TGTAGATTGGGTAAGTGTGCTGCAAGTTGGCACCTTTTTTGTAACAAAATCTTACGTACAAAGCTTATAACACAAATAGTATAATAATAACTACGTCAATAATGGTAGTAACATGAACTTTTCCCTGTGTAAAACGTAATTTTTAGTGCCAATTGTAATTTAGATAGTGTAATTGTATTGTAGTATATGTATTGTTAAGTTGTACAAGTATAAGTAGTGTAAGTATAATATCAGTGCTGTTAGTAGTGTAAGTGTTCGTCCTGTAAATAAAATTGCATTAAATAGAACAATTACTCAAGTATAGATTCCTTACATGAATCCTTCTTCTTCTCGTCCAGAGGGTTTAGAGGGTAGGACTTAGTCATTCAGATTAAACTGAGTTAAGGTTCGGGCGTGTTTGCTTCGCGATTTGTCATGCAGTCAGTTATTCGCTGGCTCTTACCTGGCAAAATTGGCTGAGGATATTCCAGAGCAAAGTGACCCATGATGATGGCCATCTCCGCCATATTCATGGCTTCCTGGAAAGATCTTTCACCCCCTTCGCCGAATTCTATCGTGAGTTCGTCGTAGCGCGCGTAATAGCTTGGAAATGAGGTTGACAACAGTGTGTGATAAAACAAGTTTTCAAACCGTTCCAAAAAGCTCATTTCATTATTGTTCGACGAAAATACCCAAGGGATATATGAAACCACACTTAGATCTGGGTAAAATCTCATCCCAAAACCGGCCGGCTTGATGTCAATCCTCGGAAGTCGAAGAATCTCAGAGACGATAGCGCCACATTCGGGAGGTGAATCACAAAACATCAGGTCAAATTTCTTTAGGTCATCCCTGTGCTGTTGAACGTGAGTCAGCAGTGCTCTACATGTAATCAAAAAGTAGTCCATCCACATTTGGTTGCCGTCTGCACCATCATGCGATTTGGGTACAAATGTGTTTATCAAGTGATCTTTGCCGAAAGGAAATTTATAAGTAGAATGCCTAAATGAGGGCGACGGAGTGAATGGTAGGACAGATGGAACAACTAAAGCGACCTGACAATGGAAAACAAAAGAAAGGGTAAAGGAAAAGGTGAAAACATATAGTATGGTGATATAGTAACAGGGGGAATCATGCAAGGATAGTTTCAGACGTTCGGTGCACATGTAAGCTAACATTAGCCAATTCTATTCCATTGGTGTTTATGAAAATTAATAATTGATTGTGGGCCGATGACTGTTGCAGCTAATCAAAGGAGCTGTGTCACGGTTAAACGGTTTGAAAAATTTAGTCTAGATTTTTCAATATTGTTGTTTGTAATCCGTGTCAATCTTCTCCATCCTTAGCCATCCTTGTTCCTTTATGGCTTATTATTATCTCTTTTTTGTTTTCCTATCTTTCTAAAGCACTATTTTCAGGTCTCCTTCAATTTAAAGGTAATTTTGTCTATGGTAGAAATAACTCAAAATACCGTGATGTAGCCCCTTTAAAGATCGGATAATTCCGTGATCGGTCCCGGAAGCGTAGCGATATCGGGGGTATTCCTCGTGAGAATATCGGTTGCAAGTTCCGACTGCGAAGCATATAACTCTGACAGCGTGTTTATATACCAATTTGATACGGACAAATAACTCCTGTGTTCGTTCAAACTAACTCCTTGCGACCCGGAATAGTAAATTCTGCTTGTACACATCGTCGGCGCTTTAAATTTTATTGCTAAACTACATGTTGCTAAGTCAGAAAGCGACTAAGATACTTTATGGTCACTCATTAATAATTTGCACTTGCGCCGACCTGGGAATCTACCAGTTTAGGCAGAAGATCTCAAGGGCATCCCCAACACACGATACAAATTGAGGTAATTAATCATTTATTTAGTGTCACCAGTGAGACGTGACTCTCAATATTAAGCTTGTTGTGTTACCCATATTTGATCATGAGCGCTCTATAAGACATTGTAACACGACGCCGCTTACTTTCAGAGAGTTGCGTCCCACTCTAGGCTCGTCCCCGAAGCCGGAAACGAGAGAACGACGGAAGTTGAGCCTACAGTAGTTCTCGGGACGCTCAAATAATTACTTCACTCTTGATTACGTCACTTCGTATCGTACGTTTGGGCTACCTGTAGAGGATTCAGCTCAAACTCTGCACAGAAAGGACCAAGGGCCGGTCGGTATCCATCCACTAGTCCTCATATTCTCCCTGCCAGATTGGTTTAATTTTAATATGAGTTATATTGCACGGCTGAGCAGCTGTAGAATCGAAACGTTATTGCCCGGTTCAACATTCACGCCCGACTGACTTTGATGGCGAATCAAGCGTGCTAGCCACGCGAACTAGGATTCCTAACCCTCCCCCCCAAAAAAGGCTAACCACAAACTAATCAAGCTAATGTAGGCTAACCAGAGCTGTCTTTAGGCTAAGCAGAGTTCCAATTAGGTCAATATGAGAGTGTTATTTCGTCTAACCGGAAAGCGAGCCATGCGAGCCAGTGATCCCTACTGTCTCAAAGGCTAACGACAAGCCTTAGAGACGACAAATTCCCGGGGAGTTGGGGGGCTATTTGGGGTAACAAGTGCTAACCAGGCTTAACACGCTGTAATATTAATGCTAACCGGAATGGCTCGCATGACTCCTTGCTAGCTCGCACTTTGTGCAGAGCCTCAATCATCTCCATCCCTCCGGAGCTGAACGCTTACAGCAATCGGTTATATCTACAGCAAGAGATTCTCTAGGCTTACCTCATCGTAAAGCAATTTCGTTTCGCGACCTTTAGTGCGCCAATCGTCAAATGTTTTGCTACTGAAATTTACGCAGCGCACAGCAAGTCCTAAGTATTCTTTCATGCAAACAACTCAATCGACTGTTACGTAACATATTGACTATCTCACTTGTCAAATAAGTCTGAAGTTCCGTCCGTATCTCAAAGTTCTGCACATGCATTAAATCTTCAAGGTTGCAGGCACATGAACTGTGATTTACAAACCTCATGACCCCGCGATGCCAATTCATCGGCCACATTCCTGATGTTTAAGTAGTGACTCTTGAATTCTGATACCAGGACACCGAGTATTTTCGCTCCATTGCACGGATAACAAGAAGTAAAAAGCAAAATAACAATGATCAACATGATAAATAATCCTATACACGTACAGAACCGGTTTTGTTGTTAAGCAAACTTTCTTTGTTCGTTGAAACAGAACTGCAGCCAGTGAGTTGGTTACAGAGCAGGATGCCACGGTTGTCGTGTCGAAGTCACGCAACTGACTCCGCTATTGCATCACGGGTACTTTAAATTTGGCGCGAAATAAAAGAACAAAATATATAGAGAGGTTTTACGAAAATGTGGTGTGCTGCATTCTGGTACTCGGGCTGCTTTTCGTCCCCACAGGGGAATCATGCTCTACCTATCCGGCTCGAGTGCAATCATTTTGTGGGGGTCTTGTTACACTTATGGGACCGTGCTCGTCTCGGTGGAACGTTTGTAAAAAAAAATTGCTAATTGTTTTTTGGAAGAGGTGTTTGCTTTCACTTTATTAAGAATCTCCAAATCTCTCACCTCTCTCGAGGTGAGATCGACTTATGATCAAAAGCACATCTATTTGTGTACCCCTCTATGCAACGAAAATCAAGTAATCAGTTGTCACGGGGGAAAGGACTTAGATTTCTTAAGCTTTACCTGAAACGTAGTAGCTGTAGAGTCTATAACTTGATATTCAAGTGCCACCCTCGTTAAATAAAGTCTCAACTACTACTACTACTGCTACTACTACTACTGCTGCTGCTGCTGCTGCTGCTGCTACTACTAATGCATGCTGCTGTCCTAACTAGCATTGTACAACGCGCTCTCTGATCGGCTGAAACAGCGTGCTTTATCAGCGAACAGAGCACAGGTTGATTGCGGTAAGCTGGCTTTCATCTTTTTGCTTCGGAATTTTTACAAATTTGGCCCAAATTAAACATTCCTTAAAACTCAGACAAACGCAGTGGAAACGAACTATTTGTCAGCAGTAAATATGGCTACACGGAGACTATTGTGGAACAGAAGTGTTAAAACTGTACTAAAATAACAAGTTTTGCTACCGTTCCGACAACAAATTCTCAACCTAGCGACTAACTCGAGAAAATACATTTTATTTGCTACGAAGGCATAAATTATACTTAAGAAGTAAAGCAAAGACAGAAAACACCAATTGAGCTTTATTTTTGTAAAACAATGCTCAAACAAGTCAAAAAAACAGTATAGTAACGCTTGTTTGCAAAAACTATCGATCTCCGGTCATCTCAGCGAAGTGAATTACCTCGACAATTTTGTAATATATAGATTTAGGCCAGCCTAAAAGCGTAGCTCCTGGGCCGGGTTGTTCAGAGCCCGATCAAACTAGCCGAGGATAAAGTAGAATTTTGATTTGAGTTTTGTAACTTTGCGGTGAGATTTTCTGTATATTGTTTTTGTGTTTTGAATTTTAATGAAAGCAAAATACGCAAAACAAAAGCAGTGAAAAAACTTTGTACAAAAGAAAAGGTTATAATTCGGTTAAATTTTAATCCTGGGTTAGCGTTAACCGGCTTCCTACCAACCCTACGCTGTTTACAGCAAGTTAATCCTGACATGAGCCCGCGATCTAATCGAAAAAAGCAGCACTTGGGCAGCGGTCAACTTTAAAAAAACACGTGACCTCGATGAGCCCTGTACTTGAGCCCGCGATATGGTCACGTGATACTGGTCAGCGGATTCCTTGTTTTGACAGGTGTCAATTGACTGCAACATGGATGTCCAAAGGACGCTTTAAACCAAGGGTACATGTGCTCTGTCAACCTACAAGGAAAGCCCGCGAAAACTGAAGCCTCGTTTGGTTTACGTGTCAATTGTGGCCGCCATGTTTCGCGACTCCACCACCGTCGTCGTCGTCGTCGTGCGTACGCGCCCACGAGCAATACCGCTAGCCATGATACACATGAGAAAATCAGTTCATGGGTTCCCTTCAGTTTCCTAATATGGGTATGGGGCTCCGCTTGGCGGCCTTCGGCCGCCGGAGCTCCGCTATTAACACTCACCCGACAAACATCAGTTGAACGTTTGCTCTGATATTCTCTCCTGTACTCGGAATAGAACCAGTTGGAGCAGTCTAGTCTTTCCAACTTGACGCTAGTTCGCGCAATCTTGTAGACTGCAAAACAATCGTAGTCGTACGCGAGCGACGGTAAATATTCAAACGAAAGGTCTATTGCGGTCTGGAGCGAGTGTAAAAACGGCGAGGGAGAATGGGGAGATGATTGGATGAATCATGTGTTAAAGCATTCTCCTTTAACCACTGATCCTGCTATATGTAGAGATTCTCAAGGCTACGGAATCATAATGGTCTAAAACGACACCTTTATTCAAACAACATATTATCATTCTAGAGATATAGCTTTATTCTTGTTATAAGCATTATGTCCTTGGTGTTGGAGTCTGCCTCTTTTCCTGACTAGTTAACTGATTCAGCTTAACAAACTGCGGCAATCACAACTTCATTGAAAAAGAACCTGCTTTTCAATGATAATTTTCAACAGCATGCATGAAGTAAAATAGAGTAAACTTGGATAGATAAGGTTAAAATGATGCAATATTGCTGAATACAATGTATGCGTACATGTATTACATTGCTCGAGAAGCGGACTAAAGGCTTTTGTTGGAAGTCCAGTCTTGGTTGGGACTTTGACCAACCTTTGCTTGCCTGGCAACAAAATTACATAAAAGTCTAAACAGCATTCTCATTGCAAAGAAAAATGCAAAAATTGAAGTTAAAAGGAATGCAAGTACATCCAGGAGATAATATTGGTGCCAGTGGAGATTATACACTTCCGGTCTGAGGTGCTTGGCTCCTTTGTGTCTGTGGACATATTCAATCCAGTCAGCGGCTTGCTGAACGGAAGTTCGCGGATTGTCACGCAACAATCGCGAGATGCGGGTAGCGTTACCCTTGAAGCTGTAAAGGAAAAGTAAAACTATATAAAATACTTCATTTAAGGTCCGAAGCATCAAATGAAGATGTCATATGATATAATTGACTCTAGAATTACACTTACCTTGGTTGTTCGAGAATTCGCCTTATTGAATGGTATATTATATCGCCAGTTGCTGTCTTGATATCAATACCAATTGCCATGCCAACCGATCGAGCCTGGGCGCAGTTACTGAATTGGTCAAAAAATATCGGCACACAGACCAGTGGCACACCATAGAAAGCTGCTTCATATAAGCTGTTGTGACCTGTGTGGGATATGAAGGCTTTAGTGCTGTTATGGGCCAATAAGTCATTTTGAGGAATCCACGGGAGAACTTTCACGTTTGAGGAAAGATCCTTCGGTATATATCCTTTGGAAAAAAGACAATACAGGGACTCAATTTAAGTTAAGATGGAATTTTAGGGATATACTTATGGAAGCACGTCATAAGTGCACTGAGTGGTACATTAGGTAAAGGTAAAATCTGCATTCGAGCCAAGTGGCACATCAGGTCGAAGCTTATCGCGGTTTGTGTAGCATGAAGTGACTAGGAGTATTTCTACTCCCTCCTTGATGGGATGCTAGTCCATCGAAGCGGTACCCCCAGCATTAAGGTTTTCCGGTACCATTAATTCACCTGGATGGAGAGAGGTACACTTAGAGTAAAGTGTCTTTCCCAAGAACACAACGCATTGTCCCCGGCCAGGACACGAACCCGGACCGCTCGATCCGGAGACGAGCGTACTAACCATGAGGTCACCCCGCCTCCCACATTGAGTGATATATAACCTGTTGCTTTTCTTGTTTGGTGCACTTTACTGGCATGAAGCGAAACACTTCAAGCAAACAACGTACACGAAATAAGAAAGGAAGTTTGCCTCGGCGATGTATGATTCACCGATCCACCATGAAGAATATACTGGTTTTGAAATCTCTGCATGCTGATATACTTGTATAATCAATGCAATCTGGGCAAAAGCGGACGCAAAGTTTAACATACATTATATTTGTGTTGTGAGACTGCCCACTAACCAGGTATCATACTCTTTATTTCTCTCCCGAGATGAGTTAACATCTTATAACTTTACTTACCGTTTAATCTCCATATTATTCTCTGTTCCAGTCTTCCGAATATTTGGGCCAACATTTCCACCTGGTGTTTCTTCAACACTGCATCCCCGAGTGTTCCTAATGAAAACAGGATTATTCCTTTGTCTCCTGCTCCACTGATAAACTGCTCCAGATCTCTTGGTAGTGGACTTGGTGGTTTCACTGTTAATGGTCCGACTAGTTTGGTGGCTGTGCTTAAAACAGGAGGTAAACTTAAACTGTAGTTTAAATGTAATCATTACGTAAAACACGGAAAGAATGGGCAGCCACTCACGGAGCCTAAAAAAATAGTTGAGGAAAATTTGATTTACTAAATCTGTCAAGTCAAATCGCTCATGAAACGGTTGTGACGTTTTAGATACATACATACATACATACATAAACTTTATTTTTCCTCGAATTTAAGAGTAGCTATTATAAAAGCTAATATTTCCGAGAAAACAATAACAAAAGTAACAAAATATACAACAACATTATTAACTACGATTCTGTACAATATTTACAAGTTATGGCTAAAAGAAATAGGACTATATATAAAAAATTTAAGAGCACTAAAGTGAAAATTATCAAATGTACATAAAATCAAGGCTAGCTAATGCTTTTTTAAAATCATTAAAATTGGTAGTTCGAAAAAAGTCCGGCAGTGAGTTCCAGTGAGTTCCAGATTCGCGCGTATTTTTAAGAATTACTTTATAAAAGCAATAGAGCACTTTTTCCGTGTTTACATAGCTTCCTCTAAACGCTCGGAGGGTTGGGAGAATTCTCGAAAGTTATGCAAACCCTCGGCTACATCTCGGGTTTGCATAACTGTCTCGAATTCTCCCGGAAAAAGTGCTCTAAACTCTATTGCTTAATTAAAAAATTTTTTGTCAATTGAGGACCCTTCTGTACAACACTTTGCGATGTAGACTTTCTCATTAATTAAAGATTAATTATTATCGTTATCTCTAAATCTTTGACACGCCAGGCGGCCCTCTACGAAACACCCATCACTCCACCGGCAATTGCTAAAATTACAATTATACATGTTTTAGGCCATATTATGCTGTGATCAGCAGTTTGGATTTATTCTTGTTTTGTGAAAAACCGCTTTGAGGATCAGTTTCCGGTATAAACTTCTATCACCTCAAATACTGTCTCTAACCTGGTAAAATTGGTTGAGGATATTCCAATGCAAAGTGACCCATGATTATAACCATCTCCACCTTGTTAATAGAGTCCCGGAAAGATCTCTCGTCCTGTACATTGAATTCTCTCCGTAGTCCGTCACAGAGAGCATAATTGTACATTATTGTAGCAGACATTAGCACGTGATACAATAAGTTTGCGACCCGCTCCAGAAAGCTCATTTTATCATTATTCCGCGACAATATATCAGGAATGTATGAAACCAGGCTTATATCTTTGAACATTCTCAGCGCGCCAGCCAATTTCATATCAATTCTTGGGAGTCCAAGTATCTCGGAGATTATAGCTCCACATTCTGGAGGGGAATCACAAAACATTAAATCAAAATTTCTCAGCTTTTTCTCGTGCAGCTTAACGTGAATTATCAAAGCTCTGCATGGCCTGATGAAGTTATCTATCCACATTTTATTATCTTGGACAATTTCCCAAAGAGATCGATTATGAGACTTCGGTACTATCGTTTTTTCCAGATGATCCTCTTCGAAAGGGTAGGTGTAAACGGAATGCATCACCGTGTGCGACGCTGGAAATGGTAAGATAGATGGAACAACTAAAGTGATCTAAACATAAAGAAAGAAAGAAAAAATAAAAATATTAATTTAAGTTTTTAGTAAAAAATTAGCTGATGCCATGCCATGCCATGACATGTCGTGTCACAGTACAGCACGACACAGCACGGCACGGCACGGCACAGCACGCGACGGAATGCTATTAATACCTATGCTATTAATACCTATTCAAATAAGAATGGTGTCCCAAGGCGATATCTCATCATTCTATACATTGCTGTGCAATACCCTTTCGTAAATCAGTCCCACGCAGCCGAGAAAAATTAAAATGAGAGGAAAATACTTTAGGCGCAATTTAAAGACGATCCAATTTCGCGCTATGTACACTCAGGCCAGGATAAACGCAGAGTTGTACGACATGTTAATCTGAGTATCATGAGCTGTAAAGCGGCTTGTCATGCTTTGGTTGAAATTGTTCACGGTGAATTCTCTTTAAAGAGAAAAACGCAACTCATTTTAGCTACCCAGCTCCAAGGTTTGCCTTCATGCTTTTTCAATGGCTTCTCTTTAATGATTTGGTATGTTTTTCATTGTTTTTGGCATTTCTTGTTAGCTTATTACATTGCAGTTCGCAAAACCTTTCTTTTAAATTTCGTGTTTGAATATGGGGTATAGTCAAGATGGCTGGTTGGCTAAGAGCTCTTTTATGTTCATGAACCGTGACGCAATAAAGGTCCACAAACACAAAGCAATATCTAGTCTTCTTCAACGAGTAAACCTAGTCGGTAAATTGTCATCAACACATACAGCGTGAGGAAACCCTAATGGTCAGAATAGCCTTCGGCTGATGGTCCGCTTGTGTACTCAATGACAACGCAGGGTAGTTAATCCTGTCAACTTGCGTAGTTTATGATGTAAAATACAACTTTGAGCAACGAACAAAGGAGTAGGACAACTTTGAGCCAGAACTTTTAAAACATCACTACTTTAATCAGCCAAGAACTGTACTCAAAGATGACTGAGAATAACTTCATTTTTATCACAAAATAGTATTAATAGATGATTAAATTAAGAAAACCCATTAATTGTCAGATTATTTTTTTAAAGATATTTATGCAAAAAATTGCCACATGGTTAAAAATAGCCTTGCATACAAACAACTTACTCAACTGTTGCCAAATATTTTCTGAATCTACATGCGACAATAAAATGTAAAATAAAGTCATTCAACTGACACAAGTGCTATGCTGTGCACCATGATGTACCCTATCCATTCTGATTGTCGATAGTTCATGCACAGTGTTTATATGCACAGTTATTATAAGTAAGTTCACAAACCTCGTGTCCTCGAAGTGCTAATTCATCTGCAACATTTCTGAGATTTGAGTAGCGACTCTTGGATTCTGTCATCAACACACCGAGTATTTTGGCTCCATTAGACGGATAAGACGCAGTACAAAGCAAAATAATAGTGATCCATATCCACATGATTTATAATTCTCCGACTCCTTAACGGAGCTTCTCAGTTGGACAGTGTAAATGGCATGCAGCTCGTGAAGTAGGCACAGAATATTACGTCAACTTTGCCACGTCTCTGGCTACGTCGGGGTCTTATGTAAATCAGAACGGTAAAGTGATCTAGTAACCAAACGACTCATTCACTCCAACACAGCTGGCTAATCCCGTGACAGGTAACTTAAACTCAACAGGAAAGGATACGTTTCTTTAAGATGATCCGGATCAGAATTTAAGATCTAAGATCAGCCGGATCATAGGGCATCAAACGAACCGATGGATCCTCCTCCAGCGTGGATTCATCGGTTCTTTTCATGCACCATGATCTGAATGTCTTGCGGGATCACTGATCCTGATACCAATCATGCCAAAAGAATACACCCAAAGGGTAAAGCAGGTCCGCGTTTTGGACCTTAGTATGCGTCATTTTTTTTACCAAAAGCAAAATGATCGCAAATTTAATCGAACAACATACACACAAGAAAACCTGATCAGTAATCAGTTGTCACGGGGGAAAGGACTTAGATTTCTTAAGCTTTACCTGAAACGTAGTAGCTGTAGAGTCTATAACTTGATATTCAAGTGCCACCCTCGTTAAATAAAGTCTCAACTACTACTACTACTGCTACTACTACTACTGCTGCTGCTGCTGCTGCTGCTGCTACTACTAATGCATGCTGCTGTCCTAACTAGCATTGTACAACGCGCTCTCTGATCGGCTGAAACAGCGTGCTTTATCAGCGAACAGAGCACAGGTTGATTGCGGTAAGCTGGCTTTCATCTTTTTGCTTCGGAATTTTTACAAATTTGGCCCAAATTAAACATTCCTTAAAACTCAGACAAACGCAGTGGAAACGAACTATTTGTCAGCAGTAAATATGGCTACACGGAGACTATTGTGGAACAGAAGTGTTAAAACTGTACTAAAATAACAAGTTTTGCTACCGTTCCGACAACAAATTCTCAACCTAGCGACTAACTCGAGAAAATACATTTTATTTGCTACGAAGGCATAAATTATACTTAAGAAGTAAAGCAAAGACAGAAAACACCAATTGAGCTTTATTTTTGTAAAACAATGCTCAAACAAGTCAAAAAAACAGTATAGTAACGCTTGTTTGCAAAAACTATCGATCTCCGGTCATCTCAGCGAAGTGAATTACCTCGACAATTTTGTAATATATAGATTTAGGCCAGCCTAAAAGCGTAGCTCCTGGGCCGGGTTGTTCAGAGCCCGATCAAACTAGCCGAGGATAAAGTAGAATTTTGATTTGAGTTTTGTAACTTTGCGGTGAGATTTTCTGTATATTGTTTTTGTGTTTTGAATTTTAATGAAAGCAAAATACGCAAAACAAAAGCAGTGAAAAAACTTTGTACAAAAGAAAAGGTTATAATTCGGTTAAATTTTAATCCTGGGTTAGCGTTAACCGGCTTCCTACCAACCCTACGCTGTTTACAGCAAGTTAATCCTGACATGAGCCCGCGATCTAATCGAAAAAAGCAGCACTTGGGCAGCGGTCAACTTTAAAAAAACACGTGACCTCGATGAGCCCTGTACTTGAGCCCGCGATATGGTCACGTGATACTGGTCAGCGGATTCCTTGTTTTGACAGGTGTCAATTGACTGCAACATGGATGTCCAAAGGACGCTTTAAACCAAGGGTACATGTGCTCTGTCAACCTACAAGGAAAGCCCGCGAAAACTGAAGCCTCGTTTTGGTTTACGTGTCAATTGTGGCC
Organism: Micromussa lordhowensis; assembly: GCA_964020085.1. Classification (NCBI taxonomy): domain Eukaryota; kingdom Metazoa; phylum Cnidaria; class Anthozoa; order Scleractinia; family Lobophylliidae; genus Micromussa; species Micromussa lordhowensis. The sequence continues at coordinate 1,509,533 of OZ026599.1, forward strand.
GCCATGTTGCGCGACTCCACCACCGTCGTCGTCGTCGTCGTGCGTACGCGCCCACGAGCAATACCGCTAGCCATGATACACATGAGAAAATCAGTTCATGGGTTCCCTTCAGTTTCCTAATATGGGTATGGGGCTCCGCTTGGCGGCCTTCGGCCGCCGGAGCTCCGCTATTAACACTCACCCGACAAACATCAGTTGAACGTTTGCTCTGATATTCTCTCCTGTACTCGGAATAGAACCAGTTGGAGCAGTCTAGTCTTTCCAACTTGACGCTAGTTCGCGCAATCTTGTAGACTGCAAAACAATCGTAGTCGTACGCGAGCGACGGTAAATATTCAAACGAAAGGTCTATTGCGGTCTGGAGCGAGTGTAAAAACGGCGAGGGAGAATGGGGAGATGATTGGATGAATCATGTGTTAAAGCATTCTCCTTTAACCACTGATCCTGCTATATGTAGAGATTCTCAAGGCTACGGAATCATAATGGTCTAAAACGACACCTTTATTCAAACAACATATTATCATTCTAGAGATATAGCTTTATTCTTGTTATAAGCATTATGTCCTTGGTGTTGGAGTCTGCCTCTTTTCCTGACTAGTTAACTGATTCAGCTTAACAAACTGCGGCAATCACAACTTCATTGAAAAAGAACCTGCTTTTCAATGATAATTTTCAACAGCATGCATGAAGTAAAATAGAGTAAACTTGGATAGATAAGGTTAAAATGATGCAATATTGCTGAATACAATGTATGCGTACATGTATTACATTGCTCGAGAAGCGGACTAAAGGCTTTTGTTGGAAGTCCAGTCTTGGTTGGGACTTTGACCAACCTTTGCTTGCCTGGCAACAAAATTACATAAAAGTCTAAACAGCATTCTCATTGCAAAGAAAAATGCAAAAATTGAAGTTAAAAGGAATGCAAGTACATCCAGGAGATAATATTGGTGCCAGTGGAGATTATACACTTCCGGTCTGAGGTGCTTGGCTCCTTTGTGTCTGTGGACATATTCAATCCAGTCAGCGGCTTGCTGAACGGAAGTTCGCGGATTGTCACGCAACAATCGCGAGATGCGGGTAGCGTTACCCTTGAAGCTGTAAAGGAAAAGTAAAACTATATAAAATACTTCATTTAAGGTCCGAAGCATCAAATGAAGATGTCATATGATATAATTGACTCTAGAATTACACTTACCTTGGTTGTTCGAGAATTCGCCTTATTGAATGGTATATTATATCGCCAGTTGCTGTCTTGATATCAATACCAATTGCCATGCCAACCGATCGAGCCTGGGCGCAGTTACTGAATTGGTCAAAAAATATCGGCACACAGACCAGTGGCACACCATAGAAAGCTGCTTCATATAAGCTGTTGTGACCTGTGTGGGATATGAAGGCTTTAGTGCTGTTATGGGCCAATAAGTCATTTTGAGGAATCCACGGGAGAACTTTCACGTTTGAGGAAAGATCCTTCGGTATATATCCTTTGGAAAAAAGACAATACAGGGACTCAATTTAAGTTAAGATGGAATTTTAGGGATATACTTATGGAAGCACGTCATAAGTGCACTGAGTGGTACATTAGGTAAAGGTAAAATCTGCATTCGAGCCAAGTGGCACATCAGGTCGAAGCTTATCGCGGTTTGTGTAGCATGAAGTGACTAGGAGTATTTCTACTCCCTCCTTGATGGGATGCTAGTCCATCGAAGCGGTACCCCCAGCATTAAGGTTTTCCGGTACCATTAATTCACCTGGATGGAGAGAGGTACACTTAGAGTAAAGTGTCTTTCCCAAGAACACAACGCATTGTCCCCGGCCAGGACACGAACCCGGACCGCTCGATCCGGAGACGAGCGTACTAACCATGAGGTCACCCCGCCTCCCACATTGAGTGATATATAACCTGTTGCTTTTCTTGTTTGGTGCACTTTACTGGCATGAAGCGAAACACTTCAAGCAAACAACGTACACGAAATAAGAAAGGAAGTTTGCCTCGGCGATGTATGATTCACCGATCCACCATGAAGAATATACTGGTTTTGAAATCTCTGCATGCTGATATACTTGTATAATCAATGCAATCTGGGCAAAAGCGGACGCAAAGTTTAACATACATTATATTTGTGTTGTGAGACGGCCCACTAACCAGGTATCATACTCTTTATTTCTCTCCCGAGATGAGTTAACATCTTATAACTTTACTTACCGTTTAATCTCCATATTATTCTCTGTTCCAGTCTTCCGAATATTTGGGCCAACATTTCCACCTGGTGTTTCTTCAACACTGCATCCCCGAGTGTTCCTAATGAAAACAGGATTATTCCTTTGTCTCCTGCTCCACTGATAAACTGCTCCAGATCTCTTGGTAGTGGACTTGGTGGTTTCACTGTTAATGGTCCGACTAGTTTGGTGGCTGTGCTTAAAACAGGAGGTAAACTTAAACTGTAGTTTAAATGTAATCATTACGTAAAACACGGAAAGAATGGGCAGCCACTCACGGAGCCTAAAAAAATAGTTGAGGAAAATTTGATTTACTAAATCTGTCAAGTCAAATCGCTCATGAAACGGTTGTGACGTTTTAGATACATACATACATACATACATAAACTTTATTTTTCCTCGAATTTAAGAGTAGCTATTATAAAAGCTAATATTTCCGAGAAAACAATAACAAAAGTAACAAAATATACAACAACATTATTAACTACGATTCTGTACAATATTTACAAGTTATGGCTAAAAGAAATAGGACTATATATAAAAAATTTAAGAGCACTAAAGTGAAAATTATCAAATGTACATAAAATCAAGGCTAGCTAATGCTTTTTTAAAATCATTAAAATTGGTAGTTCGAAAAAAGTCCGGCAGTGAGTTCCAGTGAGTTCCAGATTCGCGCGTATTTTTAAGAATTACTTTATAAAAGCAATAGAGCACTTTTTCCGTGTTTACATAGCTTCCTCTAAACGCTCGGAGGGTTGGGAGAATTCTCGAAAGTTATGCAAACCCTCGGCTACATCTCGGGTTTGCATAACTGTCTCGAATTCTCCCGGAAAAAGTGCTCTAAACTCTATTGCTTAATTAAAAATTTTTTTGTCAATTGAGGACCCTTCTGTACAACACTTTGCGATGTAGACTTTCTCATTAATTAAAGATTAATTATTATCGTTATCTCTAAATCTTTGACACGCCAGGCGGCCCTCTACGAAACACCCATCACTCCACCGGCAATTGCTAAAATTACAATTATACATGTTTTAGGCCATATTATGCTGTGATCAGCAGTTTGGATTTATTCTTGTTTTGTGAAAAACCGCTTTGAGGATCAGTTTCCGGTATAAACTTCTATCACCTCAAATACTGTCTCTAACCTGGTAAAATTGGTTGAGGATATTCCAATGCAAAGTGACCCATGATTATAACCATCTCCACCTTGTTAATAGAGTCCCGGAAAGATCTCTCGTCCTGTACATTGAATTCTCTCCGTAGTCCGTCACAGAGAGCATAATTGTACATTATTGTAGCAGACATTAGCACGTGATACAATAAGTTTGCGACCCGCTCCAGAAAGCTCATTTTATCATTATTCCGCGACAATATATCAGGAATGTATGAAACCAGGCTTATATCTTTGAACATTCTCAGCGCGCCAGCCAATTTCATATCAATTTTTGGGAGTCCAAGTATCTCGGAGATTATAGCTCCACATTCTGGAGGGGAATCACAAAACATTAAATCAAAATTTCTCAGCTTTTTCTCGTGCAGCTTAACGTGAATTATCAAAGCTCTGCATGGCCTGATGAAGTTATCTATCCACATTTTATTATCTTGGACAATTTCCCAAAGAGATCGATTATGAGACTTCGGTACTATCGTTTTTTCCAGATGATCCTCTTCGAAAGGGTAGGTGTAAACGGAATGCATCACCGTGTGCGACGCTGGAAATGGTAAGATAGATGGAACAACTAAAGTGATCTAAACATAAAGAAAGAAAGAAAAAATAAAAATATTAATTTAAGTTTTTAGTAAAAAATTAGCTGATGCCATGCCATGCCATGACATGTCGTGTCACAGTACAGCACGACACAGCACGGCACGGCACGGCACAGCACGCGACGGAATGCTATTAATACCTATGCTATTAATACCTATTCAAATAAGAATGGTGTCCCAAGGCGATATCTCATCATTCTATACATTGCTGTGCAATACCCTTTCGTAAATCAGTCCCACGCAGCCGAGAAAAATTAAAATGAGAGGAAAATACTTTAGGCGCAATTTAAAGACGATCCAATTTCGCGCTATGTACACTCAGGCCAGGATAAACGCAGAGTTGTACGACATGTTAATCTGAGTATCATGAGCTGTAAAGCGGCTTGTCATGCTTTGGTTGAAATTGTTCACGGTGAATTCTCTTTAAAGAGAAAAACGCAACTCATTTTAGCTACCCAGCTCCAAGGTTTGCCTTCATGCTTTTTCAATGGCTTCTCTTTAATGATTTGGTATGTTTTTCATTGTTTTTGGCATTTCTTGTTAGCTTATTACATTGCAGTTCGCAAAACCTTTCTTTTAAATTTCGTGTTTGAATATGGGGTATAGTCAAGATGGCTGGTTGGCTAAGAGCTCTTTTATGTTCATGAACCGTGACGCAATAAAGGTCCACAAACACAAAGCAATATCTAGTCTTCTTCAACGAGTAAACCTAGTCGGTAAATTGTCATCAACACATACAGCGTGAGGAAACCCTAATGGTCAGAATAGCCTTCGGCTGATGGTCCGCTTGTGTACTCAATGACAACGCAGGGTAGTTAATCCTGTCAACTTGCGTAGTTTATGATGTAAAATACAACTTTGAGCAACGAACAAAGGAGTAGGACAACTTTGAGCCAGAACTTTTAAAACATCACTACTTTAATCAGCCAAGAACTGTACTCAAAGATGACTGAGAATAACTTCATTTTTATCACAAAATAGTATTAATAGATGATTAAATTAAGAAAACCCATTAATTGTCAGATTATTTTTTTAAAGATATTTATGCAAAAAATTGCCACATGGTTAAAAATAGCCTTGCATACAAACAACTTACTCAACTGTTGCCAAATATTTTCTGAATCTACATGCGACAATAAAATGTAAAATAAAGTCATTCAACTGACACAAGTGCTATGCTGTGCACCATGATGTACCCTATCCATTCTGATTGTCGATAGTTCATGCACAGTGTTTATATGCACAGTTATTATAAGTAAGTTCACAAACCTCGTGTCCTCGAAGTGCTAATTCATCTGCAACATTTCTGAGATTTGAGTAGCGACTCTTGGATTCTGTCATCAACACACCGAGTATTTTGGCTCCATTAGACGGATAAGACGCAGTACAAAGCAAAATAATAGTGATCCATATCCACATGATTTATAATTCTCCGACTCCTTAACGGAGCTTCTCAGTTGGACAGTGTAAATGGCATGCAGCTCGTGAAGTAGGCACAGAATATTACGTCAACTTTGCCACGTCTCTGGCTACGTCGGGGTCTTATGTAAATCAGAACGGTAAAGTGATCTAGTAACCAAACGACTCATTCACTCCAACACAGCTGGCTAATCCCGTGACAGGTAACTTAAACTCAACAGGAAAGGATACGTTTCTTTAAGATGATCCGGATCAGAATTTAAGATCTAAGATCAGCCGGATCATAGGGCATCAAACGAACCGATGGATCCTCCTCCAGCGTGGATTCATCGGTTCTTTTCATGCACCATGATCTGAATGTCTTGCGGGATCACTGATCCTGATACCAATCATGCCAAAAGAATACACCCAAAGGGTAAAGCAGGTCCGCGTTTTGGACCTTAGTATGCGTCATTTTTTTTACCAAAAGCAAAATGATCGCAAATTTAATCGAACAACATACACACAAGAAAACCTGATCAGTGTCAAGCATATGCGGAGTAAGTAGATAGAAGTGGAATGCCTTCATCAGTAGGTAAGGATGATTGTTTGAAAACATGGTGGCCTTTTGAGGATATACACTGTACGGACGATTCTGGTTCTCTCTTTTCTACATTGCAGTTCCAAATCAAAAACGTTGTCAAGACAAAAAAAACTGGGCCACGCAGATGTAACAATTAGGAGAAAACTTCCTTTTTTTATTAAGTTTGATCTACTTTTACAAAGAATTCAGTTATTTTGGTCTCTACACCTGTCACCTAAAGTAACGTAACTGCAGCAGCTTGAATGCTGTGTCTATTGGCACGACAGACCCCAAGTGGACGTTACAAGGAGATTGAGGAGGGGTCCTCACCTAAAAGTCGAGTTTACGTAAAGTGAGGAACAAGTGAATATCTCACCGCTCCCTCATTTGTGTCGTCACGCAACAGTAAGTTACCCAGGTACGTAACGAAGCAAAGTATTTCTACGCTGGTGAAACTCATCCCTTAATGTCAAGTAACTTATTATAGATGCCTGCAAATTTAAGTTACTGGAAATGGCGATTGACCTTTGCACGGTAGGAAACAATCCTACACAATATTCTAAACAGCATCCTTATCACTTTAAAAACTTAGTGTCAAAAAAAAGTTTTGAGCACATATTTTAACTATGCTTACTAGAAGCAGTATTCATTCTTGCTTTGAAGTCTTATCGCCTTTTGCACGCTTGGTAATAATCTTGCATAACAGTTTGAAAAGCATTGTAATTGCGATGCAAAATACAAAAAGTGCAGTTAGAAGGAATGCAAGTACATCCAGTAGATAATACTGGTACCAGCGGAGATTATACACTTCCGGTCTGAGGTGCTTAGCTCCTTTGTGTCTGTGGACATATTCGATCCAATCAGCGGCTTGCTGGACGGAAGTTCGCGGATTGTCACGCAACAATCGCGAGATGCGCGTAGCGTTACCCTTGAAGCTAAAAAGGAAATGTACACACAAAAATTAGGAGAAACGATCTAGCCTTAGCCTTCTTAGCCTTGCATAGCTGGTGGTTCTATTGGGGCAGTGGCAATATTTTGGCTTAAGGATAACCTGAATGCATCAAAGCAGAGGATGTTAAAGGAGGATGTTATAACTGGAAGTACCTTGGTTCTTGAATGATTCGCCTTATGGAGTGGTATATTTCTTCACCAGTCACAGTCTTTATGTCAACACCAATTGCAATGCCAGCCGATTGAGCCTGGGCGCAGTTACTAAACTGGTCAAGAAAAAGCGGCATACAGATCAATGGCACACCATAGAAAGCTGCTTCATATAAGCTGTTGTGGCCTGTGTGGGAGATGAAGGCTCTGGTGTTGTCATGGGCCAGTAAATCATTCTGTGGAATCCATGGGAGAACTTTCACGTTTGAGGGAAGACCTTTTGGAATAAGACCTTTAGGAAATAGAGAAGGCATTCTTGAGTTACAAAGCTCAGGAGTTAAGAGTTTGCTATTCTTATAATATGTAAAACATACCATTTAATCTCCATATGATTCTCTGCTCCAGCTTTCCGAAAGCCTCGGCCAACATGTCTACCTGATGTTTCTGCAACACTGCATCCCCGAGTGTTCCTAATGAAAACAGGATTATTCCTTTGTCTCCTGCTCCACTGATAAACTGCTCCAGATCTCTTGGAAGTGGACTTGGAGTTTTCACTGTCAATGGTCCCACTAGTTTGGTAGCTTTGGTTTAAAACAATAGATTTTCGAACATTTTTGTGTAAATGTTGTTACAATAAGATATGTAAAGATTAAAAAAAACATTTCCAGCTTGAGTCAGCCACCTTGCTGGTAAAGATTATGCTTCGGGTAAAAATAATAGCAGTAGCATGGTAGTAATTAAAAGGAAAATTGAAAATAATCATAATAATAACAAATGTAAAAAAAACAATAATAATAATAACATTTAGATTTAAATTAATTTCCCTCTCAGATCATGAAAAAGCTGAATACGGGACACGAGGGAAAAAATGCGAATAGGCCTCAATGTTTGTCGAGCAGTTTTTTTTAGGCGACTGTTGTCTCGACGTAAGCGATCATACCGCATCGGCCGTCTCCATACCTCCACCTAACTGTTAAATAATAACTCTTACCTGGTAGAATTGGCTGAGGATATTCCAGAGCAAAATGACCTGTGATTAGGACCATCTCTACGTTGTTAAGAGAGTCCTCGAATGATCTCTGTTCCTGTACACCAAATTCGTTTCTTAGTTCGTCGAAGAGCGCGTAATATTGGTAAATTGTTACCCACGTTAGAGTATGAAAAATCAAGTTTACAACTCGTTCCGCAAAGCTCATTCTATCAGAATTGGACGAGAATAAATCAGGGATATATGACACCACGCTCATATCTTTGTAAAGTCTCATCGTCATTCCTGGTCTGATATCGATTCTTGGGATCCCCAGTATTTCGGAGACGACAGCTCCACATTCTGGAGGTGTGTCACGAAACATTAGGTCGAATTTCCTGAGGTCTTCCCTATGAAGCTTAACGTGAGTTATCAAAGCTCTGCACGAGGTGATAAAGAAATCCATCCACATCTTGTGATCATGTACAATTTCCGAGAGCGATCGAGAATGCGACGTTGGTACCAATGTCTTTTCTATATGTTTCTCGTCGAAAGGATATTTGTAAACAGAATGTTTCACTAAGTTCGACGCTGGAAAAGATAAGATAGATGGGACTAGCAAAGTCACCTGAAAAAACAAAAAACCAAGAGAGTGAAAATAATAATGATAGCTACTCACAACTATCATTTAGTAGTAGAATCCTACTAGAATACTAATGCAGTTGCGGATTTCGATCTCTTCTCGATTCTCATCCGGTTGGCGAACCGCGCTCGGTCCCAGGCCACGTGGTTAATGATCCTTGAAGACCTTGAATCAATTTTATCACGATACTCAGAACATGAAACAAGTCTAGGCCTCCTGCGGCCTGGGCCATCTACTTAAGTAAAGTATCTCGGTTAATTCCCGAGAACTTCACAATAGTCATTAAATATTTTTTTGTCCTTTAGCTCCGGGCCTTTAAGACGCTAATTTTCTAAATGCGGTAATAGAAAATTCACGCCAATTAACGTCGCGCTAATCTTTTATCTTCAGCATAAACACAACTTACCGAACCCCAAATAATTGCATTGTCTTACTGGGAAACCTTTCGACCACAACAATTGCGTGTTCAGTGCTCCTATTATAATATACTTATTAAACCAAGCCTGTAGACTTATTAAACTAAGCCGGTCACAAACCTCATGTCCTCGCGATGCCAGTTCATCTGCTACATTCCTCAAGTTCGAGTAATGGCTTTTGGATTCTATCATCAACACGCCCAGTATTTTAGCTCCATTAATTGGAGGAGATGCGATGCAAAGTAAAATCAAAGTTACCCACATGTTCAAGGTTCACCTATGTGTAGTACGTTCCTTGCAGGGAGCTAAAGTGCAGCTGGTTGAGTGAATATTGAATGCTCAGTGTACAGCAGACAGGCGGGACTTTTAGTGTGAAGCTTGGTAACGACCCGTAACGCAATGCTTTGACCACAGGTCAGCATGCTATCATCCGAGAGTATCAGCTTAATCAGATCCAGGCCATCTAACAAATGCTGCAATTCTTCTTGCTATAAAGTTTTCTTCATTGCTAATGTTTTGCAGGCAATAAGGACGGGAAAAATATGTCCAAATTCACTAGTATGCTTGATATGCCGTATTCATGCTTTGAATATATATCAGAACCCTGATCATATTAGGCACCGATCGAAAGCAAAAGTCAAGAGCCAATGCCATCTGATGTCTGGCTTGTGTGATCTGATTAGAACGGCTTTGTCTTGATCATATTGAAAACTCTTGGTGATAACCTTTCTTTACATCATTTCGAACTTTCACACGAATTTTATGCATTCTCTTCCCACGAATGCTTTCAATTAACTCTAAGTACTGTAAACTAATTCCATGAAAGGGATGGAACATACATAGGGTACCTGTAGTAATGGAAATTGCGCAGGACTTTAGGCATTCAAACACAAACATGGCGGCCTTCGTGTCGGTGATTCAGATCTGCTAATCTTTTGTGAATGCTGTAGTCAAGAATGTGTGAATGCAATCAAGATACCACGCAGATGTGTCAGCGCGATAAATCTTTTGCTTATTTGGTTCTAGATAGTAATAATGCCGTATTGTGTCAAATATCACCCAACACGTATTACTCAAAGTTGTTATGTAACGAAAGAGATCAAAAGAATTCTTCCAAGTGATCCAAGAGTAACGATTCGTTGTCTTGCCACAACCAGAGGGGCTCACGAGCAACATACTGGAGGGAGTCTTGAAACGAAATGCTTCTCCCATTTCTATTCGATTCTGCTTTTGCTTACCGGGGTTGATAGGGATAGATTCAAAGTATGTTGGTCAATTAAGATCAATTAAGTCCGGTCCAAATAATTGAATCATTTGGACTTGAGTGTGAGTTGATTTGCGAGATATTAGATACAATGTAAATATTTTATCGGGGTTTTACTGTAGATAAGCATGTTTGTAAAGCCTCCTTCCACGATTCATTATTGCTACAGGGCGTGGCAAGATAAATTCCGAGATGTGAAAGATGTTGGCGTACGATTTCACGAAAGAATTCCGAAGTCAGACGATATCAAGTCGTGGTTTCCGAAGGGTGGATTACTGGTGTTAGATGATCTGATGGCAGAGGGAAGTGAAGACAAAGAGTTGTTGGATCTACTCACCAATCATTTTTATCATCAAAATATCACCGCGTTGTACTTGTGCCAGGACATGTTTTCGCCAAGAGTATTTCCAGGAACGGCTCACTACATCGTGGCCTTCAAGAATCCGCGCGAACAATTGGAAAAAAAGCATTTACTGCTTCAAGCCTTTCCCCAGCAATAGTCCCCGGTCATGGACACTTTTGGCAAGGCGACCGAGAGACTGTTTAGAAAAAATGGTCTTGGATTTACACCCGTCAGTGATGACTGGAGACGCGTGTTTAGTCACCTCTTAATTTGGCGCGTGAACGATTCATGCGCTGGTATCGAAGAAACAGAGAGGATGTTTGATCCCTGACCCAAATGGTATATTAGAAAGCACTTCAATCGACTCGGCTCATTTGAAACAAACTGTCGACGAGTGAAGATCGAGGAGAATCATCGATGATCGCACAACGGATATCTTTGGCCCTGTGGAAGAAGAAAAGAATGAAGACACTGTAGAGCCTGAGGAGGAAGAGGAAGAAGAAGAAAACCCTGAAGAAGAATCAGAAGGCGAACCGAAAGCAGAGGATAACGAGAGTAGCAGCACCGAAGAGGAAGAGGACGAAGAGGAAGAAGATGATGACCCGTACACGTGGAATGGGGAAAGACGTCGAGGAACCCTACATGAAAGAAGTCCAACGGTTCCTCGATATGGGTAAAAGCCAAGAGTATGCCAAGAACGCTGCTTTTCAACGTTCTATTACCTCTCAGTGGACGAAGGCTAAGAAAGACATACTTACAACGATAGTTTTGGATTCACAGTATCAAACGTGACGCCATACACCGTAAAGTCATGGACACCGTGCATCGATTTATTAATGAAGACGACATGGACATGAAGAGGTGGCCGAGTCAGCCGTGAACAAGCGGAAATGTCATACAAAAAAGTTGCTTCCCGTTGAGACGGATGAAGAAGAAGAGATGGAAGCTGTGTGATACACAGAAACAAGCCAAGCTTAAAAAACCCTGTGATTGTAGAGTTTTTACTCATTATATTGTAAGACGCCAACCAAGATGAACTGCTCCAATCAATCCCCTGAGAATGACAATAAGGTCAAGTGTTGGAGAGCTTACCATAAAAGATATTATGCAGGGAACCGAGAATGAATCGTAGCCAGGCAAAAACGATGGCGTACAGAGGTTATCAAAGCCCGCAGCCGAAGATGGTGTGAAAACAACAAGGCCAAGATCCTCGAGAACCAGCCAGCCTTTTGTCTACAGAACGAGGAACGTGTCCACAATTACCAAAGACATATACCAAAAGAACAATAGGGAGCGCCTCAACGAATTGTGGAGATGTTATTATGACAAGAACAAGGAACAGATCAATCAAAGACTTCGTGCTAAAAAAAACAACGGCAGACCCTTCCTCCTCTCTGTAGCCCTGGAGCAGAGAGAGGACCTTCATGCAGGCTTGCGACCCAGCATCTGATGGGGCGAGTCCAGTTTCGTTACACTTTGTGGACCATCGTAAATTATGTAAAATAACTGTCACAGAAAAATAAAATAATATATAGATTTAGCAAAGCCTAAAAGCGGTACTCCTGGGCCGGTTCGTTCAAAGCCTGATTAGCTAACCCAGAATAAGCGAGAAGTTTGATTTGAATTTTGTAACTTTACAATGGGGTTTTCGGCTGTATATTGTTTGGCTTTCTGTCTTGAGTTTGAATGCAAAAAAAAAAAAAAACACAAAACAAAGGTATTGAAAAACACTTGTATACAAGAACAATTTGTCCTTCGGTTAATTTTTAATCCTGGATTAGCGTTAACCTGCTTTCGAACAACCCGGCCGGGTTTACAACAAGTTAACCTGACATAAGCCCGCAATCCAATTGAAAACCAGCACTAGGTTAGCGGTCAACTTTAAAGAAACAGGTGAGCTCTAAACTTGAGCCCGCGATTGTCAAGTGGGAGGCTTCTCTCTTAACGTCCGTGGCTCCGCTCAACTCAATTACGAGGTCATGGAACGAAATGTCCACGACGAAATCACCGACCCTCTCGACGAAGACCGACGTAATATTGATGTCGTCAACCCCTACTTCTTTACCCGAGATCCTGCCGTAGGGGCCGCGCACCAAACGGTTCGGTCTTCTTCTTTTACAAGCAAGTTGTGGACTCCTCCACCTTCCAGTCCTGTCCGTACGGCTATGAGGAACTCGACTCGGAAGAACCCAAGGGGTGAATCTCCAGATTTCGGACAATTCCAACCATGGAGTGTCTTGAGGGAACTTGGTTCCGGATACAGGCAGTTCAAGGGGTGACTTCAATCATGGGCGTCTTTCCCAGTAAGGGTGACACAAGTCGCGCTTTGTTAAAACCCCCAGAATGTGTTGATTTCGTAAAACATTTAAAAAGAAACACCTGAGAATCTCTTTTTCGTTGTCTCCGCACCCTCTCTCTCTCTCTCTCTCTCTCTCGGGTCTGAGGGGGAATGACGACAGTCCCCCTCATGAGGGGGTATCCCCTCTTAACGTCACCCCTGTAGTACGCTATGACGTCATCCAAATTCTGCGCGCTGATAGGTCCTTTGGACCCCTAAACTGTGACGTCATACTTCTACTACTTTTTTGACTCATAAAGTTAAACCCAGGGTTTGGTCCTATGGTCCTAAGCCGCTGACTTATACTAGTAAAGAGGAATAACTGGTTACAATTGCTTGACTGTGCATGTACGTGTTTTAGTGATTTTTATCGTCTCTAGCAATCTTATAGCAGTCAGGGCAATGTTTGGCTTTTCATAGTCATAACTCATTATTCTATTTTCCTATTTTCGCTATTCCGCGTTGGATTGTACCAATTTGATCTTGAGCCATGGGTTATCTTCGTATCCTTTAGTTGGGATGTAGCTGTACGGGGCAATGTGGACATCTGCATGCCTTGTTTAACTGACACACTAACCCAGATAACTTGCAGTTAACACTTCGATCAGTCCGTTGCCCATCACACGTCTTGATGCACTCAAAGATAGACTCTTCCTGGCGTTCAAGAAATACATGATTCTTTAAACGGTAGTTTTGGACTGAAGATGTTTCGTGGTATTGCGAAAAGCCTCTGCAAAAGTAATAGGGCGAATTCCAAGAAAAACCAGGAAGTATAGAAAAGCGTTTCTGAAGTGACAATAATTATTTAGAGAGCTTAAGTAACGACGACGATTACACCAAGGACGACGCCCAGTAAAAAATGAAGTTATATTTTACAAGCGAAAGTCGTGATTGTCTAGATCTGTTCGGTACGCCAATGGCTCTAAAAACGTGCTTAAGGTAAATATTGGACGACGGCGTTCAATTCCAAATGAAACTACGAAAAATTAGCCGTCATCGTCCACGTAGACGACTGAGAACTTGGTCTTTTCACGTTGTTGTTTTGCAGAGGACGGCAAAGAAATGTACAAAGATTTATAACGCACGTGCACAGCTATTGTTTTGCTCATTAAACCTTTTGTTTGGTGGCGTTCTCGTTGCCGTCGTCGTCATGGTTTGCTTAAGCATGTTAAGCTCCCCATGTTATAGCGTTGTCGACATAACAGAAATATCAAATCTCCCTAATAAACTAGAGCAGTTTAGCATCTTGCTGTAGTCATATTGTTGACTGAGGTTGCTTTCAATATGATTTTCGTTCTTTGACATTGTTCGATTTTTTTGTTTGTATCGATATCTTTCTGATCCAGTTGTAATTTACCTTCCTTAGTGTGTTATGACGCTCATAAGGCTACCGATATACTAACTAAAAGCTGACGGGCTTGGAATTTAGAGAATCAGTGCTCAACTGCTCTAAAAGTTATTTTAACCAAGACAAATTGAAGAAAGAAAGCATTAAAAAGCAGATGCTTTACATTAAAGATTGTTTTCATTCATTCACACAACGAAATCCTTTTAACGGGTTAGGTTAAAATTTACCTCTACTTACGATTTGCCAAGAACACTTTATGATACTAACATTATTCGTTCTAGATTAAAGCGAAAGGAATGCAGACATTTAAACTATTGGAGTCTACAGGAAAAATCTAGTAAATTGCTCTGAAACATGATTTAATCCCCCTTTGAACAGGTAGTTATAAAATATAATTTGAAAAATTTGTTTCTTACCATATCCAAGTCACTTTGGATCACCAATTAACAACTGTGTCGAAAATAAAACCATGCTGCAATAACTTCATTCAGCATGCTCTAATCAAGACGATTAAAAACACTCATTACAATAAAAAATGATAACGTGAATTATTTAATCATACATACGTAAATTTACATGGTCATAGAGGATCACATTAGCTTTCAATTCTAGACAAGTCGACAGAAAGTTTTCGTTTACATCAAAATATTATGCTATAGAACAGTTGTTTCAAAAGAATTGCGCTGTGGATTCTGTGCTTAAATATGACTAAGACACACAAGAAGCTGGCTCACAAAGAAATCCTTCTCACGTGCACACAGACAGTGCCCCGAGGAGTCAGATTACAACATTCTGCAGCTAAGTAAAGTTGAAGCAGTATGCAGTCAAAAACTCTTTAACACTTTGTTTTGACAGTCGCCAGCTAACGTGACAGATCGACAAACGGATCTTACAAGCACCAGTTAAAATTCTTTTGTCTTTGTCATGGCTATTATATCTCCTTGGGATGACGGAAAAGACATTTTTCAATAAGTTTAAGGGTCTTTTCGATATTAGGATCAGATTCCGATTGAAATCGAAATATAAAAACACGATTACCGGATTCAAAACGATCCACAGTTCTCCTAAAATATCGAAGAACAATTGCGGAAGATTTTTGCTTTCACCTTCTGTTTACTCTTTTGCCCGTTCTGTTCCATTTTGTGTCTGTATTCTGACAACCTGGCAAACCAGAAAGCAAGCAATTGCACTCATTTTAAAAAGGCCTTTGTGTTACTCCGAGAGTCCGGCTATGCCATCTGAAAGCTGGTTTAACAGCCACCTACCATAAAGCAAAACGACGATGTGAGTTTTCCTCACACTACATTATCAAGATGAATGTGTATGCTTTGATCTTGCTGTTTCTTTTTGGGCCCTCGCTATACGACGGTACGAACTACAAGTTATGTACACATATATATGTAATTGTATTGTATCTATTTCTATTTTACTCCTCTGCAACTGTACTTATATGAGATTAATAAGCAATACGATAATTGGACAGTAAACTCGAAGCGTGTGGCTAAGATGATCAGTAAAAAGATGAAAAGGTAAAAGGTAAAAAGATGTTCAAGGATGGAAACTGACCACAGTTTTTTTCTTTAGCAATTCGTTATTTTAAAGCTATCTGAATTAATGAAAGTAAGGCATTTTCTCTCATTAACTGCAATCCAAAGCTCAACTCGGAGGCATTTTCTGGATACTTTATAGGTTTGATGATATCTCTTCTGAGTGGGACAAGTGATCCACGCATCGATTGTGCCTTACTTCCAAAGATTGAAATGCGAAAGCCGATCTTTGTCTGTGAAACATAAACACATTTTTAGCTTTTTTTGTTCCAATTGCAGCATCCTGCGGGAAGAGGCCAGGTCAGTCTCGTATTGTTGGAGGAACAACAGCAGCTCATGGATCTTGGCCTTGGCAGCTGTCCCTCAGGTACTCAGGAGGGCACATTTGTGGTGCCTCGTTGATCAGCGAAGAGTACGCAATAACTGCTGCCCATTGTGTGAATCATGACTCTCGTCCAGGTTCTTATGCAATTGTGGCTGGTAAGTCAAATGTATTTCGTGGGATGATAGACAAGAAATATTTGTAAATGTGTAGCTCATTGAAATAAGGACGAGGTGTTTATGTCCTTGTCACAAGCATGAAGCAATCAAATAAAATGTACATCGGGCGATTCTTAATCCTCTGTGTAAGAAAAAAAAAGATGACAACCGCTATTCAACCACAACTCTTAGGGAAAGAAAACTTTTACAATGAATGAATGGAAGAATTAATTAATTGATTAACTAATTAATGAACTTTAGGACTTAGTGGAGTCCAATTCAGTCTGTAATCATACAAGTGATAACAAAATCAGACGACCGCGCAGCGAGACGCCGATTTGTTCTTTTCCGAGAAAAGAAGAGTAGCCAAGTTATAAAAGAGAGGGAAAACTTGCATTAAAAGACTGACAAAGGAAGCGTAAATGGTTTCATGTCACTCTGAATTAGTGGAAGTAGGAGTTTTTCAGTTAAACCAATCACAATCGAGAAAATTGTAATTTTTATAATTAAAAGGAAAATACATGAATAGATAAATGATTGAATAAGAGATATAAATTTGTACACATATATATGTTAAAATTTTACTTAGGTAAGAACATAAAACAACCATAAAAACTTACAGAAAAGTTCTGAAATCTTCTTACCAAGCATGCACAATGTCGTAAGCTATAGTACAGGGACAAAGTTTGCAAAATAATGTTAATCTTAATGGGCTCTGTAAGGTTTGCACAGTATTGTGGTATAATGTACAGTCGCCAACTTTTTTTCCTACGGAGTATTGCGTTTCGTTCACAACTGCGAAAAGACAGGAACTCTATAGCATTACCAGGCTATGCACCAACAATTAACCATTGAGAGTTAAGTGCGTAATCCCCGTATTAACGTTTTTCGTTTTGTTCAGGTGCTCACAAAAGATACGGAGATGGAGTCGAGTACAAAGTTTCCCAAATCTTCAAGCACGAGGCGTTTTCCATGTCTCACCTGCAGAACGATATCACAGTGCTGAAGCTAAGCTCTAAAGTGAAACTGAGTTCAACCATCGGCGCTGTCTGTTTACCGACGCAAGGGTCACGTGCCAAAATTGGTGCATACTGCTGGACATCTGGTACGTAGAACTTCACAAATAGCTGCAAAGTTTGCATGATCGTCTTTAAAAGTTTTTTTACTCAAACATTTTGTGTATACAAGGCGTTTACTGTTAAATTTCTGGGCTTGAAAACTTAAGTAATTTGCAAAATAACCCCACAACTTCAGTCAAGTGAGAATTTGAGGTTTTTAGTTTACTTATACAATTTTTTTAATCGCTTTCAAAACCTATTCATTTGAGAAATTACATTAACATCGTCTAGGTAAAACGTTCATAACACATTATCAGTCGAAGCTGATACCCAAGGAAGGCTTGTTGTTGTACTACAAGCTCAGGGCTATCTACTCGATGTAAATTGCTACTAAAATAATGGCGTGGATCTCTCCTGTTGAACTATTTCCCCCAGCCTTCATTTAACCTTGCTTTTTTTCATTTTCTTTAGGGTGGGGACGAATAAGCGGCCAATCAAACCAAGCTGCCTATGAACTGCAACAAACCTCCATTCCCGTTGTGGATCACAACACGTGCTATAAAAAGAACGGCTATTACGTTCACGAGAACTCCATGGTGTGCGCGGGTGCCGCTGGGAGCAGTGTGTGTAATGGTGACAGTGGTGGGCCGCTAGTGTGCGAGGAAAATGGAAAATGGGTTTTGCGTGGAGTGACATCATGGGTAACCAGTAAGGCCTGCCCTGTAATAACATATTCTGTATACGCACGAGTTGGCTCCTACGTGGATTGGGTGAAAAGCAAAATGGGTAAGAGGCACATGAGAGGTTTCTTGGTATGCCATCCCTCTACTCCAAGAAAAGAAGCGAACGAAAGCGTACCTTTACTATAAGCTTCTCCGACAAAGCCAAATAACGGCAGAGCAAATTCTGTTACATTGCTTTCCTAGATTGAGACAAAGAACTAAAATCCCTAACTGGGATCTAAAATAGTTGAGCAAGAAGAGAAAAATCCTGTCGCAGTAATTCTCAATCTAGCTTTGAACAGTCCCTCCTGCCATCCAAGTCTGAAACATGACAGTTTATTACCTTTTTTTAACCCCAGGGAGCGGAAACAGTGGCGGAAACGGTGGTGGTGGGTCAAGTAAGTTACAAATATTTGTACGTAATAAACAAGAACATCTTAGTCAGCTGAGAGGGTTTCTTAAGAGAGTTTGGTCAATGATACGATAGTCAATGAAACAAGTAAACGAACAAACAAAACTATAAGTGGCTTTCTTCAATAAAACCACATGAGGCAGATCGGTCGTCTGTCTGAAAACATGAACACGAAAGGAAACGCAAGGGGTTTCGCTAGAAGATAAAATTAAATTACAAAGCTTAAAGATAATATATCAATATCAGCTTATACCTTTCCAGCATTTAACTCTACGAAGAGCCACATTGCTGTGCTTGTCACGTGATTCTTTTTAGTGGGTAAAGAAGACCATTTCAAGGTATCTTCGTATTCTAGATAATGATTGTTGAGTGATGCCTGAAACATACTTTTCTCTGCAGGTTGTGCAGACTTGGATTCAAACTGTCCTCATTGGACAGCCCATTGTCATGTGAATTACATTAAGACCCACTGGTGCCGTAAGACTTGCGGAGATTGTTAGAGAGAATGAAAACAAAACGGACATTTAGGTAAATGTTTTATCATTTTGTCTTCCCTATTCATTGTGCCTATCAATTAAGTCTGGTTTTCACCAGTGCACGAGTATTAGTATAGGCAGCAGACGTACTAAGGTGCTGTTAAGTATCAATCAATCAACTATTTACAGAATTTTAAAATTTACATCAGTATTGGAAAATAAAGCTAGATGGGAAAAGAAATAAATGTGCATATGACCATGGGGAAAGTAATGAAATATATATGTGCGTGGTAACCAGAGTAGGCATTGGCTTTGGAGCTGGTTACCACCATGTTAAAGTAGATGTGGAGAGCAAAAATACATTACTGAAAATAAATTACTGAAAATAAATTACTGAAAATACATTACTGACAATACATTACTGAAAATACATTACTGAAATACAAGAAATACACGTGCTCTTATTAATTATATATTAAGTATTTAAGGGGTGCGGCTTATACTGCTTCTTAAAGAAATTATATCGCAGGCTTTTTAGACTAAGAGGAACTGATTCCTAAACTTTTGATGCGCAGTATTGGGATGCTGATTGTCCATATCTAGTTGATTTGTTTGGAAATTGTCCTAACAAAAGGGACAAAGTATCAACACGGTACTACGCCTGGGAATGTCAGTTTATGCTTGTGCTTGTGAAATCTAGCGTTTAGGTTTTATCCCCAAAAGACAAGACTAGTCACACTTTAAGAGACAAACGCGCTCACGAAGGTCGTTACTTCAGTTTAAAAGTCCTCGTATTTCCTTCATCGCACTCGGCCTTGCTTTCTTGCCCGCTTGTGTCGTGTCTTCGGGAAAAACGAAGAGAATCACGCCCACCTGACGTCTGAAAAAGAAAAACACGTTTTAAATTAAAATTCTTTCTTTCTCTCTTTCTTTTTCCTCCAGTCCTCCTTCTTTCATCCGTCGAAATATTTACATTTTGTTAAACTTTACTAGTAAGTGACTGACTGAAGATGGGTTAATTTACTGG
Source organism: Micromussa lordhowensis (assembly GCA_964020085.1). Taxonomy (NCBI): domain Eukaryota; kingdom Metazoa; phylum Cnidaria; class Anthozoa; order Scleractinia; family Lobophylliidae; genus Micromussa; species Micromussa lordhowensis. Next base: position 1,529,646 of record OZ026599.1, read on the forward strand.
CGTCATTTCAAGTGTTTTTATACAATGTGAGGTAAACTGTACTGATAATTCCGAATTTTGATTACTGGTAATTATTATTTTCTTTCTTTTGCAGCAAAAGAACGCGACCTTTCTTCAAGCTTCTCTTAATTGTTGTTGGGGTACGACTGTAAACGGGGAGTCATCTTAAAGGGCGGAAATGTTTCTTGATGTTTATTAGAATAAAGTTCACTGAATCTGCACTCCTTTAGTTTTTTGTACTCATAAGAGAATTAGGCATTATTGAGTTCCTTTGCCATTCAAAATGCAAACAGCGTTCACTTTCTTACTCTCTTCATGTTTACGTATCAAAGCTGTACTCTGTGAGCATATCTGCTCTGATTAACAAAGCCCCGTTTGAACTCCCATAAAAAGATTTACTTATTTCCGTAAGCGGGCACTCTCGTAAGCGCCCGCGTACGATCGAGACTTTTCCTTTGTTTTAAGCTCCCGTAAGCGGACACCCAAAAGGAATTGGGCCTGACTTTGAAAGACACTCGTACACATTTGTAAACTATAGCACTGCTTTCTGTTGCAGTGAGAACTTTAATGCTGGCTGCAAGGCCCACCCTAATACTGCAGTTTACTGCAGCTCTGTATACATGCAGTTATCGCCATATCGCGGCATTGCACAATGCTATAAAACAAAAGAATAACAATTTGGCGGTAATTTTAAATTCCCAATGTTATTGTAAGCTGCGCAAGCTCCGGTAGGCGGCCATCGTTCCCTTACAACTCTAGAATGGTTCTCGTAAGCGGCCAGCTCCAGTTACAGGCAACTTTTTCGCGACCCGTGGATGTCCGCTTACGAGAGCTTCCACTGTACTGGTATAATTTTCATATCGATCGATCCGATTAAGGAAATACAATTTAAAAAACTGATTGAAAATGCTTGGTATGATCCCAAAAAAATGGACACCTTAGGCAGCACGATTCCAAATGGATGTTAAGAGATGGGTTCTTCCCGATCAACGGCGCGCTGATATTGATAAGGATAGTTTGGTCTCCCGCTCATCGTATAGCGAGAGACTGCACCATCTTCGCGACCGAACTATCCTCGTATCTTCGGCCTTCGTGACTAACGAAAAATCCCTTTGTACATTACGGAATATTTCCTTGTTGGGCTCTGAATAAGTTCTTTATTCAACGCTACGGAATCTTACCGAAAGTTTAGTTCTTTTAATAGCAAAGCGCGCGAGTGACGTGACGCGCGAGTGACGTGACGTTTTGCTGGTCCGTTGCTGAAAGTAACTGTACGATTGTTATTACCCTCAATGAAATCTCCACGCTGTTAGAAAAAGACCTCCTGCAAATAAATAAAAATCGAATGAGTAACGTTTTGGAATAGTATAATGGAAGCATCATCTTGATCGCAAAAGCCCCAAAGGGCACACATAATATCTGAGTTGTCAATTATCAGCGATGATGCAACTTCGCATGACATTTGCACGTACGAAATTTCGGGCAAAATAGCTTTGATGATGGCAAATTTTACGTTCATTAGTAGTGGAGAAGACTGCTAGATCTCTGAAAGAAATTTTAAACGGTTTTGATCGCGCTGTGAACGTTGGATTTATAATATTAAGCCATGGGCAACACATCGGAAAATTCAGGGAGGTGGGATCTGGAAGACTGACTTCAGCTAGTCCAGTCCCTGAACTCTCCAATTTCTTCCCGCGCCCTATATGGGGGTTGAACCCGGGGGGACGAAAAGAAGAAATTTTTATTTGTTGCTTACAACAATTTCTGTACATACATCAACCCCCTGATTTTACCCACTGTTTCAGTGAAGATTTGGAAACCCTCTTATTAGGCGATCCCATACTTTTACTGCTCTTTTTGAACAAAAATAATATTTTCTCGTTGGGTGATAAGTGTTTATTAAACGCTACAGAATCTTACCGAAAGTTCAGTTCCTTTCATTGAGACGAAGGCCATTTTAGTTGAGATTCTATTGGGTAATGCTGTCACTCGTGACCAAAGGAAAAATCCTTTTGAAGATTATGGCTTGAATATTTTCTCGTTGGGTTAATTAGTGTTTGTTATCTTACCGAAATTTCAGTTCCTTTCATTGACGGACAAGTCCACTTTAGTTTAAAATCTATTGTGTAAAGCTACCTCTTTAACCGAGGGAAGAATCCCTCGGAAATGGTTTCTCGTTGGCATAATTTTATAATGTTTATTCAAATACTTGAAGTGGGCTCAAACGTAAATTATGTTTAGCACCGTGTTGTTTTGCCTGGCCGCTGTAGGAATAGACTTCGCGCAGTTAGAAGGAATGCCCCTGTCATTAAATAAAGATCGACCGAGTAACTTTGTGGAATAATAAAACGGAAACAGAAAAGGTGACTAATTTCGAAACCTGTCTCCATGACAACAAAACATCAGAAATTGCATCAAGGTGAGGGATGAATGAGTAATTTTTTTTCGTTTTATTCTCCTAAGCCTCGGGGTCAAGTCATCGATCTTGGCCTATTTTTTAAAGTTATCTGCGCATGACATTTGTAGGTACAAATTTCGGAGAAAAGCCGGTAGTGTCATATTTTGCGGTAGTTTGAGATGTAGAAGAGTGTAGACCTCTAGAGAAATTTTAACTGTTTTGATCGCGCTTGAATCGTTGGGTTCACTAATATCAACCATGGGTAATTCATCAAGTTCAGCGGCAAGAGGAAAACAGTATCAACAGCGGGCTGGAAAACCGACGTCAGCATACTCGCGCTACTCGGGTGCAGGGATGGGTAACTATACGTCTTGCAGACAAGGAGGAAACGGAGGAAACAGAGGAAACGGAGGAAACGGAGGAAACGGAGGACATGACAAGTCGGTTTATATTGGCCGCAAAAGGCTTACTGAGGTAAGAGGAATGATGTATTAACTTTATTCAGGGATCCGTGCGGTTACAATCTGATCTATATGGTGTCATTTACACAATAGCACTATATGGGATTTTTATGAGTTATTCGGCATTAACGAGCAATAATCAATCAGGTATACATCACAAGTAAATCAACTCACGAATCAAACTAAGATTTGAAGTAAACACAGCTAAATGATTGCAAGTTCGACTGCCAATTAAGTCAGTTGACTTTCAGCATGGCTTGTCAAAGTACTCGAATTCAGATTTACCAAGAACAAATCCACCTAGCGACTAAAGAGCTGCCAAATAAACAATTTAAGTCTGGATGGCTGTAACTGGAGGTCAACGTACCGATGTTGATGAGTTTTAAATTGATGATCCTATGAAATTCATACTTATCCATGAATAATGCGTATAGCAAGCGTACGCCTATAACAAGAAGCGAAAAATGTTCATCAATTGTAAACTGATCACAGATGAGTAGTTTGATATCGTTCAAAAGCAAACGTAGACACGCATTTGCTTAATTAAGTAACTATTGTTTTCTTCAGCTTTGATATTGTTAAAAAAAATGCGAAATAATACTCTGTCTGTAACTAAAACCACAGGAAAACAGTTGAAACCTTTCGACGCCTGGCAACGGAGGGAAAAATCCCTGTAAAGAACGCTAAAGTATTAGCAAGTTCACTATAATATTGTTTAAGCAATAGAGAACTTTTTCCGTGTTTACATAGCCTCATCTAAACATGAGAAGGGTTGGGAGAATTCGAGACAGTTATGCAAACCCGAGACGTAGTCGAGGGTTTGCATAACTTTCGAGAATTCTCCCAACCCTCCGAGTGTTTAGATGAGGTTATATAGACACGGAAAAAGTGCTCTATTGCTTTTAAAAAATAATTCTCAAAAAATACGCGCTAAGACGTCAAAACCGTGTTTACATACTCTCATCTAAACACACCTATCGACCAATGAGAGGGCGCGTAGTGGCTCAATTATTTTATAAATTATAATATTACTGCAAGTTCGAATTCATTATTTTGCTAACTGCAATGAACGTAAACAATCCACTTGAAATTCCTCTGTCTGATATAATTCATGTCTTCTTCATCTTACACAGCAATTTCCACGTAGATTTCGTGTGGGAGAAATTACTGTCCCAAGACTTGGTCAAGTTCTTGTGCGGACATGCGGAGATGAAGGTCAGCATCCTTACCTGAGCGAAGCGGGAAAAGCAACACTGAAATTTCTGAGGACTTCCATCACTTTCGTTCCCTTCGCCTTGGATGCCGGCGCAGATATGAGTAACGCATCTTTCCTTTTCCTTTTCCCAGCCAGGAAGAGAGTTTGCCATAGTTGCTGGAAAAGGAGACTGGGAGTTTTGTTTCTCTCAGAATTCCGATGGTGATATTTTTGGCCATTGCGTGCGCAAGCCGTGGCTTCGCTACATCTGGGATGGCGTTACGTCAACTGTTCGCCGTGTTGGCTCGTACCTCTTGCCTATTGTTGGTCCACCTCTCCTTGCTTTGATAGCCGCTTAGCCTCGTACACATTAATTACTGTGAAATGTTTAAGCTTTTGCTGCTGCTTTGGACGAGAACTATAACCAATTATGTAGATATTTCCTGTATATAATATAAGGTTCTCCAAAATCATTAATTTTCGTTAGTGATCTGTTATGGATTGTCCAATTCACGACTTTGAGCTAAGGGTTCACGGTTCGACCTTCAGGCGAGTTGCTATTTTTACCTCAGTTGCACTCCCGTTACATCGTAAACTCAAACGGTTTAGTCACGAGATCAGAGCCGTTTCGGTGAAATGAAGTATCTGTATGAGATGCCATTTAGAGTATCTATAGTTAGGGCAAAAAAAGTCTAATTTTCGAATTCTGGGTCGCTTTTTGGACCCACTAAATTTAAAATACCAGTAAGAATTCGAAGCAGTGATGCCTTGGATATATCACATGTCTTCACATCTTTCTTAAGGACCTTAGAGTACATGTAATCGTATTCTCTGCCTGTGAAAATTTCTGTGGGTCAAAACCACGTTTCTTATTTTAACTTACCTATTGTCAGATTGTGTTCGCACGTATTTCTTTTAATCTTTGCTAACGTCATACTGAAGGGGAGGAGACGGGGCTGTTGGCATCAGTATCGACTTCTCCGTAGAATAATTAACATCAGCATACAGTTCTCCGTTTTAGTTTAGTCTGCAATGTACTTTATACATACGTAACACAGTCGATGTTATATCTGCTATGCAAATGCGATGCCATCAGTTGTTTCTTATCAACAAACAAGACAAGTATTGATTAAAACAATTATTCAACACATTTGATCACTACCTTTTAATGAATCGCGGCGCATGTTCAATAATGTAAACAATATTATTCTTTGACCATTTCGACGTACATCTTTAGAAAAGGCCGTTTGCTAAATTACAGAAGGAATAAACTTTGCGGTGATACAAACATGACTAAACCATTAACGTCGAGAAACTGACGTAATCATTCACTAGGCATAGTTTAATTCCATCAGCCCGCGTGCATCTCCGGGTGCTTAATGCTTAAAATCACACACACCTTCAATGGCCAAACAGGGCCTTCACTATGAGGCTTCGGTTGAATGAACAATCTATTGTGTGGCAATTAAGTGTGTTTACGTAGTGCTCTGGTCCACTGCCTCGATTCTGCTAAAAGAGGTAGCACAGCCCCTACATTTTCGTCAACCAGCTGTGGCTTAGCATAATCTCAAAGCTTGATTGAAAAGGTAACTGAGACGAGGAAACCAGTGACGTCGAACTTGGATCCTACCGATGGGAATGAGCTGAATGATTTGTTCAACGCTGGCTCGCAATACTCTGAGTAAATTTAAAAAAAGTTCAAACGTCGTTCACTGGCGGCTATGGGAACAGAACAAAGCACAGAATCGCACTCCAATCGACAGCGTGGCATGCCAGCGTATTCTCGCCACACCGGCAAGAACATGGGCACTCACACTCACTACAAGGGAACAAGCATTGGACATCCATCATCCAACTTGATTGGACGAACTAGAGTGACAAAGGTAAGCAAATCATCAATAGCACTCTGTCTGTTTCTAGATATACTTATGTGCGAGCTTTGCACATGAAGCATGGAATGATGCGAATTGCATATCATTGTACTGTGATCGTCTTACGTTTAACGATCAAATTCAAAACGGACAGCAGTGTGTTAGTTCATAAGTCTCAGGCAAGGATCAAGAAACATATTACAAACCAAGCTAAGTGTGGCAATCATTCAGTTAGGCAGTCCCATGATGCACGCCTACCTAGAAAGGTGGCTGGTTGCTTGTTTTTATACAATTGATCCTATGACCCATTAATCATTTTGCGAAGTGGAGCGACACCCGTTTATTTTCTTACTCCATGGCTGTTTCTATAGTTTGCAAACAAAAAAGTAATAGAAGCCACATGACTTAAACATTATTTAAAAGCAAAACGCAACACAATTGAACAACTTGTTAACGTTGTTTCTGAGTCAGTGTCAAGCACAAATTTTAATTCTGATGTCCATCCCTGTCTACAATTTTAGTAAATTCAGTTTGAACAAAAGATCTAAATCATCGGAGTTTTCTCATTCGCGTATACAAATTAAGGTGATGTAAAGAAAGAAACATATTCTCTGAAATCTTCCGCTTAATTACAACGTAACAAACAATATCAGCTTTTATGCTAATTTCTATCCCAACGAGATAAGGGACCGTTCATTTTTTATGAGATAGGGGGGGCTGGTGGGATTGAGGGGGGGGGGGGCCATGAAAAAAAAACTGGTCTTAAAGGGGGGGTCATCCAAAAAAATATCGTCTGTAAGGGGGGGTCACTCAAAAAATTACCCTAAAATATTGTAAGAAAAGCATCTATGATGATGTAAAATTTTCTACCAAAATGCCCTAAAATTGCATTTCTGAGGTTCTAAAAATCTAAACTTTCCCGGGAGAGCATGCCCCCTGGACCCCCTAGTTTGTAATGGATGGAACAATATCAATTCAAAACTACTTGAGAATGTTCACTCCCAACAACAAACAGTACCTTGTTTATCAAAGGAAAAGACAGATTACCATGGCCAGTGCACATGTAAATATTTAAAAATTATTTCAACTATTTTCAATTTAAACTGCAGTAAATCTACAAATGTTGCCAGAATGGTGTAAAATAGCGTGTCTGAAGTTCTGAAATTCTAAATTTTCTCGGGGGAGAATGCCCCCGAACCCCCCTAGTTAGGGCACTTGTTGGGTTAAAAATAGTCAGAGTACACAAAGGACATATCCCATAGGTGAAAACGGTGATTCAGAAAGAACTTTTTGAAACTGCAGTTTTTGTGTTTAACTTCTAAGGTAGAGTTTACTTGATCATTCTTTTTGCTTTGCTTTTGACTTCTTTTTTTTTGGGGGGGGGGGGGGTCATAAAAAAAATTTAGGTTTATAAGGGGGGGCCAGGGAAAAAATATCCGGTTAAGAGGGGGGGCCATCATATGCTACAGAGACTATCTACCAAATCCCACCAGCCCCCCCTACCCCATAAAAAATGAACGGTCCCTAAACCACAGAAAGCTAAAAATTCAATTTGGACAGTACACAAAAGTCGTTATCTTTTCTTGGAAAATCTTCAATAATTGTTTACTAGCATTGGTAGTATATATTATGGTGTTTTTAGGCAAATTAAGATATTTCCCACAGTAACTCGCTGGAATTTTTTCCACACTTGGAAGCCCTCGTTTCGGTTGATATCCTCAATAAAGACTGTTAGCCTATTTCGCGCAGAGTAAAAGCATATGTGATCGGTTGGTTTGTCCTTCTAACACTGTTTTCAAGTGTTTCCTGACCGTCCTTAAATGTGTTTTTTGTTTTCAATCCCGTGTGCATCGTTGTAAGTTAGTGACACAAGAAAACAAGCATTAGAAATGAGCATTTGGAGAATTCATTCTTTAAACCGCAAATATCTCAAAAACAAATCAGGCATAAACGAGATCCTCATCCTTCCATGCGAGACGAATGGAATCTTTCCATATGAAGTTTAAAATATACCTAAACAAACATCGTAGGGAAATTTAACAGTTCACAGATCTATTTTGTCTTAAGATTGTCGAGGGTGCGAGCCAAATTAAAAACAGTAGTGGATTGAACGAGAGCGAAGACAAGAAGATAGAGGGTAGTCTCTCCCGGGGATGGGTGGGGGGGTCTTCCATAAATAAAGGAAGTTTATTTACTTGATAGTTTCTCACCAATTAGAGGTACCAATTCTAAAACAACACATATTTGTTTCAGTTTGATACCCTAAAAGGTACCGCAAAATCTCCCGCTGTGGACCATTTGAGGCTGATCACCCTAAGAAATAACAAAACCGCTTTTTAACCTCTAGAAGGTACGACCAGTGCCTCTGTCCTTTTTTTACAGAAGTCGCCACCCGGGAAAGGTTTCTCCCGCTTCGCGTTCGTTTTCGCGTGCTCGCTTTGCTCGTTAGATCGCAGGGATATCTTTAGGAGCTTAGCGATCCCGTAATAAACTTGGCTTGTTAGTCTACGACAAACCACTTTAATAGACTATATTTTTTAGCGCTTACCTTCTCGCTCGCTTGTTCAATGTCTTTCATTTATTGTGTGTGAATTAATAACCTATCAGAGCATGGTGTGAGAGACGAAGACTCATATAAAACTTGAAGTTAGCTCTATATCAAGAACCTATTGGCAGTCTTATTTACCCAGTTTAAAAAGAACTGAATGACGCACCGAGCTCTTAACAATAATAGGTCTACTTGCAAATAGGGACTTCTTTTCCCGGGGAATTCGAAAATACGTCCACACAATCTGAACAATCCCTACAGTACTGGCGTGTTTCCATATGAGATGAATTCTAAGTCAAGTCAATTTCCAATACAGCCAGCGATTTTCCCAGTCTCTGTCGCATGAAAACTTAGCACGAGGCGGATAGGTTGCTAGTCCATCGCAGGATTACTCCAGCATTAAATTCCCCACTACTTGTTTATAAACCTGGATGGAGAGAGGCGGTGTGTCATGCCTAGAAACCTGTCTTGCCTAGAAACACAACGCAATGAATTTGGCTGTGACGACTGCAACACTGTTCCCTTGGGCTGGAGTCCAGGGCTCTAACCATTAGTGCCACCATGCCACCAAAGTTTCCATAGGAACGCCCCTATATGAAGGGCTGAACGCCTTAAAACTGAATCTTGGTTTCTTTGTTTGTTTGTTTTTTCTTTTGCGCTAAGGCTGGAATATATGTTATAAAAAAGGATTTTATACTTACAAAGAAACTGTGTCTACTTCTTGAAATGGTCACGTGGGACAATTACCTCTTGATACCATAAACAATTGCTGGTTTTCAGTGTCACGCCATTCAAAATAGACCAAAATAAAAATTCAAAACCGTTCAATAGATTAAGTCCAGAATCTGGAAATAGAAAGAAGGTACATATGCAAAGACTCTCGCCAAGATTCAGATCACAGCAATTTTTCTCATGGAAGATATGCGAAGAAACGTTTTCACCAAATTTATAGAGATTTGTATGGAGACGCCATGCTGGTGCCCATGTACATGGGCACCAACATGGCGGCCGGAAACCAGCAGAAACATCTGTCACTGAGTTTTGCTACGAAAGAGTGAATTTATCTCTCGAATAACTCAAAAACGTAACAATAGTACTTTATTCTAATACAAGAACTGTTCAGATAGCAGAATTCCCCGAAATAAGTCACCTTTTAAACCAACATAACAGCTCTCTCGCCCGTCATGTAAATGTCACGTCACGCAGAAGCTTAGAAATTCAAGGGTAGTCTATCACTAAACCAAGAACCCATTCGGAGTGAAAATATGTATGAATATTAGTTTTTAGCTGCTCTCATACAGCATGAAAGTAAAATTTCAGGAGGATCAATATTTCTGAAGTTTAAAATTTAGTGACGTCATGTGAAAACCAGCAAATAATGAGCTATTTCAACCAGGTAAGGCGTGGTATAGTGGATAAGAGACTTCAATTCAGAGCGGGGGAGGATGCCGGATCGAGCCTTGGTGGGGAATGTCAAATATAAATTACTTCGAAAAAAACATTAGTCCACCGCACCTCCTCAATTTCCCAATCATCCTCTCTGTAAGCGTGCAAGAGTGAACGCATTAAAGTTCATTATTTTATATCCTTTTTTATGACGCAAAAATAGATGTCATAAGAATGGTTGCCATTATTACAATGGGACTGTGTGCGCACTTTGAAAATGCAAGTAGCTCACCTGTTACTTGATTTATAAACTGTAAATGTTCTTTTGCGCACGATTGCCGAAGTCCAAGCAATCTGTTTCGCCCCGACGAAGGGCAAACGCTCGAGACGTCAGCTTTCGAATCTCTTTACGGAGGCCAATTCACATTATCACCTCGCTTGATAAAACCAAATTATCTTGTTGCCACATTGATGGCATTGTTAAGCCATCTACAGCAGAACAGTACGAGATTTCCATCCCTATTGCCGAAACGAGTCAGAAAGACGTTTACAGCTTACCAAAGAGCTATAGAATGGCGAAAAAGTATTCCCGCACTTGCTGAACGTGAAAAAAAAAAATTCCGGAAAGGCCCCAGTGTTCACTCGGTCACAATTTGATCTCATTGTGCCTACATAAACCGTATTGAAAAAAAAGAAAATGAATCCGTGAAAAAGAACTAACAAAATTTAGGATAGGCAATCATATACTAGGGATTGAAACCGGTAGCTACGATCAAATTCAGGTACGCGCACGATGCAAAACATGTCCTTTCATTCGTAACGTTGAGAAAATATCGGGACCCAAGCGCGCGATCCATCAAGATCACTGATCATTTCACCTGTACCTCAGCCAATTGTCATCTACTGCATAGCATGCACTCTTTGCAAAAAGTTATACGTCGGCAAAACAGGGAGACGAGAGAAAGACGATAAAGACGCTTCTAAACCGGTCGTGGGACGCTTTAATCTCCCCAATCATTCTAAGCATCATTTTTGGCAGTCTGCGGCCTTTCCCTACATCAAGGAAGCATGGAAAGCCGCAATTAAAACTCTAGAACTTCAAATCGGCATTTCAAATCGGCACTCCTAACCCTCACGGTATCAACGAAAGCTTTTCATTCAGCTTTTTTATTCTGTTGTTTTTCACGTTACCATGCACCAACCAATGGCATAGCTCCATCTTTCTGTATATAAACCACTCACATCCCACAATTCCTCGATTGGCTCTGACGAAGGGCTCGCGCTCGAAACGGTGGCTAATATTCACATTATCAACTCAGTTGATAAAACCAAATTATCTTATGATATAAGTTGTTTCGAACATAATACGAATTGTACCGCGACAGATATACATTGTATAGGATTTTTGAAGAGACGTGAACCTCTCAGTGCCCACAATTTATTTAACTATTCAATCATGCTTCCGTATACATACATAACATCTGCCGCTGTAATTCGAAAAATTGCCTTTTATAGTGTACACAGAACAATCGTTGAATGACGGGCAGAGCAAACGATTTTAGTGGTTGCTGAGTTAATTTCGCCTTAGTACGAAGTCCATCGAAATTTTAGTTTTTCACTGAGGTATATCGTGTTTAGTCTTTCACGCACCGCGTCACATGAAATAAAAATATAAAATGTTTGCAATTTAATTTTCTTCCCTGTACTGTGTTCAATAAAGCGTTACATATGTTAATAGCGCTCAGATTCACAGCAAACATTATCATTAAGTAAGTTTGTTTCCTCGCTAAACTATGCGTGTTGATAATTCAGCAAACTTTAATTTTTGTGCTGCATAATCTTCGCAGAAAAAAATATATTTACGTAGCGAGCCAACATAATTCAATAATGCAAGAAGAAAATAAAATATTAATGTTATCGCGATTGTTTATATATCATACTACATTGTTCTAGAACTTTAATTAAGCAATTAGACTAAACAATCTTATAATGGAAAAAGTATGTATTAATTGACTTTTATATTGCGAACCAGGCGTCACTGACAACCGAAGTATCCTTGTTTGAGACACGGGTCCCTCGTCTGTCAAAATGTCTCTTTAGAGCGTGTTATCAAAATAAGTCAGTGCTCTTGATAAGTTGTAATGCAAAAAAGAAAAAAAAACGATACTTAAATAAGCAAAACAGAAAAGGACAATGGATATTGCCTCAGGGGCGATACTAAACATGTTTGAGTGGAATTTCTTGTTCGCTTTATTAGCATTTTTTCATTAAATTTACTTTGGTAACGAGGAAACAGTCATACAGCGAAGGAACAAGAGTTTTATTTACACAAGCTGAGCTACGCTGAAGTTATCGTAGTCTTCACATCTTCGGAACTTGAAAGGTAAGTGTGATAAATTAGTGATTGCTGACTCCAGATATCTTTTGTAACCGATTTGAGCTTGTAAGCCCAGTATGACTGAAGCTTTTTAAACGTGCTTCTTTAAGCGATGCTTACGAATTGACTTTGGTGGGAAATACTGACAAAAAAAATTGACTTTTCAGTTTTGCAAGTCGTTAGAAATACAATCTGTAATTGCCTTTCATCCAACGGAGCAAACATTTTTGTGCCAAGCGAAATAGTTGATACGCGAGAGTAAGCGTGACGTGGCGTAAAGAGTTGACTTCTCTTCAGCGTTAATTTAATTTTTAAGAAGGAAAACTAAAACTTCCCGTGTGTTTATTATCGAACAATGTTATTTCCCAGGCAATTATTTACTTAGAGAACTTGAAACTGAATGTCCGACGAAACGAATCTAGCTGATACAATCCGCCCAAAACGTAGATGATCGGTTAAATGTTCACAAAAATTAAGGAAAAAGAGTTTTTCGACACAAAATTTCAGATGGTCAACAGGCGGGTATGATTAATAAAAAGAGCACGGTGGATAACACTATTTTGTTTTTACTTACAGGAGTAAATGATGGCATGCGCTATATTTGTACTGATTCTGCTTAGTGTCTTCCATGGTTATGTCAGTGGTTACCCTGCCAAAGGTATGCTTAAGACCATCAACATCTTTTTTTTCGTTGTTATCATCCTTTTTTTCAGTTTATCTTCTTTCGTGGAATCATTAGCTTCTCTTCTTTGAGATTAGGTGCTTTTACACTGGAACTGCTTGCAAAAACTTAATATCATATGAAGGTCGCATTTTGGCGAGAAGGAAAGAGAAAAAAAGAAACAATTCCTTTCCCTTGAAAAACAACCAAAACGAAATACTTTTTTACCCTTTCGCGGGTAAAATAGAGCTACTTTAAAAATGTGACTATAAGACCCTTGGAATTACACTAAACATTCGTACTCTATTTTCCGTATAAAGTAAAGTTGTACTCCACCGTTTAACACCTACCTCCAAATAAGCTGGAAATTAATTATCTCTTGTCGATCCCTTCCTTGCCCATTCATAAAGGAAATTCATGGGTTTGTGTCCTAGTTATATCGGTTCCTTTTTTAAACCCAATTGGAACATAAGCTACATCATTATCTAATAGAACATTTCATTAGGATCAGAAGTGCCTTGAAATTAAAATTGCCTCCTATAAATTTATATTTCCGTCACTTATCATAGTGAAGAGAATCGCGAAAAAAAATGACCTCTCTTTTTGGACAACGGGCAGCCGAAGTGTCATTTATCCATGCAAAACGAACCAACAATTAAAATGATTAAATGCCGACGAAATGACACATAAAATCGCGTAAAAGTGTAATGATACGATAAGTGGGTTGTTCCTTTACTCCATTTTTTTTTTTTCTTGTACAGGTTATGCTCTTTATTTTCCACGCCCAGGAGTGACTAATTATGCCAACGTCTGGGGCATGCAAAGTTTGACCCAGTTCACTGTGTGCTTCTGGATGAAGTCGATTGCTTCAAGTTCTGGAGCAATATTTAGTTACGCTGTACCAGGACAGGGCAATGAGCTGCTTATCTACAACTACAATGGTTTTCAACTGTTTATTGGAGGCCAATACAAGTAAGCTATTTTTAAATTTAGGGGTTTTGAATTGAGTTGAAATGTGACATCTAATAGTCATTCAGAGAGAGTTTTTATGCAGACTGATTTAAAATTATCCTCCTAGTTAATCTGATGAATAATCAGTGGAATCGAAAAAAACAACCTGTTTTGGTGGCTGGCAAGTCCATTGATATACATTTATGTAAGAAGCTCATGTCCTTAATAGTTTTCAATACTCGTTAACTCCTTGAAGCAAAGTCGACCACTATGAACTAAGTGTCTCGTTTATAAACTTGAATGTGTGATATTGGATTCATTCAAGCCGGCATTTGCACCAAACCGTCTGAGGGAGAAAACTTTCTTCCATTGGCAAAGATTTTTATGACAATCATTTTCTTGGGTTCCTAAAGATCTTAGCTAGAATTTGAAAGGGGAAAATTTTAAAAACAAGCTAGATTTTTCTCTACTGTTCCAGGGAGGTACATGGATCAGCCAATGACGGAAGATGGCATCACATTTGCGTGACGTGGCGAAACAGTGATGGCCTGTGGCAATTTTACAAAGATGGAGTACTGCACAGTCAAATCACAGGTCTGCGTACAGGATACACCGTTAAAGGAGGAGGTTCCTTGGTACTTGGCCAAGAACAAGATTTCGTTGGAGGAGGCTTCACTTCCGGTGAGTCCTTCCGAGGCTCCCTGACCAATGTCCATGTGTGGTCCTACGTCCTTTGGGCAAGTTCAATCAAGGCTTTGTCGAAGTCTTGCCTGTCTGGGGTGGGGAACGTGTACAAGTGGTCCGACTTCATTTATGGTGTCAAAGGAAACGCCGCAGTTGTTATTCCGTCTCCTTGTTATCCGCCGAGTTTTCAGGGATGATTACTCCGCGGCCCCAGACACACTGTGTTCAATCTTTTCCAAAAATGGCGATTTTAAGTAAAACTATATTGTAAAGCGAACATCGCAACTGTGTGTAGGTTTAGCGTAAAATATAAAGTAATAGCAGACGAGCCATGAACACAAGTGTACAAGGATCACAATAAAAATTGTCTTCATAGCAAATGTTTGTTCTTCAGTTAAAGGGTGTCCACAACGCAGATTTTCAATAGCCTTAAACTCCAGGCCATTCAAAGTCATGCCCTCGTGTTCAAACTAGAAGAACATCATAGATTATAATCGCGATTGGGATGAGTCAGTTTTAGTTGGGATTGTACTTCACGAAGACAGATAGCCACAAAAGTGTGTCAGAATGAGGCTAATAAAAGGATGCTAAAAAATTTAAAAGCTCTGCCTCTAAAAAAACCCAAATCTAAAATTACAGGGGTGAAAATATGGTTAGCGAGGCATCATCAAGCTCCTAATAGGCATTGCTCCGCCAGTGCCAAACTAATTTGTTCCCGGATAAATTCGCAAATTTTCGTGATCTTTTCCTCAATTTTAGCCAATTACAAAGCTAGTAGTGATGTTCAATTCATGAACAAGTAACTAACAGTTGGAAATTACGAGCACAATTAGTCTCTGACTCACTAGACACAAAAAAATAAATTACAATATTGGGAGAGGAAGCCAGATCAGCCTTAGCTGATTTTCCTGAGGGTCGAATCGGAATTTGGATGTGTTGGTTTTTGTAGAGCTGAGGGACAAAAATCAGCGAGCCCGGAGCAGGGCGAGAACCAGCAACAAACTCAACCCACATATTATAAGGGGCAGGAATCGAACCCTGGCCACTTTTATTTAGGGGGAGGCGAGCGCTCCCATAACTGTCCTATCCCTACTCCCCAGACACGAAGCGCAAATACTAATTGATCGTCTCGAGGTAATGGGATCTTTCGGAATCGCCTTTGTCCCTAAAAAAGCCGATTAGTAATATGTTCCACCAGTTACAGGAACACAGCTGGAAGGCCTCAGCCTCCTATCGCGAAAAGAGCAAAAAGCATGGTTTGAACATTGTAAGACGAATGAGCAGCCACTTAAAAACAATTGCAGCCAGAGTCTTCGATTATCCTTCTTCTTTGTAAGCACGATAGAAAAAAACAACAGCTCAAAATTTCTAAAACATCAATCTACCGTTAGGATACTATGTGAGTTTATTATCCAACTCTGCTTCCTAGAGTACAAATATCGCGCGAAACGAGTACAAATAACAGATATTTGTACTCGCCTCATTCCTCCCGGCCGCGTGAAGTTCAAAACCTTGGCAAGTCAGAATTTTGGGAAAAGAAATCGTTGGATAATAAATCTCTTATTAGACGTTTTGGTGTGTAGTATCGCTGTATATTTTTACTCGTTGTTTGTATTTTGACTCGCCCTACGGGCTCGTCAAAATACTGCACAACTCGTAAAAATATACAGCGATACTACACACCAAAACGTCTAATAAGATATATAAACTCACATGACTTGGTTTGATTCTAAACAATCTATCGACTAAATGCTTATGTTTTAATCCCATGAAAAAGCAATTTGGCTGGAAGGGAATGTAATATTCCGATAATCGATGTTGTTTCGAGTTCTTGGATTTTGTTCCATATTACTCCGGACCACTTTTCTACTTAAGAAGATTTAAAATACGTCACAAACCCGTGTTAACATGGGATTTAATTAAACGCAACTTTAATTAGAAGGAGACAGGAATGTGGATTAAAAAGGGGATGCTAAGAACAAAAAGGGATCGATTGCAAACTAAACCTGGAAGAGAAATTGTCTCACAGCAAGAGGACGAATAGTCCAGTTCTGGCCCCCTCTCTCTGTTGTCACGCTCCGCTCTCGGAAGAGAGGGTCCAGGGACATTTGTCTGCGCATGCTCGCGCTAAACCAATCAGAGCGGATCAGAGCGTAGGATGTTGATTTCACCTGACTGAATATTCTTGGCGAGTGAGGTTGGCAGCACTCAGAAAACGTTTCAAGTAACTTGGCGCATTGGAATGTAATTTCTGTGTCTACGCTTTCATTAGTTTAATTTCTTCAAGAGAGAAAAGAAATAGGAGTTTGAAACGAATTAAGACTTCTCTGCTCGAAGTTTCGAGCAGAGAAGGAGAAGGTGAGAAAGCTCATTAAATATGCCCGATGCAAATGAAGTGTTTACTTCCCTCAAGAAGTAGTTTTCCCTAGGAGTTTTCGAATATATTTTGGCGCATTTCAATTTTCTTTGCCTTACGTTTGGTTCTGGAAATAAAACTGTGTGGATGTGAATTTTGCGAGTTTCGAGAGGGCGAATAAACAATAGATACATGTAGCTCATTAAATGTGCCCGTTCGTATCCAACGCCGATTGAATCACAAGCTCTGCAGAAGCCTACGCTCGATAGCCCTTAACCTGATCCTTCATTACTGATAGCAAAGGCACAACAACTACAACTGTAGAACATTCTAAAAGTTCCGTATATATATATATATATTTTTTTTTTCACTAACCCTAAGAGGCAAATGGAACACTACCAGTCGGTAAAATTCTAAAACATATATTTAGATTTTTAGTTGCATCGTTATAAAAGATTGAGGAAAATACCACAAATTGGCAGTTAGTCCTCGTAGTTTCCCAAGCTTTAGCCTTCTCTCGGCTCCCGTATCCAGTGTTTTAAAATTGAGCACAACTCCTCTGCTCCTCCTGAACTTCAAGAATTCACGCAACGCTCGCAGCATTTGTTTCTTCTCGGAAAAATAATCTGAACTGCTAGAGGAATCACTCAGTGCAACGAACCAAACACGGAACAAACAGTACACGATCGAATCCTCGGGAAATATTATTTTCTTTTTGCCGACCGCACAAACAAATTGTCCGCCATGCTTCCCTTCCATTCTGACTTGATTCTGTCTTATTATTTTTCTTACACATGGGCAGTAACCGTTAGCTAGAAAACTGACAATCTCGTTCCCAGAGCCCACGTGCCTTTTGGTCAGCACCAAGACACGGAGCTCTGGAATCAACAAGCTCGTTCCCAGAGCCCTCGTTTCTTTTGCTTTTAAAATTTGATAACTGCCGTTCTTTCAAAGCCAAATTTCGACTTTCCTAGTCTTTCCAGTGCGTATTGAATGTCTTTGTGGAACGTATTCACATCGACTTCACCTCTGGACTCCAAATAAACCAAGCCACGCATGCGCTGTGAAACCGGAAGTCCTAAAATCTTGGTCTCTGGAAATTGATTATTCCAGAGCTCCGTGTCTTGGTGCTGACCAAAAGGCACGTGGGCTCTGGGAACGAGATTGGAAAACTGACTAACCGACGAGCATGCGCAGACAAATGATCCTGGACCCTCTCTCCCCGGCGTTGCGTGACACGAGAGGGGGTCCAGAACTGGACTAGAGGACGAAGGGAAAGGAGGAAGAGAGTCAACCCTTATAAAGGCTTTATTCCCGAGGCAATCCATCACAAACTATCTTTCAATTACTCCCAGACATCCCACGTGGATCGAAAAATATCCAATCATGTGACACAATCTATTCCAAGTTGCTTTAATTTGTAACAGAAGTAGCAACTAAATTCAAATTATAGATAAGTAACTAATTAACAATAACGATGACAGAAACTGAGAAACAAATTTGCATATCCGAAGCTGCAAACTAATAAAGATAAAGCTTTTCGCTGCTAACCTTATCGTTTAGGGTAGGTTTTAATTCCCTGATAAGTAGAGTCTCCTTTATCTTACAGTGTGTGTCTGACCGTCCTTTTGCCAGTATATCAAAGTGGTCCCATTTTAAGTTGTGACCAGTTGACGTAATGTGGTCTGCGATAGCAGACGCATGACAGTTGCTCGTGATAGCCTTAAAATGTTCAGTTTTTCTGTCATGCAATCTACGTTTTGTTTTCCCAATGTAAAAATCCTGGCAGTCCCAACAACTAGCCTTATACACAACTTTTGACATTTGAGAACGGTTGATCCTATCCTTATAGGGAAAAAAAGACTTGATGCGATGAGCGCTTTGGAAAATAACCCTAAGATTAATGCAACCATAAAATCTATTAATGCAGGTCGTTAGCTGTTTAGCAAAAATTTTGCTCTGTGACCCTAAATAAGGTAGAACTAAGATAATATCCTTTTTGGGGACTGTGGTGATTGGATTCTTCGCTCTGTTTTGCTGTCTGTTCAGAACATCATTAATGTTGTAATTGATAATACCAGCAGGGTATCCGTTTTGTAACAGCAACTTCCTCAGTTCATTCAAACCAGAGCGCAACAGGGAAGGTGATGAACAGATGCGGAAACAACGAAAAGTGAGAGTGCGGATGAGATTAACTTTGTATTTCCTAGGTGTGAAGGAGTCCCATTTTGTGTACAGGCCGGTAAAGGTCTTCTTCCGGTACATAGATGTTGAGAAAGTGTGACTGTGACGTTTGATGAGAATGTCCAAGAAAGGGATTGTGTTGTTCTCTTCAAATTCAACAGTGAATTTAATGTTTGCGTGACAGTTATTGAGATAATGCAGAAACTGAGTTGCAGTGTTTTTACTGTCAAACAAGGTGAAGGTATCGTCAACATACCGAAACCAAATAGAAGGACGAGCGTTGTTGTTAAAAACCCATTCCTCTTCAAAATGGCACATAAAGATATTGGCCAAGACAGGACCTAAAGGAGAGCCCATGGCCACACCATCGATTTGGTCATAGTATTGACCATTAAAAATGAAATGGCTCTTCTTTGTGGCAAACTCAAGCAAAACTTTTAAGACTGAGCGGGGCAGTGTTGGTGGATCGGGGAGGGCATACAATTTGTCAAGACAAATTTGTATAGTCTCATCTAATGGAACGTTTGTAAACAATGAACTAACATCAAACGAGCACATCATTTCATTGTTATGTTTATGCGTCTTGGCCCAGCCTGCAAAACTAAACGAGTCCTTGATCGTGGACTGATTCGTGGAGATGGGCTGAAGTATGCGTACAAGATAAGATGCTAGATTGTAGTTGTAAGTGTTTACTGAAGAGACAAATTCTAATTGTACTTTAAGTTTTAAAGTGCCACTATGACGAAAATCGCATTCTTCAAATCCGAGCCATTTTAAGACATGAACAAGTAGTCTATACAAGAGTAAAAATGCTGTTTACTGTTTTCAAATATCTCTTTTCGTTCCAGAGATATTCAAGTTTTTAAAATATGCAAATTAGCCAAGTGATGACGTCATACACTCAACCGCATTTTGGATCAAATATGATAAACAAGAATATCTCAGTCAATTTGTATGATAAATGTTTGAATTTCTACGGTAACATTCTACTAGTTGTGCTCCGCAATACGAGCTTAACAATTTTGTTACCATGGCAACATACTAGGTTCCAGACCTCCACAATATTAAAGACTTTTATGACCACTTTTAGGGTTCTATATTGATATTTGCCGATGGTGCCTCATCTGCATCATCCAGCAAGCATATAAACACATTAGGTTGAGTTCATAGCCTTGTTTAATGTTTTCCAAGCTTAAAATCACTAAAATATAGATATCAGGCTAGAGGGACTGGAAAAGAGTGGGTTGCCATTGGAACGAAAATTCTTTATATAGCAGTGGATGTGTTGCATTTAGAACTATTTGGCTACCAAGTTTCAATGGTTTCTGCTGCAAATTGACCGAGATAGCGCTATTGATATACTTCATGTAATATTTGGTTGAGTATATGACGTCATCAGTAATCTCATTTGCATATTTTACTCATTTTTCAAACTTAAATATCTCCTGAACCAATGTAGATATTTGTAAACGGTAAACAGCGTTTTAAATCTTTCGTATAATTCTATGTGATTAACCAAAAAAATCAAGGGGTGAAAATTTGATCATAGTGGCACTTTAAGTTTATTGTTGGCTTCGGAGCAGTATCAGGTTCCTTGGTACCCACATTATTGGTATCTTGGTCACACAACGTACGTCCAACCTCCTTCCCAGGGTCTCTCCTGTGGGAAGATGAGAGACCCTGGAAATGAGGTTGCACGACGTCGCGGCAATACACGAATCATGGCGAGACCAAACATATCTGATATTCCTCTGAAAGTGAACCAAAAAGATATGGTGGTTAAGTAAAATATAGGACAAATATTGAAGTTGGATGGTCTTTAAGGGTCTCTCGACTGAGTTCTACATTTCATTAATTTACTTAGTATTTTTATTTTTACAAACCGTCGTGAATTCCTCAATCTAGTACGTCTAAAAAAACAGTCTGAGTTTACCAGAATTAAATGAATGAGCAACTATTAGAAAGTTTCTGCACTCAAAATAAACCTTCCGGCCCCCGCACATGTCATCCACGCAGAAGCACATACCACATACAATTCCACCGATTCCTCGCCAATGAAACCCGGGAGGAATTTTCATCCAGCACTGAAGTATTGAAGAAGAACTGGGTACCATATCTAAAAATAACTTAAGAGAGATTACCTTGGTGATAAGACCTAAATGGGGAATAAACTCTCTCACCCTTCATCTTCCCAGTAACTACCTGCAGATTCCCCAGGTCATGCCGATTTATGCGATTTGTTCCCTTGTATTTTTGTAATTCTACATGTGTCTGTAAATATATATTTATATTCAACTTATAAATCCTTCAGGTTGAATTGAAGTGAATTTGATAATACCGCAACTCAATCAATGTCTCTTAACCAAATCCACTACTAGTACTACTATCGGGATTCGATGGAATTCTCCACATAATTTACATGGTTTCCATTGTTTACTAGTTCTATGTTATTAATTTTATTAATTAATTAATTTATTTATTTATTAATTTTATTTATTTATTTATTTATTTTGTTCTTTGTTAACCGTTGTTGTAATACGCAGTTAATGAAAGACACTAACAAACTTGAGGCCTCGGCTTATTTCTTTATTTATTTCTTCAATTTAATTCTACTTCACAGTATTGCAAGTGGTTTTATGATTACCATATAGGTAACTCCTCTTTAGACTGGCCATCAACATTGAACAGAGAGTGCTTATCTTCTTATTAATCCGGGATTTTATCCTATGCGAAGTTGGCCACCCGAATATTGGGCTCCAGGATTCTGAACCCCAGGATTTTGGCCCCCGGGATTTTGGCCCCCGGGATTCTGCCACCCAGCATTTTGGTAACCGACATTGTAAGCTCCAAGATTCTGCTCAACAAGGTGTTGTGCACTGACCCCAGGATTTTGGCCCCAGGTATTCTGACCTGCAGGATTTTGGCCCCCAGGATTCTGACCTGCATGATTCTGACCTGCAGGATTCTGACCTGCAGGATTTTGGCCAGCAGGTTTTTGGCCCACGGGTTTGCTAACCACGGGTCTTTGGTTCCCAAGCTTGTGGTGTTTAGGTTTGTGGCTAATAGGTTTATGGCTTTTGGTTTTGTGGCCCGTGGGTTTGTGACTAGTCGGCTTTTTCTCCCCAGGTTTGTGGCTCACGGGCTTCCGGGCCCCCGGTTTATGACCTGCGGGAGGATGACCACCAGGAAGCTGGCCTTTGCAGGGAGACGGAACGATCACCTCGGTAGCTCCTTTAACACCATTGATGAAATCGGACCATGTGTACACGTTGCCTTTTCCTAACAGGCAAGACCTTGACAGCAGATAGATTTCCTTGGGCGTAGAAACGTAAGACCACACATCGACCTTAGTCAGGGTTCCTTGAAAGGCCTGTTTCGACTCGAAGCCACCTCCAAGTGAATCTTGATCTTGCCCCAGCACAAGCGAACCTGTTCCCTTAATGACGTGACCTTTCTGCAGATCTCTGCCATGCTTGCGCAGTATTCCATCTTTGTAGAACTGCCATGCACCATTGCTGCTTTGCCAAGATACGCAAATTTGATGCCAATCTCCATCATTAGCAAAGGTGTCTTTTATTTTTCTGTCCAAAGCAAAATAATGTATAAGACTTGTATTCGTTGAATCACAAACTAAAATCTGCCTGTCTCGAGCTAATACAAAGCTAAGCTCATAGATGTGAACATGTTTATAACAATCAAAGAGCTGGGCTGTACATCAACTAGTTGCAGTAGCATTCGTAGTAGCAGACAGCTCAAGTGGTGTTTTCTGTCGTTTTACTTCTAAAGTATAATTTCAGCCCCCGTAACAAATATAATATCTTTTATCGAAGCATTTGCTAGGTTGAGAATTTGTTCATTTCGCTAAGTCAGTTTGATAAGCGTACCGCTTTGTCGGAACCTAGCAAAACTTGTTATTTTAGTACAGTTTTAACACTTTTGTTGCTAACAATGGCCTCTAAACAGCTATGTTTACCGCAGACAAATAGCTCGCTTCCGTTGCGTTTGTCTAAGTCACAGGAAACATTTAATTTGGGTCAAATTTGTCAAAATTACGAAGCAAAAATTTGAAAGTCAGCTTCTTTGAAAAAGCACGCTGCTTCAGTCAATCAGAGCGCGCGTTGTATGGAAACTTTATTATAAATGCACGTAATGTTGCCTCTATAACACGAGTTCATAATTTAACTGTAACCCACCTATAAGAACCTGCTTGATTTTGCTTGGCTAAACAGGTTCTTTTGTTTTCCGGTATTAAAATGGCAAATTTCTGCCATCAGGTTCTTAAACCACTAGGTTCTTACCCGAGGTTCTTACTGTTTTCATTATGGTGGTGGTAGTAATGGCCGTCAGTAGTGATGCTGATCGTATTGTTTGTGTTAGTTTCGATAGCTGTGGTAAGGGGCAGTAGTTATCTCACCTAGATTTGCCTCCAACCACCAGATAAAAGCCTTTATCGTCAAACAATATGATCAGTTCATTGTCCTGTCCGGGTACAGCGTAGCTGAGAAGTGTGCCTTCAGTTTTCTCACTGGTGTTGATCCATAGACAAATAGTGAACTTATCCAAGTTTTGCATGCCCCAGATGTTGACATAATCTGTCACTCCTTTCTTTGGGAAATAAAGGGCATAATCTGCACAGGAAAGAAACAAATTAAAGAGAATTTCTTTGAGTTTGCTGTTTAGAAGCTATCTCGACCTATCTTGCCTACTAAGCTTGCTTTCCTATAATAAATAAAGCTAAAAAAATATGTCACAACAGTATCTTTCGATTGCAAAATAGATTATGCATGTGTTAAATAAAGTATTGTACTGCATTTTATTATGCCACTTGCGATTGTAGCCGATATAACGCGCGCTCTGGTTAGCTAATACTTGGGCATTATTTTCCCGTAATGCCCAAGGTGCGCCGATTACGGGCCTGCAAAACCCAAGCAGAAAGCCATGATATAATAAACTACTTATTTAACTCGAACTCTCGGGTCTCGGATTTTCCAGTAAAGACCTCACTCTCGGTTAATAAGTAGTTAGCACTCCATTGTATTGTGCACGCAAAGGATAAAAATCGAAGTGTCAGTGAACAGTCACGATAAACCCGATTTCAGCGCGAAATGGAATGAGAATGTATAAGGAGTGCGGGGGGGGGGGGGGAGGGGGGCAGTGACGGCAGAGGTAGCTGTAGCAATAACAACGGCTGGTGGCTTGTAACAGTAGTAATGGTAGAGGCACCTCATTGGTAGGTAGCAGTAACAGCAAGGGTAGTAATGCCACTGCGGGCATTGTCAGTACTGACTACCAGCATTAGTACTAACACCAGTGCCAGTACAGTGGTGGCTGTAGCTTCAGCGTCAGCTTTAGGAGTCAGTGTCAACGTCAGTGGCACTGGCAGTGAAACTGACACTGGCACTGGCATCTTGGAGTTATAGTTTAGTTAGATTTTCGAACTGATTAATTCCCAATAAGGGTTCAGAATGTCGTTAGAACTGGAATTTGCAAACTTGACTTACCATCGTTCGAGTAACCGCTGACGTGCGCCCATAAAACGACTCCAAAACAAAAAACGTTAACGCAGGCAAACAGAGAATACCTCATGATTCTCTCTGCAACCTGCAAATAAACAAAGATAATTAACAATTAGACCCGTAGCCCTTTCGGGCCCATGAGGCGAAGCCGAATGGGCTATTGACCCGTGGCCCTTGAGGGCAAAGGGTCTAATTGTTTTAGTATCACCCAACTAGTCGGACAGAAATGGCAATAAGAAAGTTAGCAAATGTAAGTTGAAGCTCGATGCCGCTCGAGGATTATTGCTAATATTCCTCGAGTAGTGTAGCCAATTAAAATGCAGGATTTGCATTAGTCCACTACTTGAGTGATACTAAATAAATCAGTTTAGACAGATCTGTCAACCAACTCCTATACGTCACTGCTAGCAACATTATTTCGTACTCGTGATACTTTTGAAATTTCCTTTGACAATTTTTCTTTCGACTTTCTTTCGAGCATTACTTCAATTTTCAATCCAATGAGTTAATATGAAATTAAGCAATTTCTTACAACACCACTTCCTTTATGTCATTGTATTTAAATAGTCATGCCCACAATAGAATTATGCTACATTTTAAAGTTGGAAGGTAAACGCTAATCGAGTTTCTTCGTTATATTCCTGTCTTATTGCAATCGCGCAACGCACTTACAACCTTGTCTTTAAAATTTTGTGTGACCTTCGTGAATGCAAATAGCTACTATATATGTATAATTTCTACTCAGGACCAGCCTGAAAACCACCTGAGGGTGAGGTTACCTCCTGGATAAAGATGTTTTTTTAATTAGTATTATTCATACATGCGAGCAAAGCAGGTGGTTGTACAATGTACAGCAAAGAGATACTTAAGTTGCTTTCTTCAAAATAAGGAACGAATGTAATATAAAAAAAACGAAAGCACCAATTTTATTTTACAATAACAACGAATTAAGAATCGATGTACAAACATCAAAATGATATGAAAGCGTTCAAAATTATGCAGAAAGTTCAGTTCTTTTGCATTGACATCACATGAACGTTCATGTCATTCATAGAACAGACGCTGTGCGTGCAAACAAAACGAAGACAGTTTCTTGCAGGAATTTAAAATGGAATTTAAAATTTTCGAATAGCCTCCCAGTTAACAATTAAGGAAGGGAATTCAGATATCGTAAAACCACATGTTACGTGTTAAACCAGCTAGAACGACATCTTCCCGGGACAAACGCTGCAAAAATTACAGTGTATATAAGGGAAACCGATAGTTTGAGAGTGATTAACGTTCTGACCATTTTATGAGCTACAGGAAAAAAGACCTAGCGGAAGGATTTTTTATCGAATTTGAAGAACATGTATATACTGTGATGCGAGGAATCCCACTTCCATATACAAAAATGTCTTTAAATTTTTTCAATCCCGCAGATTGCGACTCGGCTTTATAGGCAACTGTATGGAAAAATGAAATTACAAGTTTGACCAGTAAATTGTAAATTCTTGTACCTGGTATCTTAAGTTATTAATTTAAAAATATTTCAGAATTCGAATTTTTTGTTAGTTATTTGGCATTAGATTCTTCCCCTTTCCCGTACATTTACAGTACTTTTTGCCGTGTTTACTCCCCAAGTAAGATGGCGTCTGGAACTGTGAAAACTGGTCTATTGTTAATAGAGAGGACAAAGGGACTGCTTTGCATTTCATAATATATTTAACTTTCTCGAAAAAAATGTATCTAC
The DNA here is from genome assembly GCA_964020085.1 of Micromussa lordhowensis. NCBI lineage: Eukaryota > Metazoa > Cnidaria > Anthozoa > Scleractinia > Lobophylliidae > Micromussa > Micromussa lordhowensis. The sequence goes on from OZ026599.1 coordinate 1,555,966, forward strand.
AATGCACTACAGACTGTGGTTTAATTCAACAGTTCAACAGTTTAGACTTTGAAGGAATCAAACATACAAAATTCCAAAAATCAAAACAGTTAAGACCATTTACGCTTCTTCAGAGATCGAGATGGACCTCTCTAGCCAAACGTATAGTAAGATACAGTGGTTTTGTTACCGTGAAGGAACTCAGAAATCAAAGACAAAAACAAACTTTTCATCAACTTTTTAGAAAATAAGTTTTAAAGAACATGTAGCAACATTCGTTTCGATTGGGCTTTCTTTGTGAAATTCGTTATGTAGGCGTGAACTCACGCCAAAACTCATCCTACTGGTTTTCCATTAATTTCACCACTAGTTATCAATATAAAGTGTAGTTACATTTATTACTTACGGTGTGCTAGAATCTCGCTTCGAAGTGGTCTTTCCCCACTGAAAAGCAATTTTTTTCCAACCGCCTAGCTCTCGATAGATAACTGACTTGGCTTCGGTTTCATAACCGTTACCTAGGAGGCTCACTGTTAGGTTTAGATATTTTGCTGAAACTTGAGTTCTAAAACTACAAAAGGTGACATTTAAAAACATCGTAGTAATGATAGGGAAAATATGAAATGTCAAATTATAGTGACTTTGACTGGACACGGTATTTGTAACAGTGGCATTGCTGTATAAGAATGGAGTTGCTATGGAATCTATCTTTCAGCCACTGCTCAAATAGCAATATGAGAGAGTCTTCGTGGGCATATTGGAATCCCGGCTATCAGTTAAATTTTTGGCTTATTTTTCAGTCATCAATTAAAATTTCAGCACATTTTTTTGAGATATTAGTAAATTTTGCAGATGTCAGATGTCCGTATTTTATGAGCTGAGAATGAAACGTTTTGTCCAATTCTCAGCCGTACCAGTAAAACACCCTATTCAAACCCTGAGTAGTGCTGGGCATTTCCACTCAAATAACCTTAGTTTTAGTTCGGGAACTATGAAATTTAAAATGTGTCACTGCTTATAACTCATCACTTTTCAAGCTCTTGTGATGCGTACAGGAATATCACATGACCGTTACCTTTTTTTTAATTTTTGACAACTTTTTGGCATTTTATTAACATTTTGATGGCAAAGAATAAACTTGCAAGAACTGTGAAGGACGAAGATGTCGATATAGGATTTGACTGCCCGCATCCTGTAGTTCTTGCATTGTGATTGGTCTTTTGGAAGAAAAGGCATGAAAAAGTTGCCAAAAGAATGTCAATTGGCTGTCAACTGATTTAATAAAAACTTTATCGAGTAGAAATAAACGGTATGGTGATACTCTTCACTGCAAAAAGTAGGAAAACTTGTCCCTTTGTCCTTTAAGAAGCCCTCATCAGTGTAGTTAAGGATAAAAATAAAAATTTGCATCTGGAAATACGACAAGCGCTAAGGTTGTGCACTATTAAAGGTTGGTCAAAACTTCCCAGACTTGTTGGCGTCGTCAGGAGAGCTTAAACTCGGAGAGAGTCTAGTGATTTTCTCCTAAGGCACCTCTTAGGCATTGCATGAATCAGAAAGTAATCATCAGAAAAGAGTCTCAGTAAAGAAGACCATTTTTGCATTTAGAAACTTGGGATAAATTTTATGGTATGTATATGTATATATGTATGTCTTCATAATTTCAAACTAAGGACGAAGAAGACTGCAAATTAGGTTTTCTCACCTGTTGCTTTGGAAATTAACCGTACAGATAGGAATTTTCTGATAGAAAGTCAGTTCTACAGAGACAACAATTTTAGAATGATCAAAATAGTTTGTGTCAACTCAATGACGTTTCAAGAAAATAATATAATTTCTCCATAAATGCAAAGATGTGTCGAAACGCTGTCCATATATATATGACATGCAAATATGTGACATGTTTACTTGCCGCAATGTAATGGCTATGAATGTCAGAATTATCTGCCATCAGCTAAAAGCTAATGTATCATTTAAAAAATTATTTTTGTTTCGGAAGTTTTATTTAAACTTTTCATCGCAAATTATTGCCTTTAAAACACTTTTGGCTCTGTGAAATAACAAGGTTCACAATGTTAGAGAATTCTAAACATATTATTTGCATCAAATAGCCGAAAATGTTCTACACACCCGCAAAAAAAGATTTTTGAATTTGTCTATTTACATGAGCAAAGAAAGGTATCGCGTTTAAATAAGTGAGAATGATGGTAGCTGTAAATTTAACTGAAGTGCAGTCGAAACCCAGCACACAATAAGCCCGACTTGCTACCATTAGAGGAGCTTACAAACATAGCCTGTGTCACAGCCACCTAGCTATAGCGCTCTCCCTGGAAAAGGAGAGGCGGCTGTGACACAGGCTATTACAAACAATGCGTTCCAAGTTTCTCTTAAGGAGGCTCGAAAGGGTTTTTAGCTGCACGCGCGCGCGCAATCTACACACGCAATAACTAAGATGCACGCGTCAGCTGAATCAGTATTAAAATTCAGCACACCGGAAGTTAATGCTGCGTAAAATCGCGCGGACCGGAAATAAAATCCGTGGAAAACGTTTGTTTATAGCTCAAAAGTTCGCTCGGTGACCTATCTTGATTTTTTGCATACACGCACCATTCGCGATGGCACTTCAGATATAAAAGTTTCGGGGAAAATTATCTAGTGGAATTTTCTGTAAGCCATAAAACGCGTTTTCTTGAAATATATTTAATTCTACTAGATAAAATTTTTCCATACTGTCTGAAAAGTTAAAGAATTTAGGGAACTTTCCAACAAAGAGATAAAAATGGTAGGTCACCGAATTAGTTTCTCAGATAATTTACAAAAACTGAAATTTAGAGGACGCTTTTGTGGACCTCGTGCGTTGCCATGGTAACTGATATGACGTCACAAGTACCCTTAAAGTATAGCCCAATAATAGAGTTGCAAGGAGACATATAGTTTGCCCACACCATTAAACATCCTTCTTTGTAATCTTCCATCGTTTCACAAGCAATATAGCAACGAAAAACCCTTTCGAGCCTCCTTAATTTAGCTAAGGAACCTTAATAGCGGAGCTCCGGCGGCCGAAGGCCGCCAAGCGGAGCCCCATACCCATATTAGGAAACTGAAGGGAACCCATGAACTGATTTTCTCATGTGTATCATGGCTAGCGGTATTGCTCGTGGGCGCGTACGCACGACGACGACGACGACGACGGTGGTGGAGTCGCGCAACATGGCGGCCACAATTGACACGTAAACCAAAACGAGGCTTCAGTTTTCGCGGGCTTTCCTTGTAGGTTGACAGAGCACATAGCCCATTGCAGAAACGTGAGAGGACTGGGACGAGTTTCTTATATTGATTAGATTGAAAATCTAAACATTTCAACTGAAATGTTACTGAATGAAAAGCTACCCAGCCAAGTTTGAGAGTTTTCAGTGGAAAATTGTTCAAATGGGACAATCTCAAAAGTTGCAAAATTCCATACAAATCCTTATAATTTTGTGGCTTGTCTACCCAATCCATACAAACTCTCTATTTTAGGTGATATTTGAAGAGCTACCATTTTGCCATTTTCCTTCTCCAAATACTTCTATTCTTGGTAAATACTCTCAAAGTTAGTTGATCTTTCATTTGAATATCTTAGTTTTTCAAACAAACGGAAAACAACCATACTCTTTCCCAGTCCTCTCACGTTTCTGCAATTGCCTATGTACCCTTGGTTTAAAGCGTCCTTTGGACATCCATGTTGCAGTCAATTGACACCTGTCAAAACAAGGAATCCGCTGACCAGTATCACGTGACCATATCGCGGGCTCAAGTTCAGGGCTCATCGAGGTCACGTGTTTTTTTAAAGTTGACCGCTGCCCAAGTGCTGCTTTTTTCGATCAGATCGCGGGCTCATGTCAGGATTAACTTGCTGTAAACAGCGTAGGGTTGGTAGGAAGCCGGTTAACGCTAACCCAGGATTAAAATTTAACCGAATTATAACCTTTTCTTTTGTACAAAGTTTTTTCACTGCTTTTGTTTTGCGTATTTTGCTTTCATTAAAATTCAAAACACAAAAACAATATACAGAAAATCTCACCGCAAAGTTACAAAACTCAAATCAAAATTCTACTTTATCCTCGGCTAGTTTGATCGGGCTCTGAACAACCCGGCCCAGGAGCTACGCTTTTAGGCTGGCCTAAATCTATATATTATTTCATAATTTGGGATCAGCTAACTCAAAAGCTTAAAATAATTCATACATTTCAGGTAAAGCTTAACAGACGTTAGTCAACCAGGAAAGTGGGAAAGGGAACAATAATATATTATGGGACATTCCCGGCATTCGACCAAAATCCCGAAAATTTAATCAGCCTGAATGGGGGAGCGATTGGCATGGTATTAAAATTTCCTGGGAAATTTCCAGAAATCCTGAAAAGTGTCAAATTTCCGAAATGCGAACAAATTTAAAACTGAAAGGACTGCAAGACGATCGAAATTCAAATTCAAATTTACGGCAGAAATCTTAGAAATAAAATCTACATTTTAAGGAAAACATGAGAAATTTCAAAGCACGCCTTCAGGATAGAGATAGTGAACAATACAAAAGCGTCATTACCACAGAAAAACAAAACCGCGCGAAGGAAAACTGTCCTTTGTAACGCAAAAAAAAAACAAACTCGGCGGTGCCTAATAACCACAGAAGGAGAAATGGCACCTTCTAGATAATCAGCCCAACTCATGGAGAGAAATCTTGGAGGAGCCCTGCACCCACCAAACAGAAAAAAAAGATTTAAAGGTTAGCCTAAAATTAACCTACAGAGCTTTAAAACCACTCTACAAAGCCTATAATGGCGTTTTTAAGCGTTTAAAAATTGAGTCAATGTAGTCAGGAGTTGACATAGTCGATAAAAAGAGTCGTTTTTTGCCACTAACTTGTATATTTTGCCACAAAACTGACTCTTTTTATCGACTAGCGTTATAAAACATTTGAGGAAAAAGGGCCTTCGTTAGGTGCCCCTTAAAAATCGGCATTGTGGACACATTTTAACTGAAGAACAAACATTTCATATAATGATGATTTTTATTGTGATCCTGTACACTTGTGTTCATGGCTCGTCTGCTATTACTTTATTTTACGTTAAACCCTCAGTGCGTTACATTTGCGATTCTTGCTTTGCAGTTACAATAGTTTTACTTAAACCGGCCAATTTTTTGAAAAGAATGAGCACAGTGTGTCTGATGTCACAGTGTGGCTATCCCTAGTAACTAAGCGGAGAACAGGGAGACGGAATAACAACTGCGGTTTTTCCTTTGATGCCAAGAATGAAGTCAGACCACATGTACACGTTCCCCGCCCCTGACAGGCAGGACTTGGACAGATTCTTGATTGAGCTTGCTGAAAGGACGTAGGACCACACGTTGACATTGGTCAATGACCCTTGAAAGGACTGGCTGGAGCTGAAGCCGCCTCCAACGGAATCTTGTTCTTGGCCAAGCACCAGGGAACCTCCGGCTCTAATGGTGTGCCCCCTTGCAAGACCCGAGCTGTGCCGGTGCAATGTTCCGTCTTTGTAGAACTGCCATGCGCCATCGCTGTTTCGCCAAGACACGCAAATGTGATGCCATCTACCGTCATTAGCTGACTCGTGTATTTTTCTGTAATAATGGAAAATAACAATAAAAAATTACTTTGCCCATCAACTTGCTTCTCCAAGCATCGTAATTCTTGTTCTTCGGGTCTTCGTTTCTTTATATGCGCAAGCTTGTAAAACGAGCGACTCTCGAGAGTCCCGTTACAGGCTCCATTTTGATTGGTTGTAACAACAATGGAAATAAGCGGAAGTAAAGCCCCAGCGTCTCGACTGAGCCACGTGTTTGTCAGCTAGGCATACGCAATAGACCTTTTTACCGATACGGCGGCCATCTTGAATTCCGAGGAAATTATGGGATGCCCAGGGGGCAGATGAGAAATAATTAAAAAGAATACTGTGGCGTGATAACTTTTAACAATAATAACTGCCAAATATCGTGACGGAAAGATGTAACGCTTGTGATATTTGTTATGGAATATGAGAGACAAGCAGTAAAAATTTATCCTGAAAGCTGTGTATACGATAAATTTTCCAGCGATTGCCCCCTCGGCAGCCCATAATTTCTCAGTCAAAACAATAGAATTCAAGATGGCCGCCGTATCGGTAAAAAAGGTCTATTCAACCGGGAGTTCAATAGCACGTATTTAGCTTACCTGGATTTGCCTCCAATCCACAGATGAAAGTCTCTGTAATAGTTGTAGATGCGTAGTTCGTTGTCCGATGTTTTTATACTATAACTGAATGGTGATCCGGGACTTGACGCGCTCGACTTCATCCAGAAACACGCAGTGAACCGGCTCAAACTGCGCATGCCCCAGATGTTGGCGTAATTAGTCACTCCCTTGTTTGGGAAATAGAGAGCAAAATCTGTAAAATAAAAAAGGAAAATAAAGAAATAGAGGATATTACATGACCGCGCGTGGATCGTGCGCGCGCGTGGATCGTGTTCAACTCGACATCTCACTCGTTCGCTGCGCTCACTCGTGAGATATCGAGTTGAACACTCGAAGATAAAATTCATATCCACAAGCGAGCATGTAATATTCTGTTTATTACATAAACATACTAATGAAGACGTTTTTGACGGTTTTCCGAAGATTTCCGACCACTTTCCGAAGATTTCCGAAGATTCGCCAAAATTGTTCCGAAGGTAAGGCGAACGTTTCCGAACATTTTCGGAGATTTTCCGAAGATTACCGAAGATTTCCGAAGATTTCCGAGGATGCACCGATGATGTTTCGATCATACAGTAACATATCTAAGTACTTTTTAAGGGATTAAGGAACCATAGCAATAGCGATCATTTTAGTAGCTATGGTAACCATAACGACGGTGATCTCTTCACGTGTGAAGATAACATGTTATCTTCACGTGTGAAGATATGAAGTTTTCGCGGGAAAGCTCACTTGGTATTTCACTGGTGTTTATGTAATAAACAACTATATCCATTTGGAAAATGAAAATGTTTTGAGAAGTAAGGAAAACTTCAAAATAGAACTATTCACTAAATGAAGATAAGAAAAAACTTAAAAACATTGGCAAAAATTTAGTACGATGCGCCCCTGGTGAAGTAATTCCTCTTCAAAGCTTCCAACCAGCTAATTTTTGTTTTGTTACTACGCACGATTGTCAGTTAGTAACAGTTTTGCGTTACGTTTTATCTTCGGAATGAACTCTGTTGACGAATAAACTCTGCTTTGTCGTATGCAAGTGTATTAATCCACAGAGTCAGTTTAGAGCATTTTTTCCCAGTGTTTTGCAACTACCGATTCTTCGCCGTTTTGGCTCCATCGTTTTGGTGAAAGGCTTGGTAGAAACTGAAACCTGATATTCTTAGTTATGTGTCTTTGCAGAACTGATAAAGGTCTTGCGCCAAACAATTTTCCAGCCGCATAAAGATTGTACTTACTGGTTGTAGAGGATCCACTGACGTATCCACAGAAAACAGATCCGAAACAGAAGTAGACAAAAAGAGACAACATCATTCCCTCTTCAGCTGGTCCTGTGGATAATATATTAAAAAACGTTATATAGCTACACATATCGATAAAGGGAGCAATGGTCCATATTCTTCACGGTGATGGAGAAAAAGAGCGACTGATTGCAGGCTAAAATTCTAAACAAAAAGGTTCAAAGGATATCGGTTACTGGTGGTTCTAAGATATAATTTTAGCAGTTGGAAATACCCAACTCCTAAAACTGAAACTTCACTCGCTCACATCAATAATTCGTACCGTTTCGGCAAAAGAACTTAAAAGTTTGTTCACGAATGATTCTGTAAATTCCCTTGAAGCCAGAAGTTAACGGAAAACAATTGAGCTTTTATTTTGCTTGAACAATTATATAATTTCAATTCACAACTTTTTTCTAACACGAAAATCTCGTCCTTAACAAGTTGGCAGTTTGTTCCGGTACTCGACTCCGGCCAGTAGATTAGGACAACTCTTGCTTGCTTATTATGCCAAATTTTCGAAGTAAATTAACATATCTAATTCTTTTCTCATAAAGGGCACATACGTAAAAAATCGTGCATGAGTAAGAAACATTTCCACTTAACAGCGGTATTCGAATGTTTGAATTTCCGAAAAAATTCTCCCCTGATAGCCTTTATTCTTGCTTTGTCATGCTTGGGATTGAGTCGGAAAATCTCAGTTCCATTTACATAGTTCTGTCACTCTTGTTCTCAGTTTGCTGTAATATATATTCACACTGGGGGAGACAACCAATTCTTCCTGAAATAACGTTGGAATAATCTAATAATGAACGACTCCTTTGAAGCTCGAAGATGATAAAAACAAAAAACAAAAGACGACGAAAGTTGGAACATAAAAATTATAATACTATCAGCTTTCCCCTACAGTTTGACCAAGAATGCTACGCTTTTTTTAATAGCGCTAAGCAATAAAATAACAGGCAAAAAATGAAAAAAAAGGGTTCCTTAAAACAGATCAATATATTTCTTATGGCGATCATCTTATAGCGATCATCTGTCAACAGTAAAGAAAACGGCCAGTAGGAAGGGAGGCCTAAATCATGTAAATTGAGAATCAAATGTTCCATGAACCACTTCCAGGTTTTCAGAAACTAATCAATCAATCGATCAATCAAAGACAAGCTATAGTTGTGCAACAATAGTTGTAGTTGTGCAACAATAGCAAACAGGAAGATTAGAATTTAGAATTCCCGTTTGCAGCTAAAACTGTGCGGAAGGGGAACAATTTACAATTTATTTAGCATGTCTTCATTAACTCAGTCTGCATTGGATAGATGAGTCACACTTGTCTTGAAAAGTACAGTTACAGACAAATGAAAATAACTGACCGTATTCCTACTGAAGTACTGTATCAACATTCTACTTCATGTGAAAACAATTTAGACAATGTTAGGAATACTTGATGTTTTTGATTGGAACGAATGAGACGGAAATTGTTTCTATTGGATCATACACAGTGCTTCAAGATCATATTCAATTCGGATATATAGTAAATTCCGATAGCTGTGTTTCTTGCTTTCATTGATAAAAAGTATAGTCTATTACTCTTGTTACTACAGTTCGTACTTCTGCATCACAAGCCTAATTAACCACAATGTACAAGAAGTGTATCTGATGTAATTCCAAGATGGTTGGCCTTAATTAAACTGATAACGGGATGAGACTCGATAATTCTGAGTCGACTGTAGCACTAACTAAAACAATTACACAGAAAGAACAAAACTAGATGGTAAGATATTTGAACAAAACTTGAGTAATGGATATCTTTGGATTTTTTTGATTTTCTGTTGTTATTTAACCTTAGTATTCTTTTGATCGAAGTTTTAAATCGCATTCCAGGGCCGTAGCTAGTATCAGGAAGACCGGGCCACTTGTCTCAGCCAATTTTTTTTCGTTATACATTTGTTTATTGTCATCATAAACACCCTAAATACCTAGGAAGATAATTTAACCATTTGCCTCAGTCATATAATTTTTTCATGGACGTTGCTACACTCAATTTTTAATTTTTTAAGGCTCTGCTTTCAGTAGAGTTTTCAATTTTACTACGGTGTGCATGCATTTTATACTAATTTTGTTTGGAAGCTACCTAGTCTTAACAGAAGATTAATTAAAACCCGACGGAGTTTTTATACGCTGTTAACTTAGGCACCGCTAACTGAAAAAAACTAAACGAAATTACCATACCTTTGATGGCCGTGTTCATTAAGACAGACTGAAATTGAACCTTAACTGAATTTGCTCTAAAACTGACTAAAGAAATCTAACCCGAGGTATCAGTTGTCTATTGAAGGGGACACTTCTTTTGGAGCGAATTGATTTTCGACAGTTTTGATTTCTGAGGGTATTTCCAGTACTCGGTAAGGAACGAAATAAACGTTTTTAATAGCTTTATCAGCATTCATTATCGCGCTGAATTACTCTATATGTTGTATGTCCAGTAAATTGGTCATACAGCTAAAGTAGTGTGGCTTGTTGAAGTGTTCAAGTTTGTTTCGTGAACTTCAGCCGCTCTCTGTTTCTCTTGTGAGCAATCAGCCCTCTCTCAGCCGTGCAGTACATGGCAATGTGATTAACACAAAGCAAATTCTACACTGCGTAACAAAATATCTAATTAACGTACCTCTCGACTGATAACAGCATAAAATAAAGTTTCAATCCTCCCAGTTTGTTTTCCCGGCGAAGCGAACTCGTAAATCGCGATGTCGGAAGTCGTAATTTTTTTCCTTTGTAAACGTCTCTCATGGAGACAAGAAACTTTCGGTGGCCTAACGTGTTCGTGAACATTAGGTTTGTTTACCAAGCATTACCATTTTCACACTGACGATCCTTCAGAGTTTTCGAGCGTTGGCTTTCGCCGAGTCCTTTGCCCAACCTTTGGAGATGACATGGTACCAGTTAGAAATGAGCTAAGAACGAGGCTTGCTTGATGCCACTGGTGTTTGAGACAAGAAACCTCAACGTATATCAAATCACTAACAAAAAATAAATAGAAAAAAAATAGCTGCCAAGCTGTAAGGCATCATGCAAATTTTATCTCTACATTGCCCGGAAGGTGTACGTGTTTGTGAGCCACGCGTGACTTGTCGCTTCTAGTGTTACACACGCGAATCGCGCGAGCAAAACGTGGTCGCTTTTACTTAGCTTGATTTAAAAAAGTGATTGTCTTTATAGATTTATCTAGACTGAAAAAAAAAACTGTTTACTGTGGAACAGGATTGTGATCATGTTAAGTGATTACCAAGTTTACAACAGTTTCCTTCTGCGCCGTGAACAAAGCTATTTCAAATATCGGCAGTTCGGGTGTACTCTTTTCCGCCATTGTGTACAAGACCTAACGGGAGTCAAACAATCTTCTCACAAGCGGAGATGACGGGCTAATTGTTGAATGGGAAGTCGTTACAAATTACATCCGCAGCTAAAGATCAGTAGATTCTAACAATTCGCGCAATTTCATTCGGTACAATTGGGTCATAATTGGTCGAATTTGTGTGGTCACATATACTGACACTCCTCTAATGAGATTGCTCGCGCTTCTTTATGACCTCGAGGGTGGGGTGGTGAAAACGATGGTATGGAAATGAAAGTCACACCGACTGATACAACAAATGCTAAAGAGCGATGTTTATTTGTAACCCAGAAATACTAGACATTACACAGGTCTCTCCCACGAATCGAATGTCGAGCAGGTTGTCTTCGATAAACATAGCAAGTGAAGATGCAACGCGGAAAAAACTTAGTGACGTCATACTATTCACCAAGACAACCTCTGCTTAGAGTGGAACAATAGGCCATTCGCCTCGGGGAACGTTGATGGTCTTGGGAAACAAAACTTACATTTTCCCGTGGGGTCAGTCATTAAGTGTTTTATTATGTTTGCGTGGGGAGTTGGTGAGTATTCGCCGTAGTTGACCCATGACACGTGACATGTCCGTATTTGAGTTGGGAGGTATAACAAAGTTGACAAGGGGACAAAATAAGTAGTAAATAAATGGATAAAATTCAAGGAGTAAATTTAAACAGGCTAGGCAATTCAAGTCTATTTTAGTGTACAAATACACAATAAGGAAAAATAGGAACCTCACAATTGAAAAAATAGGAAAAATAGGAACTTTGTTTAAAAAAATATGGAGAAAATAGAACAATCAATAGCACTTTGATGGACAAAGATAGTCTCTTAAAAACACATCAACAATCTCAATCCACGGCTTTAGTCAATCAGCAGTGTTACAAATGTACATATGAGAATGCAAGCATTTTGATTTAGAAGTTCTTCTTCTTAGCTCTCATTCTGATAACAACATCAGTTTGCTTAACATTAGCTTATAAAACTAAATCGCCAATCAATTGTCAAAATGGCATTTGAATATTTTCTCAGTAAGAGTGATTCTCTACACTGTATTCATCAATTCAAATTCCCTGCTTTTGACTGTAACAAATGGACTACTCTAACTCCAGTTTCACCTTGTTCAGAAACTACTTGATTGTCTTTTCAAAACTTCAACATCAACCAAGCAGACATTATAACAAAAACGGCAAATCCTTATAGTGAAGTTTTAAAACGACACTTCACTCTTACTTCTGTTAAGTTAAACGTAAAATGACAGTTCACCCTTAATTTGAATTTAAAACGACAGGTTGCCTTTAATATAGATTATCGCCGAGAGTTCAACCTTAATTTGGCTTTCTTTCCTTCGATGAACATCAACTTCATGACACGGGCATCTTCCAGTTTCAAATTTGATCATATAAGTGACCAAGAGTTCAGCGTGCAGACATGTCTGTATGGATACTTAATGTACTTTCAATAGCTTCCAATGGGTCTATGCAGAATGTTATTTGTACGTTGACTTTAACTTGGTCACATGAACTATATGTACATGTATAAAACCAGCTATGCAATAAAAAAATCAGTGTTATACATGGAAACTGTATCTAAGCTATGAAAAGAACAGGAAACAAAGAAATAATTACTGTTCCTAATGTTTTTGTTAATTTAGAACATCAAAGTCATGACACCAATTATTGCTTTATGCAAAATTGTGTTTGGCTGATTAAACAGCAATGGGTTTACTGCTTTATGTGAAATCTACCCGAGGCTATAAACCCATGTTCAATTTTGTAACACTTCCTGCATCAGCCAAAAACAATAGGGAAAAATAGGAGGAAAAAGGAACCTGCTAGACAAATAGGAAAAAAAAAAAGGAACTGGATACCCTGACCTTGATAAAAAACATGCTTAAAATTCTATATCCTCTGTTAAGATAACTTTTTAACCATTGCATAAACCCTTAAAGAGATAACTCGAAAGGAAAAGGCATTATAGCAATCAGGTATATCACCCCTTAACAGATTAGATGAGCATTTTTGATGGCACTTTAATAGATCTGTCACATCCGAAAGAGGAGGGAAAGATTGCATTTCCGCCACCATTATACATGTAGGCTCGATTTCCAGCCATTTTGTGAGCCAGCATTCCTCGCCGCTTGGGAGATGGAAAAGAGCCAGATTCTAAAATAAGCTGGAAATCGAGCCTCACTCTTACAAAGATACTGTAAAGAAACAACAGTGGCATTAATCATACACGTAAACTGACACCAAATCCTACAAACACTGCATATTTGCAATTTTATTGAGTTCCTATTCTTGACCAAACAAAACAAAGGACGCGTGCTGATGCCCCATGTCTTAAAATTGACAGCGATTCAGATCTCGACCTTTCCTTCGAGGTTCAGATACATACATGTACCACATATGTCAGTCTCATTCTCAAGTACAAAGTGTAGAGTTTTGTCCGTATATATACTTACATGTAGATGTATGCTGTTAATCTTCAATTTTAAATTAAAACACTCCCCAGCAAGTTCAGACAGCCCTGCAGCTGGTCTCCAAGACAGAAGACAGCATTAGGAGTGGAAATTTCGCCCACACAAGAATAGTTCAAAAAAAAAAGACAACAACACTGTACTGGTAAAGGTCCTCACCCAATGTTGAGGCCAAACCCGAAGCGTGCTTGATTCTTAGAATGATTTACCATTCCACTCAATACAAATGCAAATGGTAAAGGTGGAAGTCTCTTTTCCATAACAGCAGCCACTGTCCAATTTGTGTCTAGCATTCCACGAAACGTAATATTGGATTTGGGCACTTCAATTTGATACCCAGCACTAACAGAACTATCATGTGCTCTTGTGTTGTATTCATACTCGACGCCGACTTTAACATTCTCATTCCCCTTGTGCCAGTAACTTAAATGCCATCCCGTCTGACCGACAGTTGCTGAAGCTATCCACCCATCTGATGTGTAGCGTCCAGCAAGAGACATCATTGCCATTTCTTGGCCAGAGCCATAGTGGTAAAGCAGTTCACCACCTACATCGACACGTGGGGCCATTCTTTGAAGGTAGTGTGCTACAAGGATTCCTGAGCCATTAAGTATATCTATGTTGCCAGCGGTTAGACTCGCAGTGAAGTCATTTCCTCTGTACTCGGCATCACTTTGGACTAGGACCCAAACAGACTTCTGTGTCTGTAAAAGATGTTGAACACATTAATTGAACACACAAAGCCTTAAAAAATGTCTTGGTACTAAAACAATGTACATGTAAATGCTGCCATCTGATTGACTGTGCAACTGAACATGTCTATTAGCCAATAGTCTGAAGTGGCAGGAGGTACAGTGCCAAGTCTTCAAAATAGCAATGTTTTCTTGATCCTCTGAAGCGCTTTCAAGGAAGATTTAGAAATATAATCATTGGAAGGATCAATGAATTTTCACAAGGACTAACAGAAAGACAATCACCATTAAATACAATTGTAAAAAATCACGATCATTGCACATGTACATACATGCATTTTGTACACTTGTTCACCTGGAAGTATGAAATGACAATTCAGTACATACATGTGCAGTATCACTTAAGGGGGAATTTTAACACTACTAACGCAGACCAGGGACCAGCAATTCTTTGAAGGAAATTTAGATAAAAATTGACTACTGTATTTAAAATAATTACGTCACTTGTTCTCAATGTCTATCATGTGAGAGCTAATTAAAACTTTGGCCTCATCAATTGCCATCGAACAGAAATTTCAACCTTATGAACTAATATTGCTGATATTTTGACTCACAAAAGTTTAAGAGTTACCTGGACCACCAGTTTGCCTCTGATTCTGTCCGTCAACTGGTGAATAATCTGAGCATTAAGACTTCCGTTTGTGTCTATGTCTCCAAGCATCACAGGAAATGACTACAAAAACAACCATCAAAGGCACAGTCAATGCAAGCTGTAACTTAATAACCCACATACAAGCTACAGTAAGTGGATACAAGCCTATGAACTAATTGCTATTATTTCAGGATAATTTCAGGTTACTAAGTTACTATCTAGAATGTAAGTGTATATGACTTGTATATGACTGCAGATCATACACTGTATTTGACTGGAGTGGACTAATGAAAAGGGTAAAGTACTGAAAAGCGTGTTCCTTGTACACTTTGATTTTGTGACTCCTTAAAAGGCCTCATGTGGGGGCGCGGTAGCCTCATGGTTAGTGCGCTCGACTCAGAGCGAGCGCTCCGGGTTCGAGCCCTGGCCAGGGACATTGTGTTGTGTTCTTAGGCAAGACACTTCACTCTCACAGTGCCTCTCTCCACCCAGGTGTATAAATGGGTACCGGCGAATTTGATGCTGGGGGTAACCCTGCGATGGACTAGCATCCCATCCAGGGGGGGATTAGAAATACTCCTAGTTGCTTCATGCTACTGAAACCGGGATAAGCTCCGGCCTGATCAGCCACTAGGCTCGTATCATTGCAGACTTTACCTTAAAAGGCCTAAAAATCAATCCAAGCAATAAAACAAAAACAAGAAAACAAGATAACTAAATAGAGAAAAGCATGAAAAGCGAGTGTAAGCAAGTGGAGGAAAAAGGACTGACATTCCTTTGAAGTATTATATCTTCTTCTTTGGAGAAAAAAGCATTAGCCTACATGTACATGTATACCGAGGTGAAATTTTATTAATAACCTTTTGATAAACCCAGATGTAATAACAATATTGAATGCCGCTTTCAGTTACCTCATTAGGACCCATCTGTTTGTTTCCCACATAAGTTGCTCCAAAGTGGTATGCTCCTGGACCCATTCCACTGAGCTGGAGGGTGTGACTGACTTGGAAATGATTGCTAAGGCCCTTGTTGATGACCAGCTTACAGCCTTCAAATGGTTGTGGAAAGACATCTGGAAAGTAACAGAAGTTAAGACTGTGCAATCAGCGAATTAGTGTTAAATTAAGTAGTTATTTTTTTTAGAAAGGAAATTCATAATCTGAATTATGGGGAGGACCTTTGCGAGTAACAAAAAACACAAAAGAAGAATTAGTTAGGGTGTTTGTACATGTACATCAAGATTGAATTATAAGATTTTAGAGTGTTTGTAATTGAAGAGGAAGTAAACCTGGAGAACTTTTAGAAAAACCCTTGGCGCAAAGATGAAAACCAATAGCAAACTAACAACCCAGTAATCGTAGTGGGTCCGGAATTCAAAGCTGGGCCACAATGATGAGAGACAGGTGCTCTCAGCACTTCATCATATACATGTAGCTGCTCTGAAAGTAGTTCATGTTACAGGTACAGTATAACGATACTTGAGAAATTTACCTTTGATCAAATTTTAATGGATTAACATTGTTAAGCTGATTGTAACAGAGTTCTTATGCATGTCAAGTTAAGTTGCGTTCACCAATGCAATCACCATTGAAAATATTTCAAGGGAGCATAACAAAGGCAACATAGTAGCAATAAACTTGTTGATACAATAGCCTACAGTACATGTCATGTATGTCACTTTTAGTAACTCAAAACATTTAAAGTTTTGTTTTTCTTCAATTCAGCAACATGGAACTTTGGGCAAAAACAGGGCAAGAATGTGTTCCAGAAGAGATCGCTAGTTGTAAATGGAATTGGATCGGCCACACTTTGCGGAAGCCAACATCTGACATAACCAGGCAGGCCCTAGAGTGGAACCCGCAAGGCAAAAGAAAGGTGGGAAGACCAGTGAAAACCTAGAGGAGGTCGACAGTAGAAGAGGAGCTCAAACAAGCCAACATCACCTGGAATGTGGCAAAAAGAACTGCCAAAAACAGAGTCTGCTGGCATGGCCACCGAGGAACCCAACGGTCTAACTCCTAACTACTTTTCTTCAATTCAGTCTAACCTTGAATGCCAAAATCTATGTACAAGAAGTTGGTGTGGGAAAATCAGAGACTAATACAGTTAAAAATCTGCAGTGTTCCAGATAAACGAGGGTATTTCATTTCATACTTTTCAGGTAGTAGTAGATTCATGTTTAGGCTCCATTCCTCAGTTTGGGGAACATTTACAGTATAATTGTATAATGCATAATGAAGATGATGAGATTCGTGTATTCCTTCATTAAGGGTTTTATCAAGGGCTAGGCATCCAGCAAAGTGACAGGCTGTGAACATGTAAACATGCCTGTTTTCAGAAACACACCAGCCTCTATTGGTGGCAAGCTGCTGAGGCATGGAGTGATAACCTCCTGTCCCCTTGCTTAGAATCTACATGACACCAGGCTTGAATTTGCCTTGATTGATTGATAACTTTTTTTCAGGTGATCTGTGGTGGCACAACATAGATGTTGGCAACATTTTGTTATTTTATTAACAAAACTTGTCAAGGACAAAGACATTCTGAGGGACGGGGTAGGCGTGATCTACTACATGTATATATTGCACTAGAGTAGTACAGATACTTGTAACATGTGATTTTGTAAAAACATATTTTAAGTGTAAAAATCCGTACTTTTATAAAATCGCTTTGGAAATCTTAGAATCACTGTATCTTTAAGCGATGGATGCCCTGACTCATAATGGCTGCATTTATCCGATAGGTCGATCCAGGAATTTAATTCAAACGCCAAGTTGAAGGTTACGTCGACTAAGCTCATATATCATCTGAAATGTTACGGCGCTAAATTTTAATAGCTCGTGAATTTACGGCAATCGAGGAACTTCCTATTACTCTACAGTACAATGAGAGGATCTTAGGCATCCGTGATTTAGTTTTACCACAACTGAAGTCTTACAAACCAGAAAGAACTCACAAAGCCGGTGTGAGTTGTAGGGCTTCTATGCAGCCTACCTTTACATGCCTTGTGTAAATCTTCATACGTTCCCGGGTTGTTAGATGCCTTTTTCTCCGCTGACGGTGATTTGCCTTCTACCGGAGGAGGTGCCGTTAGAGGAGGAGGCGGAGGTATCGAGGTGACGTTGCTAGAAGATGAGGGATTCGACGGTGAAGCGGCTAGTACATTCCCCATCTTTGATCGTGTGAACCATGTGCAAATGATGATGTAAGATTCTGATTGGCTCTTCGATCGGCGGCCATGTTGAAAGTGGTGAGAGACTGGGACCGAGGGGGGGATGTAGAAATTTTACAACGTGGGGTAATATTATGGTCGATTTTTCGCGGAATTTTCTAGTTTATATTTCATAATCACTACGGTTAATATACAAGAATGGCCGAAGAACCCAAAGGGCCGCTATTTCAGGACATCGATGCTGATGATGCACCAGAAACCACCGCCATCGAAAGCCTGTGTATATCTTGCGAAAAAAACGTGAGTGCTAACTATAATCTGGTATAATATTTGCATGAAAGTTCTACAAGTTTTAGTGTGTTAACTGAATCATTCCATTCATTTATTTAATAACAGATTTTAAAATTTTGCATTATATAAGTTGTCGTTCAAAGAATAAACTTCTATGTAAAGATCACTACAGACTAATTGAATAAAGAGCCTTTTTACCCCTTACAGTGCCCCAGACATCCGTAACAGTAAGAGTAACAGTATTTCCTTTTTGATATATGATTAGTTTACATGCCCTAGTAGCTTGCAGCTAGCAAAGCTATTCTGGGCAATCTACCATTTCTTTCTCATCATCGTCATCATCATCATCCGTCATCATAACAATGAAGTGGAGTGCATGTATGTCAGATACCCTCCTCCCCACCCCAGGGGGGAAATTAGCCAATGTCTATTTACAAAAGACTGCTATGACACTACATATGGACTTGTCTGTTGATGATATTTTAAGGTAATTCCTTAGTATTGCATTGCGCATCCTTACTGCGCACGATTTTCGCGTCATTAGCGCATGCATGAGCGTGTGCGTGTACAAAACCTTAGAGATTTCCTTCAAACTAAGCTCGATAGCTTAATAAATGCTCCTTCTCTATTAAACGAGCATGGTGACCCCCGATTTTCTTTTTTGGTATTTGCTAAGAACAGTCTAAATAGTAAAGAACATATTTGAAGAAGGAAAAAAGTTTGATAGTGGAGCATGATTCTTTTTTTGCAAAATAGTTCCATACTGGATGTATTTTGGCCAAATTAAGGCAAGGATTTTTAAATGAAGCAATACCACTTATGTGAATAAAAGAAGCTTTACTTTCAAGATAAAATTTTGTGTCTTTCAAGTAATCAAGACTTAATTCTGTACAAAGATGATTGGAATTTTCAATGCGCAACCAGTAAAAATATCCTATTTTAAGAAACTGCTGATGCGTAAACAAGCATAGTGACCCCATTTTCTTATTACAGTTTTTTAATGGTCATATCATGAATGTTAACTATGCCAAGTTTTAAAAAAAGTTTGATAGTAGAACAATTTCAAGGGAATTACCTTATATCACCCTTGCCTTTTCTAGGGAATCGGTTTGTAGAGAGGCTGGAGCTGGTGCAAAGAACGAGTGAAAAATATCAGCAACGAGCTTGATCCCCCTCGTTCTCTCCCTTGCCTGGTTCCCCTATCGCTTGCCCCCACAAACTGACAAGCTAACTTCACGTTCAAAGGATTTTTAGGCCTGAAACTGGCTGGTGTGAAGATCAAGGCAATACATGTAGGGGACTCAGAACTTAATGACAGTCTGAGTACAGTCAGACATGGCCACAACTATTTCTCTTTTGTAATAAAACAGGGAACAACCAGAATGCTTCTCACAAGAATTCCATTCTTCAAAGAGATTATAGTCATGTCCTTTGAGTGTCCTCACTGTGGATATACAAACAATGAAATCCAGTCAGCCGGAAGGATACAAGAACAAGGATGCACAATGAAGCTGTCAGTTTCTTCACCAGAGGTACAGGTTATGTAGGAGCTAATTGAGAAAGGCTGAAATCCCGATTATCATGCTACTAATATAAATCCTTTACTTTTCTTTCTCTATTTAACTCTTTGAGAAAGGCTGCAAGCTATGATTTATCAATTTAATTTGGTCAATTTAACAGGCTGTATTCTACTGTATGTTTCACTAAATTTTAAAGCTGTTTTTTTTTGGCAAAAATGTTATGTGATTTATCACCAAGTGCTCTTAACTGTTATAGCAAGCAAGAGTTTAAAACTTTCTTTTACTTTAAATTGTGTCTTAAAACATGCTAACGACTTAACAACAATTTCAAATTGACTGATTTTGCTTTCAATGTGCATCAGAAATTTATTTGAAGCCTTTTTGTTTGAATAGAAATTGTTCCCAAACCCGTCAAACACAATAGTTATAGAGATATAATAAATATCTTACTAACCTCTTCTTCTCGGTTAGTAAGAGGTGTGTATTTTTTAGTGCACCTGTCTTGTCTCTTACAGGATCTTGAAATAACTAGTAAAACAACTTCACCATACCTACTAGGTTCACATCTCACTACAGTACATGTATGCCGCCACCGCCGCCGCCACCACCGCCGCCGCCATAGTTTAGCACCACCATAGTTTAGCACCGGCATTCTTGAAAAGGTTTTTTTTTGTATTTCAAGTCTTGAAGCTTTTATGTGACAGTAAAGATTTTCTGAAGCAGAAGAACATGTGTTGTAAGAATGGACACTAGACTACTTACATGTACATGTAGTTACAACTGTAATTAGTAGAATCAGCCATTAAGTAACTAATTAAATGTCTGTGTATCTTGACATCAAATTACTACAGTGTTACAGTTATTTCTAAATAATTATGGTTAATTAACTCATTTGATATTTTTGCAACATGCATGATGTATACATGTCTGCTCATTAACTCCCACAAAGCAAACAGTAACTGATGCGCTTTACAAAAATTGTGTACAAGACAAAGTAAACTTTTTTCTTGCAGGATTTAAATAGACAAGTTGTAAAATCAGATGCAGCATCATTCACTATTCCAGAGCTGGAGTTTGAGAGCCCTGCGTTTTCACAAAAAGGAGGTAAGCTTGGCAACAGCAGGTTTTTCCCAGCCGTGTTTGCATTTTGACAAACTTTGTAAGATTGGTGTCCTTGGAACAATTCCAATTGGTGTACAAAAGGTGGTAGCTAACTCAATCTTATCATTCTCTCAGGAGGACTCGTAAAAATTTGACTGACAGTGCTCAATGGAAAAATCTGAAAAGTAATGATGAAATGCCGAATGGCATGTAGCAGGTTGCACATAAAATTTTGACCATTTAATAATAAATTAATTATTCGTAGTTTTGAAACTCCATTAAACTTAAATGCTTGATCAGACTATCGCCCCCAGTACTTGTACACACAGGGAAAGCACAATTGAGTACACTTTTGATGTAAAAATACTGTTAATACTTAACATAATTTTTATGCAATTTCATATGTGTACTGTATGATTTCCATGTACTGCTGACTAAATATGAAAATTACTTTCAGAACTCAACACCATTGAAGGGCTCTTGGAACGTGCTATTACTGGCTTGGGGCAAGATCAGCCTATCAGGAAGGTACACCTCTTACAGTTTTATTAACCTAATAATAATATCAACTGTAAATGGTAAAATTTATTGAACTGCAGTAACCTGAGATCCAAATGTTAATTTTGAGCTTTGGATAGACTTGCCCCAAAGTTGAACTGTGGAAATGAAACACAGAGCAAGAAAAATGTCTGGAACACTGAAAACCTGAGTACAAAGAGTACAACTAACAAGGAAGAAGAGTAATGTGCTGAAGAGTTATCAGAGTCCTGTCCAAATCAGAAATATTTGGCAATCGAAGATGATCACACAATTTATTGTGATGAAATATTTTCCTGTTTGGACACCTAAGGGTTCTTGTGGTAAACTGAATCAACATATATAAGTTATGCTTGCTGCCTGGGTTGTTTGACATTACCAAGTGAACCTGTATTTTGTATTTTTTTTTAATGATCACTCAGATCATTGATCCTGATAATGGCGCTAAGATTGACATCATTATATCACAACTGACAAAGTGTCGTAATGGTGAGATGAAATTCACCCTTGTCCTTGATGACGCATCGGGCAACAGCTTTATAGAAAATCCCCTGGCACCTGAACAGGATCCCCAGATGACTGTCATACATTACACACGGCAGCCCGAACAGGATGTCAAACTAGGCATTCAACCTGCAGTTGAAGAGGAGGAACATGAAAATGAAGGTAAGTGTAGTAATAATGTTTAATGGGGAATATCTCATCAGTTGTGACTGAAATGCTGGACGGTTACCAACTTTTGGCGTGTTCTTAAAAGAGAAATGTCCAGAAAAATGACACTCTGACACTAGTTTGATTACGAAGCACTGAGCACTTGCAGTCAAGCCTACAGCACTGACATGTTTTAATTTTTTTTAATTTTTTTTTTTTGTTGTTGTTGGTTTAATTGAAAGGCCGCGGGCTCGAACGTGCCCTTGATTTTTCGGCTATTTCTGAAAGTGCTCAAAAATAGCTGAATTTTGCCATGTGGGTTTCGTTTTACCTGAAAAACATTGTTCTGTAGTTTTTTCGCTGGGTTGCTCTTCGTTTTGGAGAAATAACTTATGCAATTTTTCATGGAGATTACAGTTGAGTGATATTCATTTTTTACTTGAATATTCAAAAGTTTCAGATAGAAAGCTAATGCTTTTTGAGAAACTTGTTTTAAAACTTTTATTTTATAAGCAAGCTGAACGTGATTTCCCCAGTGTAATTGGTAAAATCAGCCTGGGCCATTTCAACTTCAGGTTTCATCTACTCAGTGAATTCAAGCAGTTATTGTTTATGCCACCATCAGTTTTAATAGTGATGTAGAAATAAAGGTTGACTGTAAGTTGTTATGTTTCAATTTCTTTACGCAGAAGATAACAAAGAGAAAAATGTCAAAGACGAGGTAAGGAAATTAAAATCAGGCACCAAGTCGAAGTCATTGACATGTTGTTTTGGCATAATCCAGTGGTGATCCATTTAGTGAAGGACACTTAAAAAAAACTGATAAGCCCCCTCCCTTCCAGTCCCGTTGGTAGATTTATATACTAAAAGTGAATAGATATCTAGACAGCAGTTAGGGAAACAATTTTTTTTTGTTAAGGGAATAGTCGAAAAAGTAAATGCAGAAAACGTGGGCTAGTATTTTAAATGTTAGGCACAATTGCTGTGAATAGCAACAGTATCAACTTAATTCTATCATAATTATTATAATTATAATTATTGTGTTATTGGTAGTGGTATAATTCCATCATCACTGTACTAGACGTTACTTTCAGTTTGCAAACTAGTAGATGAAAGTAGGCTATTAAGAGCAGACAAGATGTACAGGTACAGTATAAGGTTCACTGGCTTGGAAAAGTTATGTGCTAATTTGTGATATCGTTTTCTTTTCTTCTGGTAGGTCCTAAGTTTCCCAACAAATTGTCCGTCGTGCAATGCGCCTGCGGAAACTAGAATGAAACTCGTTGGTATCCTCTCTTTGCTATTGATACTTTGTAAAGAAGACAATTCTTGAATGTAGACTAGACACTCGAATGAACTCATGGAGTAAATACCTCTTACTAACCGAGTTCGAGGTCCGTACCTCCGTTTTTCCCCCTTCGATATTATGGCACAAGCGTCAAGCGCGCGGGCCATAAATCCAAGGGGGAAAAAACGAGGATCCGTAACTTACAGTACGGACCGAGAAGACGAGGTTAATGAGATATTTATTATATCTCATATCTCTACTGTGTGCCTGACGGTTCCGGGAGCGATTTTTATTCGCGCGGAACAGCTTCAAATAGTGAATTTGAAATCGTTGCTAAGTCGTTAACTCGCTTTAATACACAATTAATTTAAAGTCAAAGAAAGTTTTAAACTTTTATTACTTGCTATAAAAGCTAAGAACACTTGGCGATAATCACGAAAAAAGTTTAGCAACAAAAACAGCTTTAAATTTTAGCGGGCCGTACAGTAGGTGAAAACTGAATCACACTCAGAATTACTGATCCTCTTGACCTAAACAGGCCAGGATGTGCTGAAGGTACATTTAAACTTGATTTTCGAGAAGATCAAATTATGCCTTGCTCTATCTCGGTACCCTGGGGGGTAAAGGAAATCAGGAAGTAAATCTAAGAATTCTTCGCTGGTGTTAGATACAGGGTGGCACGAGGGATTGGGGTCAGTGGTTTGATTTAGTGCGGAGTTCTTTGTGGAAATAAAGTATTCATTCCAATTTTGTCCAAATCACCCTTAACCTACACGTCAGCCATTCCTCACTTTAAAGAAGTGATTGTCATGGCGACCAACTGTGACGCTTGCGGCGAGAGGACAAATGAAGTCAAATCGGGCGGTAAGTTGTTGTTGAATGATTAACAAAGTCACGTTACAAGTTTAACCGATGGGTTGGTCTTTCCACAACCACCAAAATATCTTTTCAGAGATTCAAACCAACAATTTCTAAATGCCACAAAAACAATCTAGTAAATACATTTATTATCCAACTCTGCTTCCTAGAGTACAAATATCGCGCGAAACGAGTACAAATATCACACGATATTTGTACTCGTCTCATTCCTCCCGGCCGCGTGAAGTTCAAAACCTTGGCAAGTCAGAATTTTGGGAAAGAAATCGTTGGATAATAAATCTCTTATTAGACGTTTTGGTGTGTAGTATCGCTGTATATTTTTACTCGTTGTTTGTATTTTGACTCGCCCTACGGGCTCGTCAAAATACTGCACAACTCGTAAAAATATACAGCGATACTACACACCAAAACGTCTAATAAGATATATGTATCTCTAAAACCCCTCAAAATATCCCTTATTTTTGCTTTAAAAATGAACCGATTTGGAATCAACAAGGAAAATATCCACAAGTTTTTTTGCAGTAGTAAAAGGAGAAAGGAGCCTCGATGTTACCGGATTCCGCCATTTTGGAAAATTGTGGCCGTAGCTAGTTCTTGTAATGATATGAAATTATTGGAATACATTTTTCAAGTGGGAAATCACTGAACTCGTTAGTTTTCTAGTTTGTCTCAAGAAAGTAGCGAGGAAAACACAGGGCTCAGCCATAAAAGTGATCAATATTTCTAAATATACCAAAAATATGCGGACACTTGTGGAAAGGCCTACCGATGGCCCAGTTTTGGCGGGAACTTCTCACGCGCCGTCTCATTGTTTTCGCCCGTAATTTACGTAACGGTACCTGTCTTTTCCATGTGATCATCTATGCGAGGTGTGCACGACCTTATCGGTAGAGTTATTTCCCCCATCCCCGAAGTAGACCTTATTCTCAAGGATATCCCTCTCAGGAGGGTCAATAAATAGTCAATTTTCCTCACGTGGAAAGTCCAAGCGGCTTAGCACTCATCAAGTTGCGTTTTCCTACAGGTGGAATGGAAGCAAAGGGGACGAGAATCACACTCAGAATTACAGATCCTCTTGACCTAAACAGGGATGTGCTGAAGGTACATGTTTAATTACTTTAAGGCACGCCAATTTAAACTTGATTTTCGAGAAGATCAAATCATGCCTTGATCTATCTCGGTTTACACAGGCGACTTATTGGTACCATAAGGGTCCCGACTTTTGCGTGACATTTTTTATTATTATTTCTTGCAGTCGGAAACTTGTGAAGTTATCCTTCCTTCGCTCGATTTTACATGCACCGCCGGCACATTAGGAGGACGATTCACAACTTTGGAAGGCCTGTTGAGTAATATGAAGGATCATGTAAGGAATTGAGTGTGGTTTTTCTTCTTCTTAGAGGATCTTTCTCATGAGAGCTTCGGTTATAAAACAAATCTGCACTGCATTCACCCAGTTTCGAGAGAAGACTAAATCTTGAGCTAAGTGCAATGTTGATATGGGAAAGATTTTGCAAATATTTTCCATTAACTTAGAGTTTCGACCAAAATTCATTTAGACTGGGAGCAGTCTCTCTTGTTGTTAATTCTGCGGGGAATGCAGAGCACGATATTGCTCGCCCCTCGAATATCGTGTTCTTTTGTTCAATTTTTGCGTTCGTCCCCGTGGATTTTCGAGCAAACGATAGCTTGCCTTAAGAGTAGGTCTAGAAACTGCAATCATTCCACAGCAGCCAGCTCAGAATTCCTTAAAGCTATGTGAGCCCGAACAGTGACTTGGAAAGTTCCCGTTCTCTCGTGCTTTCATTTTTTCTTATTGCGGTATAAATTGATGTTACAATTCTCAAGTCTTACGTATTTTTTTCTCTCTCTTTCCCTTCTGAAACAGCTGCACTCAGTGAATCCATTTGGTATGGGAGACAGTCCTGCCCTGTTTGACAAGAACTTGAAGACATTTTTGAGTGGCCTGGATAAGGTAACACGCCTCACATTTCTATTTTACATCCACCCGCCCCCCTCATTCAATAGATTACACACTTCCCCCCTCCCCCCTCATTCAATAGATTACACACACTGCCCCCCTTCCCCTCCCTTTCCCATTCCCGTGTACAGAAGGGGAACTCATCCTCTACATCTACATTTTTACATGGCAAAGGTTGCCCATCCCGCCACGGAGTGCTGGTACTGGTGCATGTGATCAAGTTAATATAGTGTAAAGAAGTACTGTGCTATGCATGGTGCTTTTACTGTACTAGAGAAAAAAAGATTGTTAAATGTTAAATGTGCCCGTAGGGCCAGTGTGAAATGGCTCTCTGGTTTGATCTGACGTATGTTGGATGGCAAGCTGTTGTATTCTACCACTGTTCGTAGGAAGAAGCTGTTCTAATCTTGTAGATCTCGTAATTCTCCATGAGGTGTTGTTTATACGCGAGCGATGCACTGCATTTATAGTCTGAATAAATTCATTTTGGTACTTTTTACAGATAATTAGAGGTGAAGAAATGAACGTGGAAATAATATTGGACGACCCGGCCGGAAACAGTTACGTTCAGGTAAACTCACTTCCTGTATCGTCCCTTTGTTTTGTTTCCACATTTCAAAGAAAGCTACCCCTGGGAGGGTGGTTAGGGTGGAGTTTTTCACCGTGCCATCGTTCCCTCTGACCTACTTCTGTGACAAAGGTAAGCTAAAATGTATTCCAATCTCGGGGTATTGCCCACCCCTGGATGGTATGTCGGTTCATCGCAGCTTA
This sequence comes from Micromussa lordhowensis, assembly GCA_964020085.1. Taxonomy (NCBI): domain Eukaryota; kingdom Metazoa; phylum Cnidaria; class Anthozoa; order Scleractinia; family Lobophylliidae; genus Micromussa; species Micromussa lordhowensis. The sequence goes on from OZ026599.1 coordinate 1,582,856, forward strand.
CCGGTAATAGCTTTACGAAGAGTGGTTGATGATCGCAGTGATGCACACAACTTAAGCAGTTGTGAAATTAAAGCCTGAAAAAAAATTCGAACCCATAACCTCTGCGATACCGGTGCAGTGCTCTACCAACTGAGCTATCAAGCCATCTGGTAGCTGGCCACCTTGTGAGTTCGTAATATACCCGTAGAAGGTAATAATAATAATATAATAATAATTAACATTTATATCGCGCAAATTCCATGTGAATATGATCAAATGCGCGTAACAAACAAATATGATACAAATTAAACATAACAAGTTAAGAATCCCAATTGGAGGGAGCTTGACCAGTTGGCTATTTACAAAGCGTGGAGGAGTTGAATTCGGGGCCACCGAAGACAAATCCATCCAGAGGAAGGGAGGAGGATTTGAAGCCGGGACATCCGGATTACAAGTCCAGCGCCCTACCACTAGGCCACGCTCGCCTCCTCAGTCATAGGAGAAGTATACTCAAGTGAATTGCGTTAATAGCTTTGTTATGACTTTCCCCTACCCTACTTGGGAGTGGTACGACAAGAAATAACTTTCTTGCTGAAAAAGTAAAACGTAATAACCCCGGGCGTGTTCGAACCCAGATCCGGAGTCCAGCGCAGTTAACCATTAGGGCACTCAGTCTCCTGCAAGCTGTGTAGAGACGTTACGAAATAGTGCTCTTCAATTATTTTCTTTATTATTATCTTTTTTTACAGAATTTATACGCGCCTGATCCGGACCCTGAACTGGAAGTGGTTCATTACGTGAGAACAGAGGAACAGAACGACGAGCTGGGAATTTCAGACATGAAGACAGAAGGATATGAAGAAGCTCAACAAAGCTGACACCGACATTTGCGGAGAAAATAAATAAGAAAAACATATCTTGCTCAAAGTCCTAATTTTAAGTCGAGGGACCCTGGACTCGAGTTTGACCGCTAAGATATTTGTACCGCTGGTTTGTGTGACCGAAGGTTCTGGAGATGAAAATGCGTGACATAGACTGTTGCAGAATGCTCAACGGTGACTTTTGCGGGTTTTTTTTTTTTCTTTACTCCCCTCATCGTCCTCTTCCGTAACTTGCGTGACCTAATTTAGTGCTTACGCTGGTAACGCAACTATCCACGAAATTGAATAACAAATTAATAAACAAATTACTGTAGAAGAGCTTTGCCTTGTTGCTTTTTTGTTTAGGGAAAATTGCCAGACTTGTAAAAAGACGAACGTTTGGACGATCTACTAAAGTTTGGCCTCTGGAAAGACCTAACCATGCATGTATACGCTTCCTTGTAATTGTGCAGTTGTGACTCGGTTGTCAGGGCTAGCAACTACAGAATACAGGGCCAATTTTTCCGGTTTATTATTCGGGCTGGCTCGCCGGCTCGGCAGTCGCGTAAAGTGTTTAAAGAACGAGTAAGGTATATATTTTAGTGGCTCGGCGGCTCGCCAGCTCGGCAGTCGCGCAAAAGTGTTTAAAGAAGGAGTAAGGTATATAATTTAGTGGCTCGACTGCTCGCCGGCTCGGCAGTCGCGTAAAGTGTTGACTACTGACTGGCGAGCCACCGAGCCACTAGGTCTTTAGACATTCAAGGCGACTGGCGAGCCACCGAGCCGGCTCAACAAATATACCTAGAAAATTGGCCTTGTATTCTGTAGTTATGCCCCCAGATTTGAAGTAATTTTAATTTTGAACTGCAAACCTTCGTACCCCTCTGTTGGACGGTACTAAGCTCGATGGCTTACAAATCAAGATACCATTTTCGGTCTCCGCCACCGTTTCTGTGTGATGGCGACTTTTTATTTCTTTGAGCCGAGCCCTAAATGAAGCCTTAACCATCCCCACTCTCTCCCCAATGCGTCATCGCCCCCGCCCACCTACCCACCCTCCCTTCAACCTCGTTCCCAGGGTCCTCTCTCTATCTCGAGGTTAGGCTCGATTACCAGCCGCTGTTCGGGGAAAGAGCCCGCGCTCCTCTCGGGGAGGGTAGACCAGACACGAGAGAGCGGCGGAAATCGAGCCTATCTCGAGGTTAGAGAGAGGACCCTGGGAACGAGGTTGCCCTCCCTTTAAATCACAGCTGCATGACCATGGCAACAAGTGATGCATTATGGGAAGTCAAGTGCGTCAGTTGTGTTCAAGAGAGCACAAGATTTACTTTTCTGTTCAAGGTGCAATATATATAACTTATTACCGCACAACAAGGAACCGCGGTTTACATTTAATATCCAGTGAATGGAAAAGCGGGAAGAAAAACAAAATAACGACAGCGTGGATGGGAAAATAACCACATTCGCGTCGCCTGCTGTCTTGGCCGCCATATTGGACAGGGAATCGTTGAACGGAGATGCAATTCACGACACTATGGTCGATCCAAACGAACGGGAACCAGATTCAGAGAAGGTACAGGATAGTTTGGAATTTTCTTTAAATGATTCTCTTGAGTCAACGAAGTTACAAGAGTTTGAAGTTGTTGAGCGAGTTCATGCAACTGACGAGCCATTAAGCGATCCTTCAGAGTTTACAGAACAAGTTTTGGATTTTCCAAAGACTTCAACACCAGTGCAAAAGTCTAATGAATCAAATGGTATAACAGTTGAGAAAGCTCCAAGGCCACGTCGGCCTCAGCACATAATCGAAAGAAATAAAGAAAATGTTGGCAAGCGAATGCCCGTGAAAACTAGCTATGCCCGAATGCATTCAACCAAGGCGAAAAATAAACTCGACAATAAACTAGACGAAAAAAGTAGAGATAAAAAGAAAGGAGAAAAGTCATTAAGCTTTACATCTGGTTCAGATTCAGGCCTGGAAAATCAATCAGAACTTTTAGAAGAGGTCAACAATGATTTTGATCAAATTAGTACTAATTCCTACGGACATGCACGTCAAACTCAAAATGATCTGGGATACCCAGTTCATGAAAGACAAGAAGGTGATTTGCTACCAGACAGTTTTTTAAATGGTGCACATAGCACATATCAGAAACAACATCATGGGCCATACTATGATGTAAGTCAAACGTCAAACGTACACCATAACACTTATGAGTCAGTCTATTCGTATCAACCAACTCCTTACACCAGAGGTTACCAAAGTGCTTTGGCAAATTTAAGACAGTCACATGCAATGGCAGGACCTATCCTGCCGGGGCGCTATAATCCACTGTCTACACAGTCAGCACCTCCAGGAGGATATGCTTACCATCGCAAACCACTCATCTCTAATATACATCATTTACGCGAGGAAGATTATTATGAAAATCTGTCTTCAGCTTTGCCAAATACTGATTTTGTAAATTCTGATAGAAGGAATAAAATTCCTGAACCCAGTCTCCACAGAAAATTTTCCTCAGAGCCTTATTTAGTACAATCTAGTTCTCCATCGTTACAGAAAATGGGAAATGTCGGTAGAGACAGTAAGGCATCTGGAAGTTATTCTAGCTTGCGGCAGCCTTTTCAGTACAAACCATACACCTTGAAGGACTACAAGAACTTTGCTGGTGCAAACCTTGAGCAATTAGCTGGTGGCTTGGGACCAAATGTTGACACCGACCAGTTCAAAGAAAAGGTACAAATTCTCATTACAGTGCAACTATGTGAACTGGGCAACTTGGAATTAAATTGACTGGATGCTTGAATTTAATGATGACATAGGAAATCACCCTCTTTTGTTCTCAATTTATGGTTTGATTTTGACTATAAAATTATCTTCAAATAGTCCAGTTCAATTGGTCGCACAGCACCCTCTCATGTTATCATTGTTTGTCCCCATCTCCATATATCTATATATAAACAAAAATGACTAACAACTCTTAGGCAGCTATTAGCCCTGGCTTGGAAAAATTCTTGGCAAGTTACCTAGGAGCTACATGTAGAGTTGCACCTTGTCTCGCAATTTTGCTGCAGAACTCACAAGACAAGTTGCTCAAGACGTTAACTACATGTAGTGTAAGAAATTGATCAATGCAGTGTAGAAATCATTGTAAAAAGTAGACCAGCATTGCAAGACAAATTTAATTTACATGTAAGGGATGTAGCACTAGGTAATTTTGTGTCAGAGAAACAAGTCAACACCTTAAGCATAAGTCAGCACATTTAAATGAGTGAAATTCAGCTACTTAAGAATATAAAAGAATACTCACAGCTCATTATGGCTGCTCTTTCTTTCTAGATGAAGAAAGTTAGCAAACAACGGGAATATGCAGCAATGTTGAGGTCTCAACATTCAACCATGAGAAAACAAGAGCAGAAGGGATCAACACAGTTGCCAATCAAACCCAAGCACATAAAAGAGGCAGAAATAAAACGGCAGGCAGTAAGTGAAGCTACATAATATACATGTACATGTACATGTATGGTTGTGGAGTCTAGGAATCAAAAATGAGGTCAAGATGGCTGGATAATAGTGAAGCGCGCGAGGGTTAAAAATAGAATGTAAATGATTATATCGCTCACGAAGCTCATACAACATCAGCGTGTTCTGAGAGAACTAGAGGGAATCTAGGCGAAGTTTTCGTTTCAAAAATGTGTTTAAGGAACACCGGCTGTTTTAGAAAGTGGCTGTTTTAGAAAGTGTTTAGCCAAGTTACATGTTTATGGACCAAGACAGAGTCAAGGTGACATATAACTTACACCAAAAAAGGAACAATGCCAGCACTTGTCCAGTCATTTTGACTGCACAAGCTTGGTCAATAAATCATTTATTGGATTAAGAACACTATTTCTTGTGGGACACAACAGGTAATACAGAGTGGGCAAGATTGCACCATCTTGGCTGCATGGGTAGCTAATCACAGTGCGAGATTCAATTCATCTTGCCCGCTCACAGAGCTAGTCATATAATAAAGTTAGTTAACATTGTTGAAGGTGATTCATAATAGAAACAGGACTGAATGGATTCCAGTTTGGTCTGTAATCAAACAAGTGATGAACAAAATAGGACAATCAGCCAACGTGAAGTCCATTTACCAATTACCTGGTAATCAAAACTGTAACAGAATGCAATGACCATGACCATCGGTTAAACATCTTCATACAAATAAAACATTTTAACAGTTGAGTATGTTTGGACCCAACAGCACACTGGAAAAACAATCTTTTCAGTAAATCTGTCCAAAAAAGACACATACTGTCCAATTATAAACATCACAGACACCCACACTGTCCTATTAGGGTTAAAATCAGGCTGGTGTGTGAATTTTTATGGTTTATTTTCACAGGCTTTAAACTATGCCAAGAATGTTCCCAAACCCAAACAAATGCCAAGTAGGAAAAGAGGTAGCCCAGGGTCTGGACAATACAGGGACACGCGAGCTGATGACAACCAGGAGGAGATCACAGTATTGGAGATCTTAAGACTGAGACATGAGAAGGAGAAGAAGGAAGTTGATACCATTAGAAAAGATTTGGCATCAAAAATACGACTCTGATAAATGTTAGGGTTGTATACATACACAGTAGAACACTGCATTATGGCCATCATGTTACAGCCACCTTGTTATAAAATAAATGGCTTCTTTATTCTGATCCGCACAAAAGCTCAGTTAGTCATTTTCCTATTCAAAGAATCTCGTAAATACGGCCACCTCATACAACCATATATTTGTGGCCCATTGGTGGCCAGATTAACAGGGTTCCACTGTATAAAAAAACTTCATTACATATTATAAAGTGATGTTACATGTGGAAGTTGCAGCTCACCTACCCATGCATGTAGTCATACAAGTGGTACATGTAAATTGAAACACTAAAAAGGGACATTTAGTCTTGTGTTAGGTGTCTAGCTGTGAGCATGCACAAAAAGGTTGGAAAATCCTCTAAAAAGGGGAGTTGGCTTTTAATCCCCATTCATACATTACTGCTTCTTCGGATCTTATTTTTAGACCTCAGTGAAACCCCAGTTTGTAGCCCATTACAAACCAAAGTTTCATTAAATAAGTCACTACCCAGGCAGGGCTAGAAAAAAGTGTTTAATTAATAAGTATATTTTCCTTCTGGGCAAGTAACTTTTCATTCCCACTCAGGGATCAGGCAAGGCGTCTGCCAACCAGATCATTAAAAGAGCAAACTAAGACTTGCCCAGGACAAGCAAAATTTGAGAGCTACTTGTCCCAAGGGCAAGCTGGAAATCAAGTTCTTTTTCAGCCCTGCTAAGGTGTTATTTTTAAATTATTAATATATTTGATCAAACTGGTCATTTGACAAGTGTACATATTATATCTAAAGTGCAAGCAAGTCATGCACACAAATTTATTTTATTTCACAGAGTGTATCATTATGCTGTGAGTATAAAGATTGTACAAAGCAAGAACATTACAATGGTTTATAATTGCAAAGTGTATCATTTACACACTGTAGATTGAATCATCTACACAACCAGACTGTGCTGAGACTGTGTTGCTTCTCCCGACTGCATGTATAATGTTATTATTTAGCAGAATGTGGGAAAAAAAGATAAATAAAAAACTGAAATTTACAATGTATTTTCATCGTGTTTTGACTCCTGTGAGATGATCGCATGTATACTCCTTGCCCGGGTAATCTTGTCCAAAGGCTGGATAACGCTATCCACTGGATAAAACACTATCCAGCGAATAAGTGTTAACAAAACAAACCACACTATCCACTGGATAGTGATTTATCCGGTGGATAGCGTTATCCACCTTTCGAACAACTGGGGCCAGTTTAGTAAAATCTTTGCTCCCAATGACCTACAAACATACAGGCATCCTAAATCAAAACATTGTCACTTATTACTTTATGTATATCATGTTGTACTCTTTTATATACAGAAATACTGGTACATGTAATGATGTCCGTGGATGATATCTGATAAATTTCCATGTGCAAAAAACATTAGCACTTTCTTCCGTGTTGTGCATGAAAAAGTAAGATAAAAGGACAGTTTCTCACAGTCTATGTGAGAGTCTACTCTGTAAAATACTGGATTATAAGGAAACAGGAGGTTGCACTCTGATTTCTGGTGCTGTCATTGCTTCAGTCCAGACGACATATGGAAATCCAGGGTATGAAGTGTTCTGTCTTTGGTCTTGAAAAAATGGAACAGTACCAGCTGCCCCAAAATCACCCTGACAAAGAAACACATGATAGTCAAATATATATATCTTATTAGACGTTTTGGTGTGTAGTATCGCTGTATATTTATAAGAGTTGTGCAGTATTTTGACGAGCCCGTAGGGCGAGTCAAAATACAAACAACGAGTAAAAATATACAGCGATACTACACACCAAAACGTCTAATAAGAATTATTATCCAACGATTTCTTTTCCCAAAATTCTGACTTGCCAAGGTTTTGAACTTCACGCGGCCGGGAGGAATGAGGCGAGTACAGATATCTGTTATTTGTACTTGTTTCGCACGATATTTGTACTCTAGGAAGCAGAGTTGGATAATAATACGTATTAAACAATTAATCTGGACCGAATCATAGTTTTCTCTCCTTGCGAGCTGATTAAATTCTTTTTCAGAGAGTTGGGTGAAATACAAAATAATTTTCTGATATATTCTGATCTGACTAGAAAGTTATTGTGTGACATGTTACTATGTAACAAAATGTTACATGAACTCTGGTTCTGGGGTTTGGTAGAAAGAAATAATAAGCATCGCAGTTACAGCTGTCTGAGCACCACTTAATAAGCAGTTGTGAAATTTTGGTGTTTTTTACACAGCTGCTTAAGATGTAGAATTTATTATAGAATTTCATAGTCACTGCCGAGAAAATGTCCTTGTGTGCAAAACATAACTTGCAAGCCACTTGCGAGTCTCTTCTCTTTGTGCAAAGTGACTTGTGTCAGTTCACTTGTCTGACTACCACAAGTCTGTATTCTTCTTAAGCATGTGATATACATTGCGTTTAATAATTACATGCACTTGCTACAGGTAGTTTTCATGACAACTGTACAAAAGGATTTCAAAGCAACTTGATATCAAAATATCCATAAAATCACCTTTTTGTTGACGGCAATCAAGGCCATTTCAAAAGGTTTTGAGGTTGTTCCTGCTTTTTGCTGTGCTTCTTTTACAACCAATTCACAGGACTCTTGTGGAGAATACCCCTGGATGATAGGAGGTTAAATCAGTGGACTGAGTGACTACAATTCATTTCATTGTCGCATCACGTTGTCACTGAATTGTACAACACTATCTTCCTATTTATCATGTATTTAGTGAATATGTGCATAACACAAACCCCTTTCATGAGTTGGACCGCATGAAAAGCAGGACAAAACCTCATCATCTTGTCTCCATCTCCAGTAGCTGTCAATCAAACAGTTAAGCTGTCAATCAATGAGCCACTCAATACATTTTTTTTTCATTAATTACACTGTCTCAATTTTCAGATCAGAACTGGACGGAGAAGCAAATGTGTATTGGACATGTGAGTGGTCAGTTTCACAGGCCATAAATTCTCCATTACGCTCAGACTGCACACTTCACTTGAAAAACAAAACCAGTCTTATCAGCCTTTTTTTCGGCCTGTTCTGTGAGATTGTTATTGTTTCTTCTACAGCATTTATAACCAAATGATAACACTTCACACTTCACATGTTTAAATGGACAGGACAAACCTTTTATGGTATCTTACAATACACATCTCAATTTTTTTGATGAAAGGTACATTAATTAAATTCTAGTAAACCTGATAATATAGTGACCGTTACATTCTCACAGACTCAGACGATTGATCTTCGCACTTCTTGTACAAGACAGTCTCACTAACATTATTTAAAACCAGCTCTTAGTACAACTGCATCTCGGACATTCACTCAAGTATGCTAGTAAAATAGTAGTTGAGAACAAACCTGCTGCAGCACCGATCTGCAAAACCAAACAAAAAAACAAATTAATTTTAAAATAATAAAAAATATCATTTAGTCAACACTACACAGGACTACTATCAGATCCCATCCACTTTCAGACATCTTTCTAGTAGTATTCCAAATTTTCTCAACCCATCATGAGTTTAAAGCTGCATGCACATTGATAAGTACTGGCTCACAAATAAAGTCCTAACTTAAACTATCAAAAAATTCATATTGCCTTTTAATAAGTTCGCATTTCAAATTAGAGCACTTTTTCCACGTTTTCATAGCCTCATCTCAAGGGGGGGGGGGGGAGGGTTCAGAGAAACCGAGATGTAGTCGAGGGTTTACACAACTTTTGAGAATTCTCCCAATCTCCAACTGTTTTCAGTTTAGATCAGGCTATTTAAACACAGAAAAATTGATCTTCCTAGTAGATATTGTTTTTATTTATAAAACATTTCTCAAAATACACGCTAGTCTAAAACATCACAACCATATTCTCAACAAAACCATCGACCAATGTGATAGTGCATAGTACCTCAGTGATTTTATAATAATTGACAATTTGCCTACAATAAATAACTTTACTTAATAAATTACCTGACTGCAATACATACACCTTACACTACACTGTCTATGACTAGCCAATAGACACTTTCCAGCATACAATATTAATTTGCAAGTCAACAAGGAATGATTAATGCACACAAATACATAAAAACAAAGGGCCAATTTGGCAGGAAGTCCTTTTGCATGTGACATATCTGTCGTGAGACGATGTCAATAAAACAAGTTGTAAATAAGACCGTCAAAAATAATACCTCGTCATCAGCATACAATCCTGACCCAGGAAGGGGTGAGTCTCCTACTCGGCCAGGATGTTTGAAGGAAGACCCACTTGTCGAAACACCTGAGTGTGCAACAATTAATATAAAAAAGGCTTGTTGATTTTGTGGAATCTTAACGACAACATTAACGAGAGATTTCCACAAATTTTGTGGAAATCTCTTTCAAAATTACTTTCGTGATGATCACACTCTCATCTAGAAAGAGCAGGGGTGCTCGTTGGAAATTTTATAAAAGGACCCCTACGAGGTACATGTACCACGACCCTGTTTTGTGGGCATAGCTTGAAAATCTTTTCACCCCTAAGAGGTATCAATTCTGACACAGAATTTAATATCAGTTAATTATCAAATATCTCCTGTCATATTTTTTGCGTCTCAATACCCTGAAAGGTACCGCAAGAGCTCGCGCTGTGGACTTTTTAAGCGGAACACTCTTACTTAAGAGATACCAAAACCACTTTTTTAAACCCCTAAAACAAATTATAACATGGATAGGACCCTGTGCGCGTCAAAAACCCATGTTTTATCAAAGTACATGTATAAAACATAGAAAAAGCGTGTTTTATTGTTTTGCGGGTGTAAAATCCATATCATAAAGCAAATGAAGAAGCCTAATCCGTGTATTAGACTGTGATAAAACACTCTGGACATTTGAGAGCACTCAAGAAATGTAGAAAACACTCGCCTGCGGCTCATGTTTTCTACATTTCCCTCGAGTTCTCAAATGCCCGTTGTGTTTTATCACAGTGTAATACACGGCTTAGGCTTCTTTATTTGTTAAATAAAGTATGACAAACACCCCAGTCACTTTTTAATGGGAGCTCCCCACCCCAAAGTGAGGCCCTTGTTTTGGGGAACAAGGCAGCATGACATTTTATTTCAAGGAAACAAGGGATATTTTTAACTATCCAACTTAAGGGAACTTTAGGGAACAAGGGAATAGTTGGGAGTGAAAAGGTGAAATTTTCAAGGATCTAGGGAACATGCTAACCCCCTCCCCTTAGAGGCCCTCAAGTATGCATGATGGCAGTTTACCTGCAGCCATGTGCCTTTTGGAGTCCAACACTACAATGCCTTTAAGAGAGCAAAATGAACAATGAATTTTTAAATGGAAAATGAATTTCAGTGTGCATTAAAATGTACACTGAACTAATCAGAGGAAAAATTCATAATTACATAAGTTTTTTGGAAGATGCTTTTTTCAAATCACTTGATCACTTGTTAAAAGAAATGTAAAGTTTTTTTTTAATACATGTAGTAGGTGGCTTCTACTCACCTTCATCAGTTGAAAAAAGGTTTGTTTGATTGCTATAATTGCTTGTCTTTACCTATTGTGTCGTGGCTGCCTGCTTTGACTTCCCCTGACTTGACAAGGAACTTCTACTAAAACAGGAAAGTTTGGACAAATTATAATCATTTGTGGTTTATCCTGAACGGTAGCTGCATTTGACTTCAAGTCGGCACACACTAGCAGGGGACATCTGCATGGATCACAATATTGTTGAATTAAAAATGAAATGCAGTTTTCTCAAGACTTCTGTCATTCTTTTGTTTTAATTGTCTGAAAGAAAAATTGAGCTTGTCGATGCAGGACACAGCCTAGCAGCTAGTGTGGAATAATTATAGTAGCTGCACATTTTTACAGTAATCACGAAGCATTATTGTTAAGTTATAAATGCATACGTATTTATACAAACAACATATTCATTTAACTGTCTGACCTCAAACGCTTCTCTTGATGTCTTGGTCTGTAACAATGAGTTTGATTCCACAGGGAACCCATTCCTAGAGGCAAATTCCTGTGCACCTTTTCCCACTAGCATGCTATGGGGTGACTTCTCCATCACACATCTAGCAACTGAGAGGGGCATCGCAACTCTGAAGAAAATTAAAAACAGATGAAGTAAAGTAGGAAGCATGCCCTCATGGCTGCAAAAGACTGAAATGAGTTACATGTTTACAAGTGTAATGAATTATAAGTTACACCTGCAGGTTTTAAAGCTTTGTTCATGTTACCAAAACCTCAGGCCTTCATCCTGCAGCCCAAAATGACTGAATTTCCATATACCTTGATTGTACATACCGTCAAACCTCCCATACGCAACCACCAAAAATGTCAGTTTAACACTAGAGGTGGTCGCTTACAAGAGGTTTCAAATGTAGTGATTTCACTTGGAAAATTTTGGTAAATTGGAAAACTGGTCACTCAGGAGAGAAGGCCAGTCGCTTACGAGAGGTGATCACAACTTGAGGTAATCAGTCAACTGTTTTTGAACCAGACCATTCAAATCTGTAACGTAATGATCAAATACATGTAATCTCACCCTTGCAAGGCAGCAACTGCACCAAAGCGGCATTTATCTCCCACCATTACTGCTGCATCACACTCTAGCACACCTTTAGAATTTGGGAATCCTCCCCTTCCAACAAAAAAGCAACCTGTTTCTGGATCATCTTCAATCACTTGAAACAAAAGAATTTTTTCCAAAAGAACTGACATGTAGGCTATTGTAAAACAGAAACCACTGTACTCACAATAATTTAATACGAATTAACCATACATGGGCAGTTGTTTTGGCATCATTTAAGAATTAAAAAACATGTACCATGTTTCTATCGAGTTTTAGTATAAATTTACCGTAGTCTATTGTGAATCCGTGAATTTGATTGGCTATATTACCGTCGACTATCTGCTGATAGTCAACAGTTACGCATCAGTGCACATCGCGCGTCACGTTTGAACCTGATGTAACATAATAAAACAGTTCTTTTCTACGCGATACTTGACTTTTTTTTCTTTTTATGCAATGAGACTACGGTAAATTTATACTAAAACAATTAGACTACTCGCCCTCGTTTTCTACGAGCGATAGTCAACTCGGCTGCGCCTCGTTGACTATCTGCTCGTAGAAAACTCGGGCTCGCAGTCTAATTGTTAATTAGTATAAATCTACTAGCGGCCTATCATGAATGCCATTCGCTGATGGGCTACTCTACTTGCTGTCTATTCTGTTGTAGATAGTGAGTAGCCTTGTAGTGAATGCTTGTTTATGAACTGGTGGCTGCTTCTAATTGCATTGTGTCTGTAAAGAGGACGAAGATAAAACTTTGAACGACTAGCAGATTTATACTAAAACAATTCTAAGATTATTCGCTCTTGATTTCTATGCATAATAGGGCTGCGCTCTCATCAACTATCACACGATAGAAATCTTGAGCTCATTTAATTGTTCAGTAGAAACAGGAATGGAAATTTGGGAGAACGAGAAATGCTGTGGAAAACACAAGCCAGATGCTGAGTGTTTCCACAGCTTTTACAAGCTTTGAGCCAGTTTGAAGAACATCATTAGTTTGCAATGGATGATTTCAAAGCAAATTTACAAACATGACTTTATGTAGAAAATTTAGCAAATGCTTATACAGTGCCACTTTATTTTAATAATGCACAGTCCCCAATAGGAAAGATTGTCACAATTACACCCCACCCACCCACCCCCCCCCCCCCCACAAAAAATATATAAATGAAAGTAAATATTAAGTAAAAGATCAACCACAACTTTCTTACACCCTTTTATAGTTCTCAAGGCTTACATTATCACAAAATCACGACCGTACAATATTATATAAGAGACTTAAGCTAGCTTTTAGCTTATTTCGCGCTGCCGCGGGGAATCATGTGAAGAATTCGTCTGAGTGGCAGCTTTTTTTTTTTTTTAAATCATTGTAGATTAAAGTTCTCTGAGTGTTTCGAAAAACAAAAGAGATAGATTAATTACCGTTTACTCCACTTTCCAGAGCATCAAGACACTCGTTCCCTTCGCGTAACTTATCGGAGATCAACTTCACTGCCTCCAAACTGAACGGCCAAGTGCCAACAACGACCGCCATCTTGGCCGTTCAGGGCGAGTCGACTGGGAACGAAAACGTTACAGAGACAACCGATGAGTACTGCGAGCGAGTTGAGCAGATAATTTGTCGGCTATGAATGGAATGACCGTCAAGCTGTCGATGGGAGTAGTTCAATCAAATTCAAAACTACCTTTGTAGGCGAACATACGACCTATTTAACTCCAAACGAATGAGTACCTTCGTTGTGACTTTGCCGAATGAAAAAAATTTAATTAAATTCACCGGGCCCAATGGTGTCAATGGTGTCACGCAGCCACTTACGAGAATTCTTCGAAGACACGACATCCAAGTTGTTAATAAGCCCTTCAAAACTTTACAACAAGAATTCCCTTCTCCCAAATTCAGGCCATCTATTGAACATCAACCGAACGTAATTTACAAAATACCCTGTGCCGACTGTGATTGGTATTATTATTGGTGTTATGTAGGCGAAACTGGCCGATGTTTTGAAACCCGCAAGAAAGAACACATCAGGAATGTGAAAACTTGTGCTAATGGTTCAAACATTGCGAAACATGCGTGGTCATTCGACCATCGCATAGACTTTGATAATTCTAGTGTCATTGACAAAGGCTCTTTTCGTGTTAGAAAAACCCTGGAGGCTTGGCACACCTCTGCTACCAAACATGCGGACAATAACTCTAAGCCGATTCCAAACCAGTATAGTATTCTTTTCAAACCGTAGTCACCTAATTTACACGTTTATATTTTTCTATTGTCATTCTTCATATTTTTATCTCGCCTTTTTTGTATATATTTCATCAACTTGTATTTTAATTTTTTTATCCGTCGAAGGCTGTAGAATGATAGCCGAAAGCTCATGTTATTTTTTAAAAACTTTTTAGCCAGCGAACGTTTTTATCTTTCAATAGGCCCACTTATTGTTGTTGTCGTCATTTCCAAGTTCTCTACCAAATTTTTTCACCGCCACAAATTCCAAATACCGTCCAACTATCGACGGGAAAAAATCAGCTCCATGCAGAGCTAACCTTTTAGCCGAGTATTGAATTCCTAATGAGTCAATGACTTCGCTGTGAGTTTTGCTGAGGTTACAAATTCCACTCCCTCTATTGGGCTCAGTAGGTGAGCTTAGTGGAGACAAACTTTACCTTCCACCCCCTCCCTTTAATCACATCTCTGGAATTTGCTGAAATCTAGCAGACGACCAGCCGAAACCAGGCTACTTTCTCGAGGTAGAGAGAGGACCCTGGGAACGAGATTGGAAAAACAAATCATCTTTTTCATGCCACGGTTAGTTACTGCAATCAGGAACTCCGCTTTTAGGCTTGGATAAGTCGGACAAGAACTGACTACGACGGCAACGGCAACGACAACGCCACCAGACAAAAGTTTTGATGACAATAGCTGCGCACGTGCGTTAATGGTTATAAATCTTTTTAAAACATGGCCAGCTCCGTGAGCGGGGCAAAATGAGCCAAATCCTGCGCTCTGATTCGCTGCCCGAGCAGGTAAGATGGCACTATCTTGCCCGCTCAGGATTACGGGCTGTATCTCCCAAGAAAAATTTCCCCAAAGCAGAAGCAGAAGCCATATAATAAATCCTATATTGACCAAGAGGGCTGGATATTGGCCTTTTGATATTTGCCGACATTTGCACGTGAACGGTCGTGGGCCTTCCGAAATAAATCTTCACAACTTTGTCAGTCCCTTTGATGTTTTGTCTTTTCTTTAAACCATGGATTGCGATGTTGGTAGCCTTTGAGGTACCAAGGGGTGCTTTTTCACACCAAGGCTGAAATTGCCCCAGCTGGCAAACTTGTTTGTTTTCAAAAATAGTAAAATTACTACTCAATCATGACGTCAAGCGACGTCACGATACATAGTAAACTAACTAGACATGACACCAACAAGACAAATTGATACGCTTTGTTCTCTATTTGTTGTTTAACTTTACATGATTAATATGAGGGCAATACTTTATATGGCCTTTACGTACAAAACTTGTAGTCCTCGTATACCAAAAGAAAGTAACTAAATAAACTGAACAAAAGGGTTGGGAACTTTGAAAAATAATATCAATAAAAAAATACACTCCAACTTGAAATTTCAAAATCATGAAAAATCGATAAAAATCTGCGCTTTATTTAACAAATAAAGAAGCCTAAGCCGTGTATTACACTGTGATAAAACACGACGGGTATTTGAGAATAGCAAACAATGATGCAAGGCTGATACTACGTAGAAAGCTTAACGGGGCAACGACATTATAGAGTCCAAACTGAAAGCCAAATTGCAACCGTGGACAGCTGTTTCGACCTTGTTGGGTCTCATCAGCACGGCGTAGCAAGCTATGAAGTGATCAGCTGGTTGACTGACATCCATATACTCACTGAATGCAGATGGTGATGACCTCAGATAAAACTCAAATCCAAACCTTTGCAAATTGGCCAATGTCACATGCAGATCCTACGTAAACAGGCAGCATTTTCGTTTGCGGTCCTTTGCACCATTATGTTAAACTGGTATTTGAGAACACGAGGGAAATGTAGAAAACACGGCCACATTTTACGCACGCAAAACAATAAAACACGCTTTTTCTATGTTTTATTAAATCCATTTTGAAATCACTGGTTATCTTGTAATGTGATTGGTTCTCAGCGGTGCGATTTATTCACGAATCGCACTATCTTTTGCTCTAAACCACATCCTTTTCTCAGCCAATGACAATGGTACAGTAAAACAAAACAACCAATCAGATTTTAAGGCTTTTTGAAACTCACCAATCACATTGCAGGAAAATAAAAGACAAAAAAGCCATTGTTTGGCAAATATGGCAACTTGGTTCAATAAATATTGGTCCTGACCAAAATCTTGTTCCTGTATTTAGGCTATTAAATTGTGCGATTTTAAAATTGATGTAATAAAGTGGTAATTAAACTTCGGGTCGTGCAATTTTGGTCTGAAATCATACTTGCGATTTCAAATCGATTTTGAAATCACGCGTATGATTTCAGACCAAATTTCACTCCACTCAGTTCAATTATCATTATTTATACTCTGATAAAACATGGGTTTTTTGACCAGTCAGAGTGCGCGCAGGGTTCTATCTATATTATTATATCATACAAACTATAGATAAAAGATTCAAGAGAACCTCGTTTGATTTCTGTCTGTCCGTCGAGGTGCAAAGTGCGCAAATGGAGTGATGTCCTGGTGACGAGTTATGTCCATGCAATATGTCCGCGAGATTTCCACGTAACGTGTTGGACTCATGCCAAATTTCTTGAATAAAGTACTGTTTTTATATTGAGTGGGCGTTTTCTCCCGAATAGCTTTAATAAACCCTCGCCAAGCGTATGTTTTCCCATAAGAAGACTTTGGATAAGGACGATGTAGTAAGTTGCCTACAGTCACTGGGAAAAACATTAGCGCTTGCCCGCGAAATTTTAACTCAACGACTGAGGCAACATACTTATCTGTCAGCCACCAGTTGTGTATTTCGTGTGTGATTTCCATTGGAAATATATGGCTTACTGCCTTGGCGTGAAACGCATTAAATAGAGGGTCGAATAATATGGTGGGATTTGCAATGCAGGTTCTTTCAACAACCTTTTTATTGCAAGCTTTTCGTATTCTCCGTTGCAACGTTCTTGCCCCATCATGTCCCTCGTAGTCACCTACGCCTACAGCGGGCTCATAATCCAGAAGCCAGTCTTGAAAAACGCTGATTGGAGTGAGTCGCATCATTTCCGGAGTTGCTGTCTCACTGAACTTAAAAGTGATGTCATCATCAAGGAAGATATAGTAGAGGTAGTCAAGTCGTCTTTGCACTGCTTGGAAATAAAGCTTATTTCGACCAGAACCCCAGGTTGTTTCATTGTCAAACAAATAGGTGATATGTGGTGCGCTCTTCTCTAGGCATTCTGTCTTAAAACTCAAAACAATAACATCGCATTTACATTTCGAAGCATCGCTCAATTCCAGGGTTTGGATTAGACTTGGTGTAAGACATTGCTCAGTTTGTGTGAGATAAATAAAAGGCGGTGAGACCTTACTTATCATTGTGGATTCCGTGGCATTCACAACATGAGAACTTGCTGAGCTGATGGTCTCTCTGATTTGGTTATCTTGCACGTTCACTACCAGGGCGGAAGTAACAAACACACAGGTTAAAATGGCTGAAAACCTCTTGAGCGTTTGTCTTTTGTTGTTTAGCATGATAAAGGACTCTCTCAAGGCTTTCGCGTCTCTGGCAGAAGTCTGAGAATTGCGCGTCCTGTTTCCAACCCTTTACGTTAACGGTGAACAAAACGTATGTCAGCCAATAAGATGCTAATAGCACGGTCAATGTTAAGGTCTCAAGGCTTCGCGACTCTGACAGAAGTGTGACAGTTTTCCGGCAGTATCCAGCCCTTCAAGGTTAGCACTAAACTGAAAGGCATGATTAACTATTGCTTTCAACCAATGAGGTGTTAATACGAAGTTTAATGTAAACAAGTTTTCTTACCCATGGGCAAAATTAGATATGGCACAGTATCGAACAGTATTCAACAAAAACAATTCAATTTCTCTTCAAAACAAATAACTCACTCCAAACACAAAAGCAATATCCTTAATGATCAAAAAGGTGAAACGAGGAGAAGCCACTGCGTCACAAAATCTATTTTCCGCAATCAATTCCAGATATAATGGCTTAATACTTTACAAGCACGTATGCAAGGAAATTCATTGGTTATACGGCTCAAAGTACCTCTTTGAATCTTTTAAGGAAGAAGAACTATATAACTAATGTTTTCAGATCGATATTAATCTGTTTACGAAGAAATGGCCGGGTGTATTTTCACATCGCACAAAGGCATTATTCATGTATATATAATTATTTCGTACTCGTTAATTTACGATATCAAAACTGAGGTTATGGTAGAAGGGGCTCTGGTTTTGGAGTGGACTTGCATTGCACGAAAAATTTGGTTTCCTCTTTGCGGCAAAGGCTAAACCCGCAGCTAAACTGAGCGACTCTTTCATTTTTTAGAACACATTCAATAACGCGGCCTAGCTGAAACAGGTACTAACTTGGCGGGCACCAAAAGTTAGAGCAATATTGACGGACAAAGCAGTTCATACTGATTTCGTTACAGAATGCAACTAGCTACAGGCTTTACAAGCCTACAGTTTACAATTTATAGTTTCCATCTTACTACCAGACTCGTAAAAATGATATTGTCTTGTTACATTGAAACCTCAAGCACAACCCTTACACCACAAAATGAATATAACAAAACCTTGAAAACCCTTGCGCACCCGGGTCAAATATGATAAGAGAGCCGCATTCATCAAGAGCCGTCATCAACAGTCGTGATAAGTGGCTTGCCGTGTGTGAATTTTCGTGACTTTCGCTTCCTCATTAGTTGGTTGCCGTGAACCGCAGTTCGCAAACTATAAACTGAATAATTGATTTACCATTTTCTATTTAAGTAGCCATTATTTTTTATCCATCAGTCATAATATGTTTACGTAAGACTTGTCGATACCGGCCTCCTCGTAAAAATAAGCAAATTTCTGTATATAACTCAGATGCATCGATCGACCTTGTAGCTAACTGGTGACATCACGTTCCTGCGGTTATTCTTACTGTGATAAGCTTGTGTTGGACTTTTTATAACTTTCCGAGATTGCTTCTTAGTATATCTTGGTTTTGAGGAGACTATATTGCTGGTTAGCTCGAGTGGGTGTTGTTTATGTCTTTTGAGTCGTTGTTTGACGTCATTTGATGATGATCACAACATCCGCAACATTGACGAACTCGATCGGAGCTGCCAAACAATTTTGTAATTACTCCCGCCACAGATCTATTTTTGCTCACATTTTTCTCGTTAACAGCTTAAACTGCCCAACTCACACACACACACACAAAAAAAAAATTAACAACAGCATTAATATTATCTGTTAAATAAACTGACAAATATCAATATCCTAAACTTTAGGACAATATCCTAAACTTCAAAGAGCTTAATAAGTTGACCTAGAACAATAGCCTTCGAAAACAGCACCTCAATATCAACAAGACAGTAACCTATTATCGCATACATAACGCATCCTTAATTTCAACAGGAACATGTATGGTAATACAATAGCGATAGTTTGTGTTCAGGAAAATTGTTTAATGGTAAAAGCAATATTGTGACACCACTATATTCAGTTAGACTTGCAGTATATTTACGTTGAAAATAACTTTTAGTCCGTACGTAAATGAATCATTTGACAGTTAGATAGTCTGTTCTCAGTGTCTTCTATAAGCCTCTGTAAATACTAATTGTCGAGAAACCACCTCTATGATATTGTACAACACTCTGTCGGAAGTCAGCGACACTGATAACAGCTTAGTTTAGGCGCATAGGAATCTTTTCACAAGCACAGAGGCACGTTTTGTAAGTTTATATAGCATACACTGGCCTTTTAAATTACTCGTAGTTCAATGCTTTTGTGTTGTTTCATCGTGTAGTGCAGTAACATTCCACACGGGAGAGTGAGGTTAGGAGCCTGATATTCTCGCCGCAAAAACACTGGCAAACCTGAAGAGCTTTCTTTTAAAGGGACTCTTTCACGATAACACGCATGTTCGTCTTTGATTGACACTGGAAGGTTTTTAGCCAATAGTAATCGTACAACTCAGTACCACGTTCCGCCTGGGAACCCTGAAAGTGGAAGGAATATTGCTTCTGATTTATTTACTTGCTCTTCCAGGTGGAATGTTGCTGCCGACTGCACGACCAAATAGCACTAGTGTATGCTACAGAAACCGAGTGGTTGTCAATAGGCTGTAAACTGGTTTATAAGCGCCTAACCTAAGTCGTTACCAGTGTCACTTGCTTTAAATAGAGTGTTTAACTATCATTTAACATATTTTTCCTCAACATACTCCCACTATAAGACCGATGACTTGTAAATAAGTATTTTGAAACAGAAACTTATAGATCAAGCAATCCACCTGTGAAATGATTAATTTGCATCTCGACCAATTAAAATTGTTGTCAATGCAAATAACTCAAAGTAAAGTGTTTCCAAACGTTCTCTTTTATTATATAACCATTTTCCCCAACACAAGCTGTCGCTATTCGGTACCAAAGATGTTCCTGTTGAACTTAAAGACGTAATCTTCAAGTGATTTACCTGAGCGAATGTACTTAACTAAATGTATGGATTGAAAGGTTATTGTCTTGTGTTTCAGTGTTAATATTGTGTGCTGTTTTTGAGAGCTATTGTTTTAGGCCAAGTTTAGCTCTTTAAATTAAAGTTTACGATATTGATCTTTTTATTTAACAGCTATTTTAACAGAGTAGCCTTCTCTCTAATATCGTGGGTTATCAGTTTTTGTGTGAGTTCGGTGGTAGTTTGGGAGTCTTTATACGACAAAAGTTTGTGCAAACATGAATGAGTATTAAACAGAAATTCCTTAATAAACTGATTAATGCGCCAATAGCTGGGAAACATCGAGCTTCTCGGTGTTGCAACTTTTGTGATCATCGTCAAATGACGTCAAACAACGGCTCAAAAGACATAAACAACACTCACTCGAGCACAATAGCTGACAAACAATATAGTCTGCGCAAAACCAAAACATGCCCAGACGCAATCTACGAAAGTTATACAAAACCGAACACAAGCCTATCACAGTAAAACAAAAAAAACACAAAACAACAACAAGAAAGTGACCTCAACAATCATTATAACAAGGTATTTTTGGCAATATTGAATTGTTTTTGATTTCACTCCATATTGTTAAACATTTTCCTGCAATAAATATATCATCAAAGCCGATATGTGACTAATACAATTTGTCTATTTTTACATTTTCGAAAATTTAAGGTGACTCTAAACCCCCGTCGAAGAATTCTTTTAAACTTTGCAAAAAATTTCATCTTATCATGCTGATTACAATTCGATAATAAAAAATGGGTGTCACCGAGCTCGTTTTTGAGTTATAAGCGCTTTCAGCTAAAATTAAGGGCGTTTTTAGTAGGGCATATTGTTGCTATGGTAACATATTGTGCCGCAAAATTGACAGCAACTTGTTCACCAATGATTGGGCAGTTTTTTTGATGCCATGATTTTGGTACCAATCGATACAGAGTGGTTATAATGACCCGTCAAAGTCTAAGTCTTTCCAGCCACCTTAAAACACAAGCCCGCAAACACTTGTCATTTGAAGAGCGCGTCCTTATGTTTGACAGGAACATGTATGGTAATAGCGACAGCTTGTGTTGCATGAGGAAAAATGGTTATACAGTAAAAGCACAATTTTGGAAACACTATACTCTGAATTATTTGCATTGACACGAATGATTTAAATGGTCGAGATGCAAATTAACCATTTCACAGGTGGATTGTTCCACCTATAAGTTTCTGTATCAAAATACGAATTTTTTACAAGTCATCTCTCTGCGCGCAAGTGGGAGCATGTTGCTTAAAATATTGTAATTAAATCATAGTAAAACACTCTATTAAAAGCTAGCGACATTGGTAACGACTCAGGTTAGGCGCTTATAAACCAATTTCACAGCCTATAGACAACCGCTTAAGTTAGGCCCGTTTCAAACGTCGAACCTTACATGTGCCGAATCTAATGCAAATGAGAAAAATCTATTGTTTTCGCTCATTTGCATTAGATTCGGCACATGTAAAGTTCGGCGTTTGAAACGGGCCTAAGGTACTGCAGCTGATACACTGCTTTTTAATTCTTATCTTGAAAGAAGAAATAGAAGTAAAATATTGAACCTCGAGTAACATCTACTACGTCCATCAAAGTAAGGATTTAAAAAACCAGTGTATACTACAGAAACACACAAAAGGATCTATCTGCCTGTGAAAAGATTCCTTTGCCTGCTAAACTAAGCGTCATTAGCTTATGACAGAGTGCTGTGCAATGTGAATTAAACATATTTTTCCTGAATATGCTCTCACTATCAGGCATGACTTGTTAACAATTAGTATTTACAGAAGCTTACAAAAGACACAGAGAACAGACTATCCACCTGTGAAATGATTCATTTGCGTACGGACTAAAAGTTATTTTGAATGTAAATATACTGTAAGTCTAACTGAATATAGTGGTTTCACAATACTGTTTTAACTATTAACCACATGATTTTTCCGCAACACAAGCTATCGCTATTATATTATCATACATGTTCCTGTTAAAAGTAAGCATGTTCTCTGCAAGCGACATATGCTTCCTGAGCGAGTATTGATATTGTGGTGCTGTTTTGAGGGCTATTGTTTTAGGTCAACTTAAGTTCGTCAGTTCAGTAAAGTTTACGATATTGATTTGTTAGTTTAAAGTGGTTAATGTTTGTGTACCTTGGGTGGTAGTCAGTAGTCTTTTAACTTAACGAGGAAATTGGGAGCAAAACTACATCTAGTATGTGGAGTAATTAAACATTGTTTGGCTGCTTCGATCGAGTTCGTCAGATGTTGCGATCATCATCAAATGACGTCAAACAACGACTCAAAAGACATAAACAACACCCACTCAAGCTAAGTTTAGTCTCCGCAAAACTAAAATATACCCAGAAACAATCTCGGAAAGTTATATAAAACCCGAAACCGTCACAAGCCTATTACACTAGAAATAACCACAGGAAGTTGACGTCAGTACAATTCTACAAGGTCGATCGATATCTGACTTTTAATATTTGTCTATTTTTACTAGAAGGTCGGTTTTGGCGAGTCTTGCGCAAACACACCATGTATAAAGATAAGGGCTACTTAAATAGAAAACAGTTAAATAAACTGTTTAGTTTGCGAGATATTCACAGCAACGAACAAGAAATTAAAAGTCACGGAAATTCCCACAGGCCACTTATCACGACTCCCGGGGGGTACTCCCAGAACAACCGGAAGGGTACTCTCACAACAACGGGATGGGGTGGTTGGCCTGCTTCCCAAAACCCTTACCCACAGTTTAAGATCAAAATCTGTGATTTTCCCTACCCTATTTATGACCTGACAAAACTTTGATACCCTATTTGAGACCCGACCCTTGAATCAACACACTGTTTCAGACTGTATCATAATTAGTTACCTAGCTTAGACCCACGTTATAGTCATTGTGAAGGGCTTTTGTCGATGGTCTTATTGGTATGATGAAAAGTAACCTCTTCGAAAATTCAAGACAAGAGTGCAAAAACCATACTCTATTTAAATGGCCAAAATCGATAACCTATTTATGACCAAATCGACTAAAAAGCCATACACTTTGGGGTCGGACATAGATATAGCCCATTCATGACAGTACCCCTCCCCCCCCCCCCCCTTCCCCCGCTCCTCGGCCACGACTGCACGTGCACTACCGCGCTCTTGATGGATACGGCTTGACCCGGGCAAGGGTTTACAAAGTTTTGTTTTCATTTTCTGGTGTAAAGGTTGTGCTTGAGGTTTCAATGTATTATGCCAATATCATTTTTACGAGTCGGGTGGTCGGATGGAAACAATAAAAACTGAAGTAAATTGTAAAACCTTATTTTGTAATAAGCCTAGCTGCAAATTGTGACGAACTATGAACTGTTTTGTCCGTCGATATGGCTCTAACTTTTGATGCGGGTCAAATTATTGCCTCGCCTGCTTCAGCTAGGCGACATTGAAAGTGTTCTTAATTAATCACAGAGTCACTCACTTTAGCCGCGGCTCTAGCCTTTGATGCAAATGTGAAACCAAACTTTCGTGGAATGCAAGTCCACTCTCGCGAAAAGAGCCCTTCTACAATAGCCTCAGCTCCTGATATCGTAAATATGAAATAATTGTATATGCATGGTGTGTTTATGTGATGAAGTATATCGAAAATAAACGCGGCCGTTAACATCGATCTGAAAACATCAATATATCGTTCTATTTTCTTTCACTACTAGTTAAAAGAGGTAAATTTGGAACAACTTAAGAGTCGTATAAGCAATGCGTCCCATTGCATACGTGATTGTGACGTATTAAGCCATTATATCAGAAATTGGTTGCGGCCCGCAAAGTGCCTTCTCCTCGGTTCACCTTTTCCGATCATTAAGGATATTGCTTTTGTGTTTGGAGTGAGTTATTTGTTTTGAAGAGAAATTGAAATGTGTTTTTGTTGAATGCTGTTCGATACTGTGCCATATCAAATTTTGCCCTTATTGAGTAAGCCGACTTTTTTTGACCGTAAGACGACTTGAGTAAGACGACTTGTTTTGACGTATCAAGGCTCACTGACCTTATTGGTCGAAGAGCAACTAAGTTAAGTATATTTTGCAGTTTACCGTTTACTTAAGAGCTGAACACTGCCGGACAATTGTCAGACATCTGTCGGAGACGCGAAGCCTTGATGCCTTTGTATTGACCGGTGGTATTAACATCTTACTGGCTGACATTCAGTTTGAAGTTTACCGTTAACGTGAAGGGTTGGAAGCAGCACAATTCTCGCAGACTTCTGCCAGAGACGCGAAGCCTTGAGATAGACCTTTATCATGCTAACTAACAAGAGACAAACGCTCAAGTGGTGTTCAGCCGTTTTAACCTGTGTGTTTGTTACTTCCGCGGTGTTAGTGAACGTGCAAGATAACCAAATCAGAGAGACCACCAGCTCAGGAAACTCTAATGTTGTAAATATCACGGAATCCACAATGAAAAGTAATGTCTCACCGCCTTTTATTTATCTCACACAAACTAAGCAATGTCTTACACCAAGTCTAATCCAAACGCTGGAATTAAGCGATGCTTCGAAATGTCGATGCGATGTTATTGTTTTGAGTTTTAAGAGTGAATGCCTAGAAAAGAGCGCACCACATATCACCTATTTGTTTGACAATGAAACAACCTGGGGTTCTGGTCGAAATAAGCTTTATTTCCACGCAATGCAAAGAAGACTTGACTACCTCTACTATATCTTCCTTGATGATGACATCACTTTAGAGTTCAACAAGGCAGCAACTCCGGAAATGATGCGACTCACTCCAATCAGCGTTTTTCAAAACTGGCTTCTTTATTATGAGCCGGCTGTAGGCGTAGGTAATTTCGGTCAAAGACATGTTGAATCAAGAAGGCGCTATCGGAGAATACGAACGACTTGCAGAAACTACGTTGTTAACAAGGCCACGCTTGCAAATCCCACCAATTTATTCGGACCTCTGTTAAATGCGTTTCACAAAAAGGCAGTAAGCCACATATTTCCAATGGGTAGCCAACACGTAAAACGCTACTGGTGGATCATAGATAAGTATGTAACGTCAATCGTTGAGTTGAAATTTCGCGGACAAGCGCTGATGTTTTGTCCAGTGACTGTAGGGAGCTAACTATGTCGCCGTTATCCAAGAGGATAAGTCAAAGTCAAATCCAAGAGGTTGATAGCGGACATACTGCGTGAACATAACTCGTCAGACGAGGACCTCGCTCCATTTGCACAGGCTTTGCCTGCAGCCGAAGCCGGTCAGCTTCACTTGCAACGAGGATTCATTGCGGGGTCAGTATTTAACTACGCTCAACTGAAGATTACGAAGAGTAGATTTTCATAGAGTTTTCATGATTATGAAATTTTGACGGAATTGTTTTATTGTTATTTTTTTGATACAATTGTAGAAAGCGTTTAACCCTTTTATAATTTTATTTATTCAGTAATTATAGTTTATGTATGCGAGAACTACACATTTTTCTGAAGGTTCACAATTTTACATTTTGGATCGTTGAATGATTTTGATTTCTTTTTACTGATAGCTAATAGAATTCTTAACCTGGTTACGTCTTTATGTTTCCTAAGAACCTAAATTGTCCAAAACGAACTTGGACTTGCAAGTATATTAATAAACTAAAGCCTTGTACCAACCGGAAATTTAGTGGCTGGTGAAACAGAGTTCTCTTGTTCAATGGTCCATAAATTTGAACAACAAAATTAAAGAATATTGACTGATTCAATATTATAAGTTCTCACGTATATGTGGAATTTAATTTTATGCTATACGTTTGTATGTTGTTTACGCGCGAATGAAAGGCGTCAAGGTATAAGAAATATTTCTTCACAGACTATTGTTGTTGTTTTTTCCTATGTTTGTTTCCTTGACAAGTTACATACAAGAGAAAATGCGGGGACAGTCCCTCCATCCCTATTTTGATTCTCTTGGTTCAGAAGGTGCGAGAGGTGGGTAAATTGAGTTCCCTGGAGGGTACGGCTACACGTAGGCTATGAGTTCCTTAACAACTTTCTGTCCTTGTCGCTTATTAGTTCTGAACTACTGAGCCTGAAAGTTTGTATTTGGGAAAATTGGTACGATATTTCATTGTTCATGCGCTGGGAACTTGATTTTTTTTCTCAAGGCAACAGTACTAGAACAGTGGAATCCCGATTTCTCGAACCCTCATTTTTTCGAACCTCCCGATAACTCGAACCAAAAGTCTTTCCCTCTCCTCAGTCAAACACTGTAATTTTACCCCCGATTTCTCGAACTCTCCGATTTCTCGAACCAATTTGCGTTTCCCCTGGAGGTTAGAGAAATCGGGATGCCACTGTATATTAATTAACAGGCAAAGCTTTTCCTGAATTTTGAATTACACTAGTTTTACAAAACGTGGGAAAACTACCAAAGCTGGTTCGAAACCGATAAATAAAGGAAGCCAGGCTCTGCATATTTTCAAGAGTAAATGAGAAAGCGTTATTGCCTGTATCCATATTGTCGTATCTATAAATTTTGAAAACCTAGGGGAACTTCTAACCCGCCCTGAACTGTGCTTTAATTTCTTTCATTGGTATTTGCCATTTCAGGCGGACTTTCCCCTCTCCTCTTGCTCGTATCGGCAGTTCAATGGAGGGGTGCAGAAACAGCAGAAAAAGTTTCCGTGGGGTAGCGATCGTGTTGGACGGGTGCTAGCTAAGGGTGTTAAATCTTTTCAAGAAAATGTAGGGAAGTAGATTTCTTTTAATAAATATGGACGACCGCAAACTATTTGGTTGTCAGGGGATGTTGGGGCGGTGGTCTGGAGTTAGGTATGCGTCTGAATCAGTGCTAACAGTTTGTTCTCAGTAAACACGCCCCGAACGGACAAGATGGCGGTCTCTATGGACGATTTTCCATATATCCTTTCGCACCTTGAGAATAATAGCACAACACTCTCTTTAATAGTTAGATTATGACCCCCTGGGGGGAGTACTCCGTTATATATAGGTATGTGCAGGAGCCGATTACCGGTATGTGCGGTCCAAAAGGTACGGTTTTCTAGCTGTTTTGTAAGAAAGAGCTCCAAATGGTTAGCTAAAGTCACCAGCCACTATTTTGGCGAGGAACCCATCAAGCATTGTAGTTAGGGTATCGATTTTGGCTATTTTGGTCTCAAATAGAATATGGTTTTGTGCTCTAGTCTTGAATTGGGTGCGTTATTTTTAGAGGAAGCTACTTTTTCATCAATATCGCTAAGCTCTTTACAATGCCTTCCCAGAATGCCTTTGAGTCGGTCTGAACTAGGAAACAGGAGGCGAAACAGGGTGTTGAAGGGTCAGGTCTTAATAGGTTATGGAATGTTTTTGCGATCAGGTCATAAATAGGGGAGCACGAGTCGCAGATTTTGGTCTTACATATGGTAAGTGTTTTGGAAGTGGACCGCACACACCACCCCAGGGGCTTTTCGGTTTTACAATACAGTCACTAGAAAATTACAATAAAATACGATAAAAAAGCAATAAGTTAAGAGCTTAACAATTCACGTTGTTTATTCTTAATTCTCTTTGCTTTTGGAAATAAAAACAGATTCAAAATAATTCCATAACGAAACTTAATGATATAAAAAGGTCCGTTTGTCCTGTAGCGCTCTAGAAATCGAACTTATAATCAACATAATTGCTAATGAGTGTTGCACTATTGTTAAACATATTTTCCGCAACAAGCTCCCGCTAGCCTGCGAAGCAAGTTTCCATACTAAGGCTAGCTCCCTCCCTCAGACATGACTGTGTTGATAATTTCTTTTGGGTGAGCGTTTTCCTCTGAACGATATCATTAACAAACTCTCGCCAAACTTTTGCAGTTCCATAAGACGACTGTAGATAGTGAGTAGTCTAACAGTATGTGGGTGTTAACAAAATGGCGATCGCTTCTTTGCGTTTTTGAAGAGCCTGAGAAGACGATTTAGATAAAGTTTTGAAAACTATTATATTATCCCTTCTCGATTTCTTTGCGTGGTAGAAAATCCCGAACTTATAATCTAATTGTTAAATAGCACATTAGTAGCTCAGCCAATCAGATTGCAGCGTTTGCATTACTATACTAGAAGAATTCTATACTGTCACTATAATTCGTCTTTCATTCACACTGAAAGGTTTTAACCAATAGAAATCGTGTAACTCATTACCACGTCCCTTCCGGGATAGTTTGCTGTTTCTCGTCCCAGGCTATATAACAATCTTTGGAAACGTCTTTTTCCCGTCTTAGACCCTTTGTATGGAATAAGCCGCTTAGTATACCCCTTTTTGAAAACTTCAAATTTCTCTATCCACTATTTTCAGTTTGAAAATTCCTTTAATTTTATCACAAACCGGAGGCTACACGAACATGTTTAAAAACGCGGCCATTTTTTCGAGGTTTGTTTTGGTGTTCAGGCCGCATGCGTTTGCGCGCGCTATGACATTCAGCGCATGCGCCGACGTTGTTCAGCCTGACGACAATATAATGTCCTTGGATGAATTTCCCGGGGCGGACTTTCACGAAAAATGACGGGGAAACTCGTCAGAAATTTGGAAAAGAACCCCCTAAGACGTACCAAGGTCGTGGGAGTGGCTTGAAAATGTGTCGGTTCACCCCTAAGAAGTACCAATTCTAACTTGGCCGTGGCACATAAACTGGATGCGGCACTCTTATATTGATGAGTTGTGAATTCCCGATGTAAATGAGACAAAATATTAAAAGTTAGTCGATTATCAAATATTTCCTGTCATATTGCTTTCGGCGCAATACCTTAAAAGGTATCGAAAACGCTACTTCTGTGGACTTTTTGAGGCTGAACGCTCTAAGAGGCACCAAAACCGCGCTTTTTTAACCCCTTAAAGATACGATGAGCATGCCGCCTTTTTTATGTGGGTGTACCCCCTCAGGGATTAATTGGCTGTTCCAGTGTCCAATAACATATATCTGCGGGCGGTTAGTGTGTCGTTCGAGACTAACGCTAATGACTTAATCACTGTAATATGAAGATTCTAAACTTATGATGGCTTACGTCACAGTACCTCGTTAGATTGTAAACATTTTCGTTGTGAGCGGAAGCAGATCGAGAAGCCAAAGGGGAACTACACATTTGATATTTAAGACCTTGTTTCTGCTTTGTAATTATTACTTATGAGAACGTCCATTTTTCTTAGATTTCGAACGCATTCCTCCTCACGTACACTACTGAATAAAATGGAACTGTGATAAGCTTGTGTTTGAAACCGATGGTGTTAAAGGACCGTGAACAACGAAACAGTCAGGAATAAAATTTGTCAGCATGAACTCAAAGACACATCTTCATCATTTGTAACAGGAAGGTGTTTTTATGTTTTTGAAAACGCCATGCGTACGTGTTAAGACTCGTATGTATGGCATTTTCAAGTCTTATATCGAATATTCATGTCCTGTAGCAGCTGGTATTGAGCACTTTCGTGAACTCAATGCTCCAAAATTCTGACTTCTTCAGAGGAAACATTGGACACAGTGGAACAAGGGAAGTACTAAGCTATGGGACAGTGGACAGCCCAAAAAAGTCATACTTTTTATCGATATGTTAGAGTAAACTACAAGCGTGTACAAGCAAAGATAATATGCGTACCCCATGATTTCCCTGTTGATTTTTCTATATTACACGCTAAAAACCTAATAATAGAGACTTTTAGATCCACGTTTTACTGTGAACGGTGAACTAAGGGTCACGTGACCAGAGCCAGAGTTGACTCGACTCGCGTTTGAACACCAAGCGGAAAGTTTTGACGTAAGTCATTTACCTCAACCCCGCAACTTTAATTTTATTTTATTCTTTTGCCTTGAATTTTATTTTGTGCCACGTAAAATTGCTGAACTTTTGTCTCCAAATTGGTTATAGTTTTTGGGCAAAGAAACAATTACCTAGCCTTTTGTTGTTGTTTGTAGAAAAGCACTTGATCCTAAGTGGCATGGAAATCCAATGTGGCATGCTTAATTTCTTTAGGAAACTACACATGCTAGCAAGTATACCATTTTTTCCGAAAGTTGGCGATTTGTTTTCAATTCTATTGACTCCAGTTTACTCCAATCAAAATCGACCAACATCTGAACGACAAACGTCTAACCCCAAACTGCAGTTAGACGTTTGCGGTTAACTTGGATCTACTGCAGGTCCCTAACAATAATAAATCACCGCGCGCTAAATGCCTTCCTTTCTTAGTACGGTCGCTATGGTAACTTCAAGCCGCCTAATAAAAAAAATACAAGCCGACATATCTCCTGACGTCCTCTAGGGAAAAGCGTGAAGGAAAAAGGCATATGAGCCCGGTTGACTGGGCTACCCAGTTACCAGGATCTTGCCTCACTCCTATTTCTTTTACAAAAATGTCGATGTGTTCATATGAGAAGGCAGGCCTGAGGTCCGTTTCTCGAAAGCCCCGGAAACTTTTCGGGCCCGTAAAGCCATTTTTAGTTCATCTGTATCTGAAAACGGAGAAGTGTATAGGCCTGAAATTTATTTTGTAAAGAGAACCTCTGTTCATATTAATAATACGTGAATAAAACAGCTCTGTAATCATAAGCTTTGGGATTTTGCTATGGCTTTCCGGGTGCGAAAACTTTTCGGGACCTTCGAAAAACGGGCCCCAGCCCGGTTACCGAGACACCGAGATCTCGGTAACTGGGATGCAAAATATTTCATATGAATACTTCCCGGGACAATTTTCTTTTTGACAACTTGTAGCTTCGCTTTCGCAATAGAGCTGCCAGAGGTATCCTTTTTGCCTGGTGTGTATTTTCCTACGATAGTCTCGAACGATACAACTTTATGTAAATGAATTTCATCCCGATAGACCAGGCTGAAATTTCTCATATGAACAGACAACAAAATTCATTCCAGTAACTGAACCAGCAAGGTTACCGGGCTCATATGAATCGGTTCTTAGTCAGGTAAGATGGAAATCACTGCGAATCAATCCCCCCCCCCCCCCTCCCCAACCACTAAGAGATAAAATATAGGGTCATCGCGATTGCAAGAAAAGAAATTAAACATTGATTGTATTTAATTTTCTTTTTTAATAGAAATGTACTGTATTTCTACAGCTCGTACTCCAGTCACGTCAAACAAGCTCAAAGCCTCAAGGCGAGAAAGGGAAAAGTTATTTACAATATTTTCTTTTACTTTTCTAACTATACACACATATTTGTTATTTTTTAGAAATCTACTTTCACTTCCAAAAGGAACGTTAAAAACCTACACTTTCTCTTTCTCTCTCGTTAGAAATATATTTATAAAGAATATATAATTATAAATTTACCAGACGCTTCTGAACGGGGCGGTTTTAAAATGACTGCTTATCATTTCTCGAGCTCTGATTGGACATAAAAAGGACAGAAAATGATCAATTTGAGTTGGAAACTATCGCAAGTTCTTCGAGTGTTGAGCCATAAATTGTTTATCTTGTTTCGTGGTGGTTGAGCCATAACTTGTTCAACCAGTTTCGTGGTGCGCAAGTCTTCTCAAAACCACCCTGTCAGAAGAGAACTTAAGATTTGCATCTCGCAGAACACACACTGCGCCCGCCTGTAACAGCTCAAAGTGAAATAATGGAATATCTTCCAACATTTTGAGTGTCTGCCTGAACCAGAGGTTCCGTGTTTTCAAGGGAGTCAGTAGGCAGGCCGCTTTCTAATGGCGGCAGCATCCCGCATATCTGAGCACGTTTATAGGAAGATGTTCGAAAAACTTGTTTATGTGGATTTTGTTTGTAAGAAGGAGTGCGCCGTAGCGGATTGTGTCTTGCGTCGATGTGAAGTTGTTGGAGTTGATGGTGCAAAGGAAGGGGATACGGAGCCTGATTATCCGGTTGAAAACTAGTTTTTTGTTCGACAACCGGCTCCATTCTCCCGCCAGTTCTTTCCAGTTCATTGACAGCCATGAGCTCTTCATAGTGTTTTTGCAGTTCTTCGCGCATTTGTTCGTAGACAAAGTGTTGTTTGTATTCAGAGTGAACCACCTGTTGGTCCGTAAGCTCAGAGGGCGATAGAGATTTTTGGTACTGTTCTTGTAGTTTCTGATGTTCCTGTTGCAGTTTTCTTATTCTATTGTGACTTGTAGCACAATCATGGTGCCCATTTGGGGCTGTTCAAATAAATATATCAATATCTTGGTCAGCAAATGACGGATTGTTTCCAAACTTGACCTTTTTGTGCTACAATGATTGTAGTTCAATAAAACATCACTATATTGTCATTTGAAATAATTTAAGAGTGGAAAAATATTGAAGTTGACTGTAAATATACCCATATTTTCGGTGTAACGCGTAACATCTCATTTGCATAAATACAGAAATAAAGTTAAATTTTGTGTTCAAAACAATAACAATTTGAGACTTCCATTATATCTATTTATTGAGTAGGGCTGAAGTACACTGTGTGCAAAGTGACAGCATTCAATGTCCGTTTTTAAAACAACAGGAATAAAAACTTGAATTCTAGTTGCTGTTGTGTGCTTGTGTAACGCTGGAGATCCCACAGAGCTTCGTATCATACAAGTGCGGGTCTAGCAACTTGAACGCGGACCTAGAAATAAAGTTGATTAGTGTGAGTGAGGTTCATAGACTTATTTATCCTCTTGTAAAGAAATTTCTTCAAAATAAGCAATAGCAAAGACGAAATTAATGATTTTCCAATTCGGAAACGATGTTGTTGTCAATAAGAATCAACGAAAATGAAATACTACTCACCCAGTTAACCGCGCGTATCACAGCTTCCAGGTCACCTTGGCCGCTGAGACATCTCCACAACACAGTTCACGTATTCAAATACAAATCCGCAAAGTTTCACAGCCTTATGTACAATACAACCGAAGATATTTGAAATAAACTAAATCGGAAACCTATATTCACTCTCGCCTTGTATTTATCTAAGTGTAACGATCAAATTTCAAACCCGCTCTGCACAGAAAACTGCACAAAACCTTTGCACAAAACGAAGCTCTCAAACGGCTAATGAGAAATAAACATCGAAGGGATCCTTTGTGACCTCTCCTCTGTATATGCGGGGTGTTCTGTGGACAATTCAGGGTCTGAAACACGTGCTGGATCGCGTCTGAAACATGAAAACACGTGCTGGATCGCCTCTGAAACATGAAAACACGTGCTGGATCGCCCACTTCAATTCTTACGACCCACGCGATTTCACAAGAACAGAGCGGAAACAAAAGCGTTCTTCAAAGATGAATAGCAAAAAGGAAAGCTCTTCGAGTGCTGAAAAGATGAAGAAGTGGAGAGAAAAAAAGATAGAGAAAAAGAAAGAAGCTGACAGAAAGTATTACGAACGAAATCGTGAGTGCAAAATTGCGGACGTCAAAGAGTACAAGCGTAAAACCGGGAAGACGAAAGCCGTTGGCGTGACACGGCGGTCTCAACAGTTAAAACAAAACCAACTAGCGGCTAAAAAGAAAAAAAAGGAAAAGAAAGCTGTAGATGAGGAAAGAAGAGAAAAAATTCGGCAGCAAACTCGAGAAAGGGTGAGACGATTACGAGAGAAACGAAGGGAAGAAATTCGCCAAAGTTCGGATGATGATACTGCCAATCCTTCGACGCCCACATTCCAAAACAGGATGGCCAAGACACGGGCACTGAAGAAAACATTTGAAGCTCTGCCAAAATCTCCTGAAAAAAAGGCAGAACTTCTTGAAGCTATTTCATCTAGTCCACGGACAAGAAAAATCCTTCAGAAGAAAGGCGTAATAAAATCGCCCGAAGAAATGAAAGAAACTGCGGCACTTCGAGCTCTCGCAGCGGATATTGCGGAAGGAGCAGACCATGTTAAAAAAAGCCGCTCAAAGGACAAGCAAGCTGCATATTCTGCATTGAAACATCTTGCCTTTGGCCAAAATGTTGGTAAATCAAGGGCAAAAAAGACGCTTTCTACCCTGGTAAATGTGGGGCGTAAGAGCGTGAGAAAGGCCGTCAAAGAGAGGCAAAAGATATTATCGGGGGAAAAAAAGAGTTGGCTTTATCTTGAGCGGAAAACAAGAGGCGATGCAATTAGCCAGGAAGATAAACAGCTTGTCTTCAATTACTGGACGTATGAAGCCAGCAGACCGACAGGAGATAAAAAAGATGTTCTGAGAAAAAGAACCGGAAAAAAAGAATACATTGAGCATGCCAAGCACGTCCTCGAAAAAACACAAACAGAAGCGTTTTTGGAATTCCAGGCTATTCACCCTGATGTGAAAATAAAGCAGCGGAAGTTTGAATCCTTGAAGCCCTTTTTCATCCGTGCTGCAAAAGAAAAGGACCGAAGGTCATGTCTTTGTAGAAAGCATGTTGAAACACAAATTGTTTTTAAGGACTGCTTGAAATTCTGGAAAAATGCATGTAGAAAAAGTGGAAGAAATGATGTGTCAATTCCCTCTACTTTAACTGAAGCAGCTGATCTTACTTTGTGTGAAAAACAAAATGACCAGCCCTATCACAAACTGAAATGCCTTAATAGGGATTGTGACCAGTGTGGTGTGGACAAGTTTGTACTGCTAACAGAAGAGCTCTCCGAAGACACAGGAACAAGTGATTTGGAAACACTATGCCTATGTGGGAACTGGAAAGTTTTTGGCAAATGGGCAAGAAAAGAAAAAAATTGCTCTGATCACAAAGCAAACACCACCAAGTGAATTGCTTCAATATTTTGCAGACCTCCTGAAAGAATATCCGTACCATTCATTTATGGCAAAGTGGCAGAGAGAGCAAATGGACAACCTAATTGAACACCTTCCACTCAATGAGGTAGTTTGTGTTCACGACTATTCGGAAGGATACAGCTGCAGGCAACAGGACGAGCTTCAGTCGGAGTACTTTGATGTGGCTAAAGTCTCCCTTCACATCACCATCCTGTATCGTCATGCAGTGGAATTTGTAGATGGAAAGACAAGCACAGAAGAGGATCCACAGATAATAAAGGAGCACCTGTTTGTGATCTCTGATGATGAAGTCCAAGACTTCCACTCAGTGCACAAGGCGCAGGAACTGGTGAAGGGTTACTTGGAAGAGCAGCTGCAAATCAAGGTCAACAAACTACACGAGTTCACAGATGGGTGTGCTGCCCAGTACAAGTCACGGCATTGTATTGGAGATCTTTCGTGCTGTCTTTTCGACTATGGGTTCCAAATTCAGAGAAGTTACTTTGAGACCTCGCATGCCAAAGGTGAGCAAGATGCTGCTGGAGCTAATATCAAACAGAAGGTGAGTCAGGCAGTGCTGAGAAAAACAGCAGTGATCAGGAATGCCAAGGACATGACCGATTTCCTTACGGAGAACTTTTCCACTCCATCAGCATCTTCATTTGCTTCACGAACCAAAGCCGTGGGACTTGCTCGGAGGGTCTTCTTTTATGTGCCTACAGAAGGTGAGGACGCTGTGGTGAGACGAAGACCAGACAGAAGTTTTAAAACACTCAAAGGCATCCGAAAGCTTCACTGTGTCAAGACAACTGCAGAGCAGGGAAGGGTATTTGTTCGGAACCGCACTTGTTACTGCATTGACTGCATCAGTGGTGATGAGGGGAATTGCAGCAACAAGGAGTGGATGGACGACTGGAAGGAGGTCAGACTAGAAAGGGAGTCATCTATTGCTACAACCAGGCAAGCAGCTGAGGAGACTGAAGCAACCCTTGGTGACACTGCAGTCAGAATTGCAGATTTGGCTGCTAAAGGTAGTGTAGTTGCCATTGCAGCAGCAGATGATCCTGACTTTGAATACTACCTATTAAAAGTCACAAGCAATGGATTGGAAGAACTGGAGGAGGCAACCACAGATGACTATGGCTGTACTTTTCCCAGAGGATCAGTTGGGTTAAGAGGCAACTTTTTCATCAGGGACAACATTATTGACATGACGTACAAACTTGACGAAAAAAAAAGTGCATTTGTTCTTGCCGGCACTGTGCGACATGTGTGTGGAGAACTAAAGAGAAAGAGAAACAACATTTACAAAGTCCCTATGGATGTCAATGAAGAAATTATTGCTTCTTTGTAACTCTAGATAGTGTTCAAATATATTTATATATTGTATTTTAGTCATTATAGCCAGTAAAATCATGTGAGAGAGTCAAATGCCACGCCCACAAAGGATTGTGGGTATTTAATAAATTCGCTTTAGAAACCTTATAAACATCACAAAACTCACTAAAATTGCTTTTATGATGTTAACTAGCTTATATGTAGCAAATAATAATATTTTCGCGCACTTGCCGCATTTTCATAAAAATGCCCTATGTTACACAAATGGGCACCATGATTGTGCTACAAGTCTGTGCGTTGTTGCCACCCGCAAGTTCTGTTGAAAAGCGAGCGCCACGGCATTGCCGTCCGATGCACGCCGTCCAAGCGGCACATGAAAATTTGATCTGGGATCGTGCAGGTGTAGTCCTGAGCCTCGGTGTAACATGAATTGTGAGCTGGACGCCGAGGAGCCATTAGTTGGCCCGCAGTGTGAAACCACAATAGCTGGTTTCATTTGAACCGTGGGTATGTTCGATTCTTCGAGCACTTCCTCCGAGCTGCCGCGCGCCAGTCTCAGTGGATGATGCGCAGGCACAACTAACGGTTCCTTTGGCATAGTATGAACGGTATGCCGCCTAACTTTCGGCTTTTCGTCGTCAGTGTCCTCGCTTTCCATGTTTTCTACCGCAGAAGAGTCTGTTTCTCTACTAACACTGTTGTCTAATGATAGCGCCGGCCCTATCATTTGACGCGGCGAGATCGACCGCGCCTTGAGTCCGGGCTCTCGTACCGGTGACAGTTCTTTCACGCACTCCGTGGCGATTTCCCGCCTTATTTCAGGCGGCGTGGGAATGCGCTCATGTAGTTCATTGATGGCGTATTGTAAAGGAATGTAAGGTCGAGCTGGTTGTGCTGGGACCGTGCGCTGCGCTGCACGACTGGGTACCACAACAACATTATTCCTACTCCCTCGTACAACAGCGGCCTCCGCGATCCCACTAGGCCGACGAAGCCTGGTCTCTAGTTGAGTTTGCAGAGGGTAACTGGCCCTGTGCTGTCGCAACCGATCCACAAGTAAGAAATAAATAGCAGTGTGATGGTCATACGCGTTCTCAGCCAGAGCCTACAAAGGAACAATGTATCAGTTAGAATCCGTGGAAACCATCCATCTTCAAATCATCTCTTATCAGAACACACTAGAGCAGCACAGGGGTTCAAACTAAATCAAAATTCTCCCTTGATTTCAACACGATTCGTCCACTATACCATTGGGAAAAATCATAATAAATGTCTTAATTTCTAAAAGAGTTTCATGTCTCAAAAAAGAGGTTCTTGTCTCGTTTCTCGTGCCATGACTGTCCCGTCCCGTCCCGAATGACTGTCCTGTCATTCGGAAGGGGAATCCCGTCTCGCCCCTAAGCATAAAGGTTTTTTTTCCCCATAGAGAAAAGTAAGAATGGATTCTTACCGTTTTCGTTCTTTCGATATCAATGCCAAGTCCGTGCATGAGCTCGAGCGCTTGTTCGTTGTACTCATCCAGAATTTTATCTCCCTCCAAATTTCCTTGGTCGTTGTATGAGAGAATAGTTTTAACAGCGGGATCGGCTTGCATCCATTTGTGTTTCTTGATCTGTTCGATGGTGTACCGCTGGTTTGGGTCTTTGACAAGCATGTGTCGGATCAAGTGCTCGCATTCTGTGGAGGAAATGAGAACTAGACATTACAATTGTCCAAGCTAAACATGAAATTATTTGCGGCTACAATAAATTTGATATAGCTGGGAACTCCTAGAAAGCACCTTTATGAGCAAACAACAAAGAAAGAGCCAAAACAATAGCAACAACCGATACGAGAACGAGGAGAAATCTTCGTAGCGCCCGAAGTGTATCCGAATGTCAATATCCACCAATCACAAAATAGAGCGAGCACTCGGTAACATGTCACATGGTTGCTTAGCAACATAAGACACGTGGGTTCAATACCGATCGAAAAGGACTGTTTGAAAATGTTTGGGTTGTTCCGCCTTTTTACGAGATCTTTTTGTTGTTATTTTGCCTAAAGTTCTCGCTGTGTGAGTATCAAACTATTCGTCCCGAAGTTTCAATTCATCTCCTTGCCGTTAGTAACAGTGTAACAGCGAAAACAGGTAAGTTTGATTAGCGTGTCGTCTTCATTTTGTTGTACAATACGACCGACATTTTTTGTCAAAAACAAGACGCAATCTTATGAAGCTTTTGTAAAATAAATAAATAAATAAAAATGTGTCCTATATTTGTAGTTAAGCTTGCCTGTGGACATGAAGAATGGAATTCTGAATCTTCCTTCCAACACTCTGTCTCGAAGGGCTGGGAGAGTTCCACCATCAAATGGCAACGCACGGCAGATAAGTACGTACAGAACAACACCCAAGCTCTGTCAAAATCAATACAGTTTGATTGTTTAGTTTATGATGATTTTCAATATTCTCTAATCAACACTGTCAAGCCAAGACAAAGCCAACAGTGTCGAGAATTTAACGAACTGGTCATTTATGGTACAAGCTATGTTGGGTTGACATTAAGTACTTCTCGTAACACCTACCCAAATGTCCAACTGTGGACCATGATAGAGTTTTCCTTCAAAGACCTCTGGGGCAGCATAAGGGGGACTGCCACACCATGTGTTTAGAGGACTCCCTGGGGTGTAGTAGTTTCCAAAACCAAAGTCTGAAAGACAAAGGTCACAGATAATTAATAATATTTTCCTTGGAAACCTATACAAGCCGTACAGTGCTACTAAGAAGTTAGTTGTTATTACACTAGTCTGATCTACTGGACTAGCTCAATTTCCAAGATCTTACATCTTCACTCAGTTTTGTTGCAAAAATTTTGTTATGTCCATATGAGACAGGCTACCGAGATCGTAGGTGACCCAAGCATAATATACATGTAAGAGTTTCTATGGATATAAGGAACTGAAAAAATCCCCTGCACTGTCTCTTACTACACAGCAGGGTAAATAATAATAATTCGGTCAAATCAGTCATTTACAAGTTAACATCCCAGGATGAGTAGAAATGGCACCAAACAATGTTTAGACATCTTTAGTTGGTGAATTTCTCATACATTGAACAATTTCAGCTCCTAATCTCCCTACAAAATCTTATAATGCTTGAGTCATCTACTGTATGCCAAGATTTCAGTAACTGGGTGACATATGACAGCTACAACTAACACTAAATTAATTTCATGCTATTCTTTCACCCATCTTACCTGCGATTTTTATGTTCAAACTCTGGTCTAGAAGAAGATTTTCAGCCTGTAACAAAGGTGTAACAAAGAGATAATTAGATACTTGTTTGTATGGTTTTTATTTTATTAACACATGTATAAATTTTCAAAACATGTTTGGCAAGGTACAGTAACAAGATATGTACATGTAGACTGCATATGTACATATCGTGTTGTCAAATAGCATCCCATAGAAACACTTTTCACTATGAAAATAGTGCAGGTGTGTTCACTATTGCAGTGATCACAATGGAATCTACCATACACCATACATAAGGTATGTGTAGTTTGAATCTAAGCAAAGCAAACTAACAAACAAAAAACGTCATTTAAGCTTTGAGGCCAATAGTGCAGAAGAAGACAGAATTCACTTTGACAAGTGAGATTTAAACCGACAATGAAAGCAAAGTCCAAGTTGTTTTCATTTTACTGTAGTTACACAGATTTGATATATGCAAAAAAAGTGTGAATTATAGAACCAGGAAATGAATTGCATTCTGGAAATGGACACAACATAAACAATTTAACTGTAGAAGCAACATGTAAATATGCTTTATTTTAACAACAAGAATGTACCTTCAAGTCCCGATGCACCACATGCCTTTTGTGACAATACTCCACTGCACTTAAAATCTGTGCAAACTTTTTCCGTGCCTCTTTCTCAGGCAGGGCACCATGTGACAAATAATCTGCAAGTCAAGCATGAAGATTGATTAGTTATTTGACCACATGTCTGGTTCTGGCCCATGAATATAATACTAGTAATAACCACAGGTTAGGAAGTGCGGGCGAGGGCTATGCATGATTTGTTTCAATGAGGTTAACGAATTCATTGTGAAACAGTGGCGTTGTGTTCTTTTTCCATTTTGGGCATTTATATTTGCAGGGCAATAAAGGGGTTGCATAGTGTGGGTGATTGTTTTCCCCAAAACGAGACAAGGGGACCTAAGAGTGGTTTTACTGACCTTGTGAAACAGTAACACCAGTTTGATTATACACTAGTTCTATTTTGTGTTGGGTTTGACAAAATGGTTATTTTTTCACGTTGTAAATAAAAACACTGTTGATTATAAAATAAACATATTGATTTAGTCAAGGTCATTTGATGTAACCCGACAACAACAGACACGGACAGGAAACGTTCCGATCACAAGTTCACACGCTCGATTTTGATTGGACGGCGCGCCAGCTATGCATGAGCTGCACGTGATTCTTCGACGAAATAGACGTCGTCCACGTGATAAAATTGTGTTGTGCGCATTCCAATTTATGGACCTCCACTTCTGCATGAACTGCACGTGATTCTTGACATTCTTAGCTTCAAGAAGGCGAAATTTACATATTATTTGACCCTTCAACTACATTAAAGATCATTGACTATGGAAGGTGAAACAGCTATGCTTTGGTGAGAATTGTCTTCTGCTTGGTGTTGGTTTCTAGCGGTCAGAACGCCTGTGCTCAAATTACTGCTGCTTCGTGTTTGTCTCGCGTGGTCAAAGCGCCTGTGCTAAAATTACGTCCTTTCATTTCATTGGTTCTTAGTGTCCTTAAGGACAAATATTTGGAAGGACGACTTTTTTTGCTAAATTCGAGTCACTGCAAGGCTATATAGCTGCCGCGCATGCGTTTGAAACCAATGTTGAGATTAGGATTGCGGGCTCCGCTGGTCGCCCGCAATTAATCTAGAAAGCGAAGGAAATAGGAAAAATCTTCATACAACTAATCTGAATCTAGATTTGTTCTACATCAAGAATTTAACAAAACTTGAAACAGATGCATGTAACTGAACACAAATAGATGTCAGTAATATTCCGTACACATAAACTTATAAGTTAACAAAGTTCAAATTCCCCTTGGAATGTGTACACTGGCTGTCACTATTAACAGTTTCTGGATGAAAATTTACCATAAATTGATTTTCTTAGCAAAACCAGCTCTATATTTTGGAACGGGAAGAAGCAGACTTAATGGAAAATTTCACTAAATTAAACATATATACATTAGAATCATCTTTTGGCAGATAGAAATATACAATGATTTTGAAGAAAAAACAGAAGCTTTAAGAGAGTTTGAAAGATAACATCACATTCTTTTAACAATATATATATATTACAGTGCAACGACTCTAACCAAGGTCGGCCAACAAAATTTTCTACCATTTTCCAACAAATTATCCAGTATGACCACTAATCTGTTGTCTTTGTATTGTACAGCTTGATTATCTGGATAATCTGTTGGAAAACTATTGTTAACCTCTATGATTTCTATTTGTTAACCTTGTGGAAACTTTTGTCGGGTGGCCTTGGTTGAAGTAGTCACATTGTAATGAATATCATTGATTTTAACCGCCAAAATGATATTATTTATCACAAAAAATTTACAAGATTTTAGTGTATTTGAAACTGTTTTAAAAATTATGAAGCAACTAAAAGAAAAGACTGTGTATTTAACAGTAAAGGTGACAAAATGCACCCTTAGAGTTGAATTCAAAATAAACTTTTCGCCATATGTACATTGACTGACAAAAACTGTTCCGCACAATTAAATAACAAGGCAACATTACAATTTTTTAATCACTGAGTGATTATTTGCATTTGTCAAGAACCAATGAAAATTATGTTATCACAACAGCATTTAACATTTAAAGCAATGAAAAGACTTAAATAAACAGTTGAGTTAAAAACTTTAAGCAAATTTAATGAAGGTAAAGCAGTTTTTGATATCCTCCAACTGTGATAATATAACAGATTTTGAGGAAGATAATCAGACTTGGTATTAACATTGACCTTTCTAGTTTTTTTCAAAGTCAATTCTGTGCGATCTTTGGATTTGTAATCAATTCATTACAACGATTCCATATAGGATGCAAAGAGAAAAATAACTTGACTCGGTAAAAATACTTCAAAAATAATCAGATAAGAATCGTGAACTATTGCTTCTCTCAAAATGTACCAGAATTTTCCATGTAAATTGTACTTAATTACATAATAGCTTTATTAAAAAGTAGTCCCCCATTTTCCATGAAAATAATTCGCAAAATGCAAAAATTCAAAGGAAATGAGCTTAAATCAGACGACAACAACAAAACCCAAAGGGAAACATATACAATATGCATCAGAGAAATTTAAGAGGGCCTCCGGAACTTAAACCTATTGGAAACTAGAAACACATCCAGTCGAACCAAAATCTTGAGAATTTGAAGGATGTTTCAATCAAAGACCCTTTGACTAAGTAACCAACGTTTGTTTTCATTAGAACTGCTGTCATTTGTATCTTCTCGCTTCGATGCATTACCGGTGAACAGGCGCCATGTTGGCAAAATGGAATATTTTTAGCTTTATGCTGGCAGCCGGCATAAAATGAAACCTAAAAGCAAAACATCGAACGATTGAAAATCGATAAAACGAATAAGAAAAGAGACGTGTTGATAAATGTGATATTTCATAGTGTACCCAAACTAATACGTCACGCATACCAAGATATGGGTGAATATTGACTGAGCCGCAAAATAGCAGAACTCGAATTCACCGGAAAGCACACGGCCTCTCGATGTTTCGCCGAATTCCGAAGCCTCTATTCCTAGTATTTATTTCAGAGAATACTTCTAAACCCGAAGAACAGAAAGAGTATAGTTCGACTGAATGATTAATCGCCGAGGAACAAGGAATAACATAACGGACGGAATACAATCACGCTTTCCTACAAATTATCAATCAATAGCGATATTAGCATAAGGGGGTCTTTAAAAACATGACACTTACTGAACATTTCTCCGTTGCTGGCGTACTCCGTGACAAGATACAGCATACTTTTCGTTTCCATTACCTTTCAAATACAAAGAGGAAATTTAGCTTTGCAAATCGAGTCGGTGAAATAACCATGATATAAAAGGGCTTAAAGCTATGTGACAAATGAGGCCTTTGCTGTTACTAATACAATGCAGCGGTGAAAATTCGCCGATGCATTCAAGCGCTGCGAAAGACACTTCTGTTATAGAATACAGTGAGTGCATTGTGTTGGCTTACCTGGTAAAGTTTGACGATATGTGGATGGTTAAGTAGTTTCATTATCTGTATTTCGCGATGTACTTTCTTGAGGTTCGTTTCATCCAACTGAGTCTTGTCGATGATCTTAATGGCGACCTAGGCAAACGGAAAAAAAGGCAAAATATTTCAGTGAAAATAGCGCTCGCCAAGTGCACCACGTTCGGCTTTCGCACGAACACAGCGTCGAACAACATCGAGTGACATTGTATGATCGATCTCTTTCACGGTGCATAAAAACAGCTTCGATTCTCTTACCTGGCTTTTTGTGACGCGGTGTCTTGCTAGCTTTACCACCGCGAAGTTACCTTTGCCAATGGTCTTCTCGATGTCGTAG
The DNA here is from genome assembly GCA_964020085.1 of Micromussa lordhowensis. Classification (NCBI taxonomy): domain Eukaryota; kingdom Metazoa; phylum Cnidaria; class Anthozoa; order Scleractinia; family Lobophylliidae; genus Micromussa; species Micromussa lordhowensis. The sequence goes on from OZ026599.1 coordinate 1,627,232, forward strand.
AATCCAACTTTAATCGCCCTCTTAGTGCGTTCCGTCGACATTTTAGGCCCTGCATCCGAAGAGATGCGCCTGTGAAGGCGAAATACAAAGCGTTTGAGCGACAAGATCTACAAGGAAACGCGTTATTCATCTGACAAAGACATTTGGCCTCCAGTCTATGCATGCTTTTCATATGCAAGACGTAGCCAATGACGTCATCGGACGTAATTGATGCCACGAACGCGTAAGGTTGCCATGGGGATAGGACGGGTCAGCGAGCTCAAAGAAAAGGTGACGTCAAAGTTTTTTTGCCCTAACAAAAGAGCCTTTCGAGGTTTGATCTCTCTCGTTTGTTAGTGAAACTGACCGCACAATTCGCTTTAATTACAAACTTAATCGACGGTCTCTTGCTATTTTGCTGTGAAGAAACCAGCCCGAGACAAAAGTGGTATTCTGTGCGGAAATGTCTTTGCCGATCCCTTTTGTAATGACTAAAGGGGTCGATTTTCAATCTGTCAGATTGAGTCCTAAACTCATCTCCCCCAAATGGCTGAAATTAAATGTTACATGTCACAATACGTTGTTACTTGCTAACCTAAGGCCTTGCTAAACAGTAGAAAACGTGAAAATACCTATTACTATTTCGTGGAGCAGAATTGCATGGCGAGGTGTGTGTTCAAACTGAGATACGGAGAGCACTAACGTCACATACGCAAGTAAGTGTCAAAAGCTCCAAATGTTTGTGTATAGGAGAAAACAAAAAATTAAGGAAAAAACATTCAAGAGTATTTTGTTGAATAGGCTCTCGAAGCGGTCATCTTCATCAGCTCAAGCTAGTAAGAGCCGAAACCGCACGTAAATTGCGATCACAAGGGTTTTCCGGACAAAAATATATTTACAGGAAAAATGTGCGGTAAGCGAAAATGTTGTCAACAGGAAAAGGCAGGCAAGCTGATGAAACGATATGTCGGGTGAATCTCTAGAGAGACAGATTTTTGAAATATGTCGAAATATGGCTAAAGAACAAACTGAAGTTTCCTTAATGTCGTCATATGATTGTCATTTTATGATAGTTTTGTGTTTTTGCATTTAGATGACAGGAGTCTGCTAGCGAGGAAAGTGCTGCGCGTAGCGGTTTGTTTTCGTTGTTCTTCACGTATAACTTTGAAACTTTTACGGTTTCGAATTAGGCCACCGATATCCGATAACGCGCCGGTTAGCAATTTCAAGAAATACGACTCTGCCTTTTCAGAAAAAGGCCATGAAATGATAAGATCGCGCGCTAAAATCCATCAAAAAGTGACACTACATCAAACTGCCCCAAGCAACAGCTCACCTGAAAGTTTCGTTTTGCACAATCTTGACAGCTTTTGCTCAAAGCTCGATGCAAAATGTGTTTCTGCGAACAGTAGGAATGAATGAGCTCGCTGCTCCTCGCTGTCGGGTTTGCAACATCGAAGTTTGCATTTTAATTTAAAACAACAAATCGCTAAAACACAGTCACATCCGAAGACTTGATGACGTCACGGCGAAGCTTCTGGCGTCTTGTGGAAGCTCCATAAGGCCAACTGCGTGTTCAGGAGTTGTCGCATAACGTGCAAAGCGGTTATCAAATCACTTTCTACCTCATAAATTGCTGTCAGACTATGGCAAAATAAAAATCCTCTCCATTCGCAATCGACGCGCGCAATACCTTTCAGATATTTTTAATTGCAAAAAAGGCGAACTAGATTGAAAAATTTTATTACGAAATAGTATTTCAGCGGGGTACCGTCAGTTACAAACGTGGCCGACTTGTTATTTGCTGCTGTGCAGTTCATCTTAAGACATTGTCAGCAAAAAATTGGGAATAAAAAAAAACCATCAAACTTGTGCGGGATTTGATCTTCATGTGTCGCCAAATTATTACAATTTTGATTATGGAAGGTGATAAACTTCTGAGTTATAAACACCCTCCCCAGCTGTTTGGGATTAAGAGTCAAGTATAAGGTGTCGTTCCAAACTCCAATACTTATTAGCGTCTTGTTATCCGTTAGTAAGTCAACACTTCGAAATTTCTCTGATTCTTTGCAAGAAGGCTGCGAGCACACTCCAAATAGCAGCTGCAAGAGCGGAAAGCAATTGCAAGAATCGCTAAAAGGTCCTAAAAATACTCACTTTGAAATTTTGATTTCCCTCGGTCTTAGGAACCTTCTATATCTGTTGCTTCTCGCAGCGTTTGCTGTGCAAAGGAACGTTAACATTTAGAGCGCTCTTTTCGATTTGTCCCACGATTGCGGAACAAACATCACAGACTGACTGGGAAGGTGATGCCCGGGTCAGTTATTTCGAAACCAAGCTCAGTGCCTGTGCGTTGTAAATATACACTTACGCCCGCTATTTTTAGTTCTTAGTTTGTACGAAAGGTCAACTTGCTCTCAACACGGGTGACTGGCGATATGGTGCGATTTGAAGCATATACGAAAACCCGCCTTCCACACTAATTTGCGGCTAGTCACGTTTTTCCAAGAGGAACTCGTTCGTGCAATTGTGACCGAATCAGTCAGTCGCATTTCGAGACAGATATTTCCTTCACGTAATGCGAATCCTAGGGGCATGTCATTGCCAATAATAGAATTCTACGTTTTTTGTATTTTGTAGTTGAAATCTCCGACTCACTCCCGGCTCACTGCAACAGTGACGTGGTTAGGTTAGTACCGACCACGCGGAGTTTAAAATGGAGACACCTGACTCCGCTACCTTCATCAATTCCACGTGTCTTCTTCACACATAGATTGTTTTCAGTGTCAATTGATTATAATTTATTTTAACGGCCTTGAATCAATATCTCGCCCGTCCTCTTCTTGATCGCATTCCGTGACGGCCTCCTTACAAGTGCTCACGTCTTCGACAGGTACAGGTACTTCACTCTCCGCGTTTCACGCGTGGCTACCTCGCAGATTGCACGAGTAAATACGAATGCTGGTACACTCTATTTGGAACCGAGTTTTGTGTCTTGTTTGAAAAGTGATCAGATGCATATTCAATTAATTCTGTCTTTATATTCAATAAATTAAATAAACTGTAAGAAGTTAGGCTCGAGTCCAGTCGCTTTTCGTAATCCTTGTCAATCTTTCCCAGTCCTAGCCATACTTGTTCCTAACTTGCTGTTGTTTACGCACCTGAGAAAGCTGTTTCCTTTGGTAGATCGATAAGTCCGACTCTTTCCACAACAGCGTTCTATTTTCCTTCATCAGCTCTTTAACCTTGAGCGACTTTAAATTGAATTCAACGGCGCTGATGATTAACACATGTACCTCAGCAGGAATATGTTCAGCAAGCGCTAAAAGCAATCAACTGCGTTTCTTGCCAAGAAAAATACCTACGCCTCGATGGTTTTCGAAGACGTCAAAACAAGGGATTAATCGACAGTGGGTTTGTGTGGCCAAAATTGCACAGGAAAAGGAAAAAGAAAAAAAAAACATTCGCGGAAGCTACTTTTCATTTCATCACGTCGAGTTGCGAAACATTTTCCGTGAAAACTCCGGTAAACCGTTGATTGTTTTTCTTGTTAAACCGTCAGACCGAGCACTGACTTCAACAGGAAAACGGAACACTTTGCATTCACAGCAAAGGAAATTTACCGGCAAGTCATGAGCCAGATAAGACGAAATCCACTTGACGTTTTGGCATAAATTTCCGCATAGAACTAAAAGCCCTATATTCATTTTCGTTTGGTTTATTTTTCCTTTCTTCATTTCAGCAGGCCCTGAGCAATAAAGTCATATCCGCATGTCTATAAATGCTTCATTTATAGAAACAAATTGACTTCATAATGAGGTTAGCTGAACCTGGAAACGTCCGTCGATTTTTACAAATTTTTTTCTTCACATGTTTAGAAACATTTTATTGAAGTTTTTACGTATAAATTCATCGAAAAGGGAAAGGAAAAACGCTATATTTATTTAATAATCTGCCTTGTAGTGATTGCCATAAATTTCTGTCCGTGTTAGCTCTAAGAATTTTAAGGTTGATGATTTCCTTTATTGTCATCAACGTTAATGTGTGGAGAGTATAGATTTTGATGAATCTTTGTTGTTTGGTTTTTCATGTCGATTTTACTCCTGTTAGAGAAGAACTGACAAGTGTCGTGACTTTCCAAAGCATTCATCGCACTGAAAGGTTCGCTTTTAGAAAGCAAACGAATGAAATACCTTACTAAAAGGATCCTTAAATGTCAACAGACTTTTTTCACAGAAATATTTATAAAAAAATCACACAATATAATTACACCCTGAAGGACTAAAACGTGTTTAGACTGCGAACTCCAGGACTAACATGCCGTCCCTATAATTAACTAACTCTTTATAAACAAAGAGCAACTGTGACTAAAATTTTTAGGAAACTGGAAACTTCGGTAAATATTTACTTTACTTATATCGGCAAATTTGCTTCGGAACTGTTTCAAATTTACCGAACGTTACATGCTTTCGATTTCAAGTGGCTAATATTCGTGCCGGCAGGTATAAATATAAATAGCTACCGAGAGGACATCTCGCTTTGTGTGTCACGCACGTGTGCTCTTAGTCACGTCATCAAGCTCTTTACTTCATGCAAGAAAGGTTACGATGGTATTACGAAAGGTTTCCGAACTCTCCCGAACAGATGGACGAGGCACGAACGAGTTATGTGCGTGATGTTCCGTGACGCATTAGATCGTCCCAGTGTCACTTCACGTGTTTCTTTTACGTAACCTAATTTGAATATTCGGCAAAATTTCAAAAAACTATTCACGAATTTGTACAAATTGTGCTAAGCTAAATTTATTTTGACACAGCGTACTATTTTACGCAGGTTTTACGTTTTGAATTTGATGAAACCCAGTTTCGGGATTCTGGAGGTATTTTGAACAGGGAAATCGACGCAGAATGTCTTTGAGTTTTGAATAATGAAAGAAACGAAAACGTAGGAAGTTGTTTTAAAACGCTGACAATTTCTTCCGATTTTTGGTATATTACTTCCTCGAGAGACTATCATCTCTTGACTTCCTGAAGAAGTAAAACTTCTTGGAAACTGTTTCGCCGCGCAAAATTGAAATCTCAATCTATCATTTTATCATAATATTTTGACAAATGATTTCTATGCAAATTTCAATTTCAGTCCAACAAGATAGCTGTGTAATTGATGTGGTCGAATATTTATCGTTCTTAAGACAAAGCTCTTGATAAAGTCACTTAACGCATTGCAAATTTTACAATTATTATGTTTTTGTCAATTTGTTTATTTATTTACATTTGGTTTGTGTGGTTGGAGAAATACAACTAAAAATTGTTTCAGAGCAAGAAGTTGCTAACTGTCTACGTTTCTAAAAAATCTCCATACTGATTTAGATATTCTTCCCTATCTTTCGCGTTGGAAGAATATCAGTTTTTTTTCTGTGTTCCTTTTCATGTGACTTTTTTCCCTTAACATTGTGATAAAAAGGGAACATTAAGAAAAGGGAATAGACAATGTTTGAGATGTACATAATTTTATTTTAATAACAAAAAAGTGTTTCAGTGCTTTTAAAAGCTGTAACGTATATAACACCTCCAACAGCGCTGTGTATTCATTTGGTAATGACGTTTGTAACGAATCTTTTCTTCCAGCAATTGCGATTGATAGCATCTTAAACGCGTAACATCGTAAGCCAGTTGACGTAACGGCAGCCTCCGTAATCTGAATTCCTATTGGATGTCACTGACCGAGCGCACGTTCTCCTCGTGCAAACCTTAACGATGACAGAAGAGTGATTGCAAGATTCAGTGCACAGAATGTACCAAAGACCTTTCCCAAGACCTTTCTCCTGCATGGTACAGCAATTTATTATTGTACTCGCCTGACTGCTATTCAAAACTGAAATGTTACGAATAGATAACTACTCGCCGGAGGAAATACCAAATAAAAAATATAAATACACACATCATAAATCTTTTGCGCCTCCAGACACTGTTACTGTACAAGACTGAATAAAATTTACACTATATGGATTCGACAGATTCAAATTAATTTTAAGTGATAAAGTCGATGCTCCGAGGCAGCCCTTAAGTGATTTTACTTATCAAGTGTCCGTGCTAAGTCAGTTCGATTTTCTTTATAGCGGATTACGCAGAAAACATTACAGACACGGAAACAATTAGTTTTCCAGCAACGTCAGAAAATGCAAATGTACCTTCATAGTGCTGAGAACAATGATATAAAAAAAAAACACCCAAACCTAGATATGGTAAAAAATTATGAAACATTGCGAAATGCCTCTTCCATGCCTCAATTTGCCCTGCTTACTCCACATTTTGGATCGCTTGATACCGACAAAATAATGTGCTTGAAAATAAACAGCAATATCGCAGATGTGGGTTTCCTTTACGTAAACGGAATCAAAACATTTATTTTATTTTTATTTTTTTTGAAATGACACAGGAGCTCGCGCCTATTGAAAATATTTATCTAAATTTTGGGCCTTTTTCATTGGTATTTTTATCGTGTTTTCTTCGCGGTTGATTCAGAATGTATCGATAAAATATAATGAATCAGAAGTGTTTCAACTGTGTATAGAGCGATAGCAACGCGTCGCCAAATTCGATTGATCAACCGGTTTATTTATATATATTCACCACAAGAGCGATTTTAAACAAAATTTACGTCTGGTATCTCCTGGACGGTTGCCTACTGGTTATATACATTAAGAATGAAGCTTTTTCAATATTTTTCTGCCTTCTAAAGGCTGAAGAAAATTAGCTTTGTAACAAGACACGTACACTGTATCCGCGCTTTTATCCGCGCGTGTTTAGATTTCCACATAAAGTGTTACCGTGAAGAATGGTGTAGAGAACGCTTACGTACTATTGAAGCAGATTGACAATCGTTTTGTACTCACAGATAGGGACTTGTGTCCATGAGTTCCTGAGTTTCAGCCACGACCATGGTTGCATTAGACGACGCAAAAGCGACCTTCACTGTTGTATTTCTTCCAACCTTTAGCTGTCGTTCACCATATGCAAAGTACAGATGTCTGTTCATCAAAGACTATTATCCGGTCCCACGTCATTCAAAACAAAAGCCGACGTCATCCACTTCTCAGGACGTCATGTAAACTTGAGTCAAAATCCATGCTTTCCGCTGAAAAATCTTCGAGTACTTTTTCAACGTTGCGCAATGACATTTTCATTAGCTAAGGCACACATTGGGTGATTAAAAGCACTCCGAATGCAAAATGTTTTAAGGGGAGAGAGAAAACTATTGCGTGTTCCCGCGCGGAAGTCGGTGTTTTTGAGTTCGCTCGTCCGCGTAATACTGATCACGTGATAAGCGATATCCTTGTCAACAAAGTAATTTGTAACATCAGATCTCCTTATCTCGATATTTGTATTTTTTTGTGAAATGGCAAATCGTAATGAAACTCTTCTAAACAGTTATTCAAACAGACATGCGTTGAAAAGTTCACATCCTAGCCGATAACCTCAGAAACAAATCGATTAAATTAACTTCCTCCCAGAACTTATCTTCCGCTGACATCTCCCTTTTGCATTTTGCTGGAGTTGCTAGAAAATTAATTCAGTTCAGAATTACGTCGATACCGGACGAGTCTGTAGCGGCTTAATTGGGATGCTAAGCTACTTATCTCAAACATTACAAATTATTATCATAAATTATACTGTACTCTTCTAATTTGAAAGAGCCATAACAGAAAACTGTTCACTGACACTGAGCGAAGGTTAACTGTCAGACTTCAACCAAGACAAATATTTCTGACATGATTCATCGGCATCCCTGTGTGGGTGAAAAACATTTGGAAAACGATGACGTTACATGTAATTTCTTTGCGATGGTCTTCTTCAAACTCGAATCCAAAATGGCCGGTGATCGTTGATCAAATTTCTCTGGCGGAGCGTGAGAACGCCGTTTTTAAATTTCACCAATCGAGAGTAAGGAGATAAATTAATAAACTATAAGAAGAAGCCGGCTCTCTGACACCGGACGTAATATGGTTGTAGACTTTTTTCCGCAAAGATTCTTGGAAACCATGACTCCACGCAGTTATGTCAACACCGGGAAAAAAAAGGCAAACCGTTCAGGACAGTCATTATCTTTACTTAGGCATAAATGTTTTCGCTTTATAAGGAGCACTGTGATTGGTTGTTTACTTGTTTTGCTCTGTGCACGAGGATTGTGACGTGATGACGCATTGTTTAATACACAGTCTGATGCAAGTTTGGGAGAAATTGAAAATGCTTAATATGTCAACCCTCGTCTAGGCTAACATAACCTTTCTCATTCTGCCAAGGTGTTTGAATCAGTCATTAAAATTCTGTATACTTGTCTACCTCCTTACTTATTTTTTTTTATTAATCTGCCGTTCATTACACGCTGCCAAACCCAGAAAGGAACAAAAAAATAAACAATATTGGCAACATCAAAAAGTAAATTCAAATTATTCGATCGCGTTGTTTCAAAACTTCTTATATTAACGATATAGCACTACGAAGCAGGGAAACCGGAAGTGATTATGATTTTGGTTAGTCAAGTCAGTTCATCCATGCTTTTCGTATTCGTATCAGCTGTTAGTAAAGCAGAGGAGACCATGACATATGTAAAGAAATATTCAAGCACGGTGCGAGTACTGCACCATCTGTCCAATATGCAGTACGACTCTCGCAGACGACTTTGCTTCCTTTGCAGCGGCTTACATGTGTGTTCTCCAGTTTTAGGATACTTTACGACTTACGGCAAAACACGAACTCTATTTTGAGATTTGCACTGTTTCTTTTGCTACCGTTTACAGACGCTACAGGCAAAACAGGGTGAAAATACCTGGTCGTTTTAGGAAATTTATCTTTCTCGTTTTCTGATATTGTTTACCAACGCAAGCCTGTAAAGTGAGATGAAGTCAAACTGACCGTCAATTGTGGTGAGGGCATTTCAAGTAACATCGAATGTTACAGTCTTCTTGGGGGGGGGGGTAAGTGTTACCCCCACCATCACCCCCTCCCCCCCACCTTAGCTTAGTCGTAGAATCCTTGTATGTAACAGATCATCTTTGCAAAATTAAAGCAAAGTTAGCAGCATAAAGTGGAACTTTGTGGATCACAATTGACAATAGCCGAAAAAACAGCAGACGAACGTTAACAAATCAGGTTGAAATTAACCACGGTGCGAGTTTTCTCCAAGATTCTCCTGCGCCCAAAATTCACAGGCATCAAAGCAATAGCGTGCTAAAACGTTTGTTTAATCCCACGCCATTTATCGTCCTCTCGACGTTTACATTAATGATAACTTTAACATGAAAGCAACTGATTGTTTGAAATCACAATGATGTGTAGAATCAGTTGAAAGACAAAAAGACAAAAGCTGCAAGGAGCGGCGGAGCCAGATGACCCATCGGTTCACTTTCCAGAAAAAAAAAATTGGCTCGGATTCGCACTGTGCCGGTTTCTTGCATTTGGTGACAAAAAAAATTCCTTGTAGGTTTCTAACTGTTGTAAAGGAAATATGAAGACTTCCTATACGGATGCTTTTAGTTAGCAAATGTTAGTGGAGGTGGGATGATAGATTAGGAGCGTGGGTGAAGTCTTAGTGAGAACTGTTAGAAGCAGATAAATATTGCCCAATGATTAAGACAGTAAGACATTCCCTGGCACAGAGCTGGAATGATATGACGCAAGAAGAAGGATAAAGGAAAAGGGTGATTAAGAAGTACAGGTAGGCGTTAAGCATGAAGACAAAGACTGTACTTGTCTTGACGCCCGCCAAGACTCGCTTTAGTTTTCGCGACAAGAAGTAGGGCTACAGGACTGCTACGTTTACACCCAAATCTTGCAGGCCCCCAGCCCAATCAACAAAGAAGAAAATATATGATGCTAGTTAACTATCCCTACTCCTCTCTCATCTCCTTCCCTTCTTTCCTCTCCCATTTTTCTTAGGTGGAGGCTTACCAAGCTGTCGCTATCCATTTCTACTCCTGAATAATGATGAAGGTGGTCAATTCAGCATGAGGCCTTGTCGAGCAACAAACCATGAATTTCGAGAGACATTAGCTATTTTATACCGAGACGAGCACCGTTAACCAATTGGTTTTTTTAAGGTTTACGGATATATATGATTCAATAAAATAAGATTTACGAAGAACCAATTCAGCTGTCCTTCCTCCACCACCCACTCAAATCCTCTTATGTGTTAAAAGGACGTTATTTATAGGAAACTTAAGCAAAATATCGGTCTATTTTCGGGCCCAATTTACGCCTCTGCTCAAATATTGATCGTTTGGTCACGTTA
>OZ026599.1:1642500-1675000 GCA_964020085.1 Micromussa lordhowensis
TCTCTGCAAAAAACAACATTTCAGTCCTACTGTATTTCAATTTCTACAATTTGAGAAAAGAAGTCAGTAGAAATTATTGATCTGTATGAATGCAACAAACTATTTCTCATTTATGCCCACGTGGTACAATTGAAAATTAACTTTCCAAAGGAAGGGCGACATTTCAAAATTTTGCGGAAAATTCTTTACATGTTTCACATAAACATGACAATAAATAACGTACCAAAAAGTGCTGTGAGGGGTGGAGAAAGGTATGTTTTTGGCAGGTATGACGAACCCTGGCCCTTAAAATTGAAGTGCTTAGACGGTGTTTACAACGTTGCCATGGCGATATCAAATAATTATGTTCCTTTTGTAACTGAGCAGCAAAGAGCATGATCTGTCGATATTTTTGATTAGTTGACATGATACGAACAGAAATATAAAAATTTTAGTCGAAAGAATTTAAAATATTGTGTGTGTTCCAATCGATCTCATAATGATAAAATTCACTTCTCTTAGATGACCTTTGATATGCACTGTTAGCAACTTAAAATCCCAACATTGTTAACACCTGCACGAAAAAAAATCAAAATTCAATATTGCCAAATCTTGACAAAACACGATCAGCATCATACGAAGCATTGCTGCTCTGTCATCGGCTCTCATTTGAATAATTACAAGCAAAGGTTTCACAGACTTGTATATGAGTTTGATGTCCTTTGGACTGTGTAATAAACAGCTTTACTTAACAGCACTGCAGCTACATTAAACCACCTTTTACAGCGCAGCAAACAGTTCTAAACAAAAACTACTGTTTAAAAGCTTTCACTTGAATGGTAGTTTAAAGCCTGAACGAACTTAAATGATACGAATTTTGACTCCCAGAATATATTTTCATATACCATTAAATGCAAAGACATTCTATTTCAAAGTGGAGATACAATTAGTCAATGGAACTACGCTCAGTTTTTTTCTATATGTCTAACATGACCACTTGTTCAGCTTTAAAAACGGTTCATCAAAGTCGCCCTACCTGTGAAAAGGGATGTAAGCCTCTATGTTCCAAACAGATCTGTTGGCTTTTTGTTTGCAACTTCACTGGAATACGGCTGAGTTTAATTTTCGGTGTTGTGCGACTGATATGTTACTGATAGAGGCACTCGACTCAATATCATGATAATACGTTGGTCCTTTGTCTTCCCTCCATGCATATGATTTTTATAGATTAATTACCTTGTTCTCGATCCTAACTAAAGCACATATACTGAGCTGCGGTTGACTAGAGAAAAGAAGATCACTTTAAGATCCATAATATGAATTTTTTCCTCTCACAGTCTCTTTCAACCCGGGCGAGGTAGTAATTTGCATGGTGTGTTTGAATCAACAGCTATACTTGGAAGCCTGTACTAAACTATGCACCGCAGAAAATAAAACGTGTAGCAATAAAATTCATGGTACAAAGGTACCATAATGAGAATGACTCAAGACCCAGAAGACCTATGTTCCGTTAATGAACATCTTAAAATATTGGTCTACTTTTATTATAAATTACTTCAAAGAAACGAACTGACGCCGGCCATGAATTGGTTGCTATAATGCGTAGCGCCTGCATTACCTAGGTTGTGATGGTGTCAAATTGATAAAGTCTAACGGACTCTTTCAAACTTTATCGTCATGTGTTGGAAATGTGCATGGCTAAAAACTGATTTCAATTTGTTCTGCCTTCAAGATCTTCTATCATAGCGTTCTAGAAGCACTTCGTGTACGATAGAAGTTTCTCAGTCCTAATTACAGTGTTGCTTGACCAAAAGATACAGAAAAATCCCCATAAAAGTGTCTCCTTAAGTCCTGGAGATTTCAGTTGTTGAGGTAGTTGAGACTTCAGGTCATATATCTTAATGGGTTGATCTTATACGCTTCATAATCGGCAACGACAGAAGTATAATTAAAAGTGTATGTTCTATATGTGGGAAAATTAAAACAGCAATGAAGATCATGAATAGTTTATCTTTCTAAGTGGTTAAACTGATGAAAGATACATCAAGAGAATGAGCACTGAAGTCGGAATGGTTGGAATGAGGTGCTCGAGTTCATACCTCGGAGGGGAAGATTAATTTGTGCACTTTAAGTGGGCAACCATCATCGATATTTGCTGCGTATATAATAGACCATATCCGTATTGCTAGTTCCAGTCCAATAACATGACCGAGAACACCAATATGGCCTATTGAACGGTAAATAAGCGATTTATTGCATGAATTATGGGATAATAACAAATACTAGAAGGTAGATATGGAGGCGTTTGACGCGGTCACTGCGGTATTTGTTAGAAGGTTTGATGCATAGCTTTTGGTCAGTCCCGTTTAGATTAAACAAGAAACCTGGTAAAAACATCAAAAGTATCATGGACTTGCTCTACCTTCTTCAATCGGGATTAACGGCACAAAAAATACCCCGAGTGTCGATACACGCTATACTACGCACGCGCAGACGTTTTCACGTGCGTGCAATAACTGCTTATTCTGGTTTTCCTCCTGTCAATATGGTTATTCAGAATCCGATTTTCAGTATCGATTCACTAAATAAATTGGCTAATCAGTTACATTGCTGTAACTGTGCTTGTCTCAGCACTAGCAAGAGCAGTAAATTTTACTTTTAAGGCCGATATACGCAATAAAAGGGCGATAAAAACATCAAGCTACCATTAATATTCTATGTAGGAACAATTAACAGAATCAATTTAGTCGCGAGATGAAAAGTGCAATCAATATGTTTTACATCCCAAGACAACAGTGATAAAACTCGCTCACAAATAAAATTGCCCAATACATTCACTGTTTTGAGCATCGATCTTCATTGACATTTTAAGTATCCGTTCATTTTCTAAAGATACCTGCTATATGAGACAACATTGCATCGCCACAACGTCTGAACTTTTAAGTTTCATGTTGAGATGATATATCACTCGGCGCTAAAATCATCAAACCGGCTTTGTAGCAAACATATATAATTACTACGTACACCTTGGCACGGTTTTAACATGTAGATGTTACATATGTAACAAATTCTCCACAAGACTGCAACGAAAACAACGTTATTAACGACATTGTGAAACCTGTAAACAGCACATTTTGAGACATGAGGAAGTGAAAGTGTTCTTACCTTTCTGTGCGATACAGCTCACCGAAGTCGTTTTGCCACTCCATAATACCAGTTTTTATTCGCTCAATTTTCTTGCAGCGCTAGACCAGAAATTCAGTGGCGGCGCTACTAACCGCTAAAATCGCTAGCTATACCCCTTCAACAGCTAAATGCCATCCAGAAGAGAGCTTTTTATTTTAATCGCTGCGCGACTTCGCAACGCATTACAATTAAGTTTGCCAAGAATAATTATTCCAAGCGTTTTAGTCTTCTACACCCACGCAATACATTGAAATAATTCTCAATGACGTTTGTCAGCCGGTAATTACCAAGAGAAAAAAGTAGCTAGTGACTAAACTATGCCAGCGCAATCGCTATTGTTCTTCACGTCGTTTCTCCAATAGTTTAGTGTTAGATTTTTGATCACAACCAAATCTTATTACCGACGGATTTTGTTTTGATATGTTCTTCGCTAACACGGGTTGAACAAAGATGAACTTTGTTAAAATTGTTGGAAAGCAATGAAAGCTAACAAGTAGTTTCAAGAGGCGGCTTCGTCTTCGCTCTGAGAGCACAATTTTCGTTTAACTCAATCGATTGCTGAGATGGCTTTTGGAAAAAAAAGACCCGAACTACTTCACTATATCGCATTTTATTTTTACTTGAAGAAATACGTTACGGCTTGTTGAATTTGCAAGTCGATTTGAGGGAAACTAAATTGTCGCAGGAAAAGTTTAATTGCTGTAAAAACGTCAATGTTATTGTTCGTTCAGACAGCCAAAGACATCACTTCTTATGTTTACTGAAACGCAATTAATAAAAATATCACCTGCTCGCTTCAAAGTGAACAAAAGCACTCACTAGAGCAAAATAGGAACGAGGCTTAAGTTTATGAGCTTTCCCTCACGAAATATAAAACCTTTATCTCATGGCTAGCCTTTAAAATACGCAACAATCCACATTTTTTTCTGCACGGTTTGTTTTGGCATCGTATGCAGCGAGGCAGAGTTCTTTGCACAAACTCAGTTGCCAAAAACAAAACTTGTTGTCAATGTAATTAAACACATGATAAAGCATGCTTCTGCGCAGCCGCAAATAGACTAATTTCTTTCACAGAAGTGTTGCGAAAATAATCTTTTATAATATTTGAAAATAGATTTGAACTTATTTAATTAAACAGCAGGTCCAAAGTTTACATTTTTTCCCAACAAGGACTTCGAACGTATAGGGAAATCGTAACTAACGTCATTGTTTGTACGTATCCTCATTCATTTTGCGTAAAGAAGGCACCGTGCTTGTATGATACGAATTGACTTCAAATCTTTTAAGATGGTATGCTACCCTAAAAGGGACCAAAAGGTTTGTTTAAATATGGTGAAAAAAGATCAATTGTGTGCTATTTCAGGCATGAATAGTAAATACTTTTTTACTGAAAATGGTTGCTATGGCAACCAGTCATAGCCTCTTGAGGTAGTGTTTTTATAATATTGACACCAACACTTCCTGCTCTCTTACAAAACAAGATTTGACTGTCAAACAAGCATATCGTGTAGCTTTCTGTTTTTTTTCTGTTCAATGGCAATTAACTCTTGTTTTCAGTACTTTTTACAGGCTCTATTTGGAAATAACCTTTTTTTACACGACACCTAGCTACACCTACTGGACAAATCATCTCAAGTCGCGTGACAGACGTTAAAATGTTAATATGTTTTGGTTAATTGCATCACGATACTATTGGTCTTTGATTAGCCCAAGTTTCAGGAATTCTACATGAATACCTTGCAATGTAGAAATGTTGGCATGAAGTCAGTCGGTTCAAAAATAGAGATTTGAGAAAAATGCACATTAAGTTTCTTGTTAAGCATTTAACAAGCTAAAAATAGTGGGGTGCATATTGCATCTCGGGGGAGGGGTGCATGGTTGTTCAATTTTGTAAAAAGGTACCTCAGTTGTAGGAAATATTCTTTTACATGAAGGAAATGAATGAGCCAGTGATGGCAATTCGAGGTAAAGCTTTTCACAATGCAAGTAGTTATTCCAATCGAGTTGTGCATGTCTTTAAAGCTTTTTTTTCTACATAGTTTCGTTCATATATCTTAAAACCTAATCTCTATTTTTGGCCCCGATCTTACAGTAAACAGCCGCGTTGCTATGGCCGTTGCTACGTAAATATACCATATACCACTGTCTGCTTTCCATTGTGTATTTTTTCCCTTACATTTCACACTTATTTACGTGAAAATTTTGGCAAGATCGTTTCAAAATGTTTTTGGCAAGTGTTCAACAGTCTTAAGTCTTGAAATCATCAAATCATGAACATCGCCATATTTCAGGGTGGAATACCTTTTCATGAATGACTATCACATATAAATTATTTTGTAACTACTAAATGTAGCATGATTAACTTGTTTTTTTTTAGTCAATTAATTCAAAAAAATTACCTTCAAACGAGTTTAGTGAGGCTGAATTTTAAATGAATACAAAATAATTTCAACTTTGCCGCCGTTTATGAATAGTAGAATAGAAAGTAAGTTATTTCCATCTTCCTATCATTGTTTATGAAAAGCATCCATAGCTGTGTCCAAACAGAATAGGTAACTATCACGAGTTCTGCCGACAAGCACAGTAGTCCAATTTACAAACAGAACTGAACCAAGTCTAACTGTTGTATAGTAACATGGCGAGCAAAAACCTTTTTTTTTTTCATTCTTGCATAACGGCGATTAGCTAACAACTCGTTACCGCAACCAGCAAACAAACGAGGATGTAATAAATATTTTTTACATACCATAATGGAATTTTTCCTGTCGTTCCATTACTGTCGACGACCTCATCAACTTCTCTTATGGTCTTTAAATGCATCCGAAGCCGGGAAAAGTGCTCTGCAAGCTCTACACGTTGTCTAGGCGAAATACTGACCAGAAATACGTCGCTGGTCGTTTTCAATGATCTTTCTGTCCAGAGTAAAGCTCTGGTGAGGCCGTGACATGAATGACGTCAACTAAAGCATTCGGAAAAAACGTCATATTCAAAATACTTCCATAGCAACGGCTCCCGGAAGTTGCTTTTTGCACTACAGGGGATATCCACCACCTGGAAGAGCAAGAAAAATGATACAGAAGCCTGGGCCTTGTGTATTTTTACTCTGCTACTGCGAAGAAATAGGAACCATAGCTCCACCTGATACGCCGGCGAAGTATTGTAATAGGCTCTTTGCATAACCGTGTCACGTGATCTTGTCAATCATAAAAAGTGATCGTGGTACAAAAAAGATAGCAGAATTTGAAATTACTTACGTTCAAGTGAGAGATTTATGGGAGATTTTAATGTTAAAAAAAATCAACAAGATTTGTGTGGTAAAAAACTTTGTCATCCAGCATACAAATCTCTTAGAATTTTCGAACTTTCAAACAGCTCTAAAATCGCGCACCTAAACGTCAGTGGCCTCAAAATTGGCAATAATTACTAATTTTATCACGCTCTTTCCATTCTATTGTGTACCACAACCATTTTTTGTGACACGGTATTGGTTTTGGGGACGTCTGAAAATTAGAGACGTTTGCATTGATTTTAAACCATGTTTTAAGATCCATAACGCAATCTTTGCTCACCCTAAAATTATCAAACCTGGTCAAATGACCAATCCCAACGTGATCTCCGACGTGCTGGTGTCAGTTTATTGATTGGTTAAAATTTGAAACTCACCGCAGTTCCCCGCGGAACTCCGAATAGGCCAACAGTATCCAAGAGTAGAAATTCCGAGGACTGTCAAAATTTGACAAAGCTGCAGGCCGAGTTCAATTAAGCAGTTTTAAGAAATTATTGAATTATTCAACTTGGACTAAGATGTAGTCTTATAACCTGTTTATTATATTACTCGTGGAACTGTCAAAATTATGTGTTACCATACGAATTGACAGTGCAGAATTAACAAATAATTGTGCTCGCGGTTGTATCGGATTTTAGTAGAATTCTACTAGTATACTAATGCAAATGCTGCAATCTGATTGGCTGAGGTACTCGTATACTATCAGCCACTAGAGTACAGTTGGCCGCCCGTTGTCCACGAAATGCGATGTTTTTATAGTTTTTCCGAAGTTTTGGATGGAATTTTGGATGTAAACGGGTAATTAAATTCCTGAGAAGACTAAAAGAAGCACTTTTAAGGTTTCTTGACTTTAAAAACTTGAAAATATTGAAAAAGCGGGTACGCGCGTAAACAACTGCAAATTTGCCAAGCACAGTTCGATACGTGCAACTTTGTTTATGGGTAAAGTTCAATAATGCGTGGGAAAATCATTGGAAACCGTTATTTGCGTTAATTTCAGTTAGAATTCTACTAAAACAATTAGATTATTCGCTCTCGATTTCTATGAGGCGATAGTTGATTCGGCCTTCGGCCTCATCAACTATCACCTCATAGAAATCTCGAGCTCATAATCTAATTGTTAATTAGAATGACAATATACTTAAGTTTGGAGGTCAAGCGCAAGCGATTCACGAGACTAGTCCAATACGGGGGTAAAATTCAGTGCCATTGTAAAAATCACAAATAAATCACAATATTTAAGCCTGGTTCTCATATGCCGCCGACATGCCTGGGACACCTTTATGTCATATGCGAAAATTTATCGGCGAATCATAATCTGTCCCAGGCATCGGCCGCCGGCTTGCCTGCGAAGTTGAACTGAGTTCATACTTCGCACCTTTTAGAAATCGACCACATTTTGACATTTTGTTATGGCCTGCACTCCAAATGATCAAAATGTGCACAACTTTGCTCTTTGCTTGTGATTACAACTGACTTTTGAACATTTACAAGTAATGGCATTAATTGCACGGTATACAGTCGAACCTCCACTAACGATCATCCTCCACAACGACCACTTGTTTTGGCTCTGGCGAACACTCCATACATTCACTCTTATTTTAATCTCTCTACAACGGCTTCCCCTTCACATGAAACCCAATTGTTTTTTTAATTGAAAAAACTCATCAAACGTGATCCATACCACTCCCGTTGGTCTGTTTCTGTTTTGTCTCTGTTTTATTGATATATTTTGATTGAGTTACGTATGAACATGCTACAATAAGCACTTTTTTTAAAATAGAAATATTGAGCCCCAAGAAAATAAATCCTATTGTCATATACAACCCTTCTCTCTCGATAACGGCTACCTCTCTGCAACGCCCACTTTCCTCTGCCCCCCAAGGATGCCGTTGTGGAGAAGTTCGACTGTATTTCATAATTATTTTACTCGCGCATGGTAGATAGATGTTACGTAGCCAACGAGTCGCGTAGAAAAAGAAACCGAAACACGACTTCTGTTGACCATTTTAGTCGGACGTGATCTAAAGGCTAATATACAATGCCGCTAAGCCAATCAAATCTCTAGAAATAGCCCAGGGTCGTAGCCAGTATGAGGGAAACCGAGGCAATTGAAGGGGGAAAGTAAACGCTGCTAGAGTAAACCCTAAATACCTAGGAAGAGAGTTTAACCATGGACATAATGCCTCGGCCCTGAATATGTTGACTAATCCTTCGGGTTTAAATGCACAAGTGTTGACCATAGAACAATGTGGCTGATTTGGTAAATTCCTTGGTAATTCCTAGCAAGGTACGTAGCAAGTGTGCTGCTGTAGCAGAGCTCAGCAATACCTTTTAACTTGCCACAACAGCCTGGGCTGCGGAGTCACAATGTTAATCTTTAAAGGAGGTCACTCCAAAAAGCTTCCTTTTTTGTCTTCACCTATAGCAAGTAAACACTGGGTTTTTCCACTCACCAACGTTTCAGCCTCTTACTTAAATGCCTGCTATCCTGAAGAAATTCGCCAGGCCGTGTCTCTGTGACGTCATTCCGTCCGACTCGAAATTGGCGGGAAGGAGAACTTTGCATCCTTCACAAGGTCGGCAAAACTTCCTTTTTCCAAGCTATTATCCACTTCACTATCTTGTCTGCTAACAATTTTCGGAGTTTGGAGCTTGTTTGGCTCAAAATTATACGGCTCAAAAGCAGTCATAACGCAGAGTGGTAGTGAGAGGTCTTGTCGGAAGCCATTTGGAGAAAATCTCTTGGACCGAATGACGTCACGGAAACGCGGTCTGGCTGCTGAGTCCTGTTCAAAATGTCGGCAACGATGCTTCTTTGGAGACGAATTCATAAAGAAAACCTTCACTTTAGAGGCTGAAACTTCAGTGAGTGGCTAAACTTAGTGCGAAACAAATGATAATTTGCTGAACAAAATTCCCCAGTTTATTCTTTGTCAAAAATTATACATTTACAGTCGTCATCATCATCATCATTTGGCATCAAAGAGTTTAAGTCAAGGGACAGTGTCGCCAAGCAACAGTTTGATACAGTAAAAACCTACGTGTAAGAACCTACAATTTTTCAAGTCTGCCAAAATAGATTCTTGTACTTTGGGGTAGTTATTGGCAATTCAGGCTAAGTAGCTTTTTGTATAGGTTCTTTATTTCTATCAAGGAAATGTAGTTGTTGATTACCACTGAGAAAAATAGAAACAGAAGCTTGGGTTTGGTCCTTGAATATACAGAATTTAATCACAACTGTATTACGTATTTTCTTGCAATATAAATCTGCAATCTCAAAGTCACCCTCCTGTCACTCCTTGGTTCAAAATGTTTATCATCATTTCACTGTAACCCACATATAAGAACCTGCTTGATCTTGCTTGGCTCAACAGGTTCTCATATTTTTGGGTTTTAAAATGGCAAATTTCTGCCAGCAGGTTTTTAAACTAGTTTCTTACACGCGGGTTTTTGCTGTTTAATAGACGTCAAGCATGACGTTACGTCAGACGGCAAAAATGAAACTTTTGCCGTCCGTCTTCAGCTGTTGTACAGTAGAGTGAAAATACAGAAGAGTGAAATTGTATTTTGCAGTGAACAGTGGCACACATTTTTCTATTTTTGTGTGATTTATCTAAGGTTTACAAGAAAAGAATAAAAAAATCAGAGGTACTCTTTGCCGTTTGCAGTCTGCCGTAAACGTCATGCTTTAACTTTCCAAAAACGATCTTCACGTGCGTTATACACCTTGGTACATTCTCTAACCGTTCTCCCCCGTGAAATGATATTTTTCCCTTTACACTACAGGTCGAAGTTATCGATAACTAATTTCTTGCACCGGTTAACGGTACACAGAGTTCTCTGTGCGTGCAATTAAGATTTTTTTGGCGCTGAACCACCAGCATCATCACTGATGATGACGTAATTACTTGTCAACAACCTTCCCAAACTACGACAAACTAGTTGTCCGCAATTGCACGTTATCAAAAACTGAAGTAGTTTTTCACAGGGGGAACTGTTCAGTTATCTATGTCTACATTTTTTTTACAATTTATCATCGACAACTTGCTTCACAAACAACGAGAACTTATTGCTATCCAGTTGTCGGCAGCTAATTGTCCATTCTGTCGATAGCCCCGAAATAGGTTTTACACCTCAACAACAACAACAACATGCAGTTTATTTTTACAATTGTGAAAAAGGCCTTTGTAGCCCGCAGTTAGCACAGCTATTCTAGGCGGGCTACTTAACTACCTCGTAGACAAACTGAGTAGACAAACTGAGTACAGCTGTAGATTCACTTAATAACGAGATGGGAGATGACTAGAGAGGATAAATCTCTTATCGACCGCCAACAAGGCGCAATCAAACCAGCTAAGGGCAGGCAAGAGCGGATATTACCTGCCTGATAAGCAAGTCAGAAAACTCTGAAACTCGAAAATTTGAGTTCGAGACAAACGAGAGTTAGCGATAAACTCACCAATTCTCGTTCTCATCTAGCCATGCACCCTTGTTGTTTTTGTCATCACGAGCGGCTTCAACTCTCTATCAACTGTTGCATGTAAATTCTCTTAACCCCCCTCGCTGGATTAGTAAACGAAACGGTAAAGTTAAGATAAGTTATGCATTTACAGAGTTATGAAGTTGTAAATTCCAGATATTGTCTTTATGGCGTTTCTTTGTATTTGAGTAAATGAATTTTCTCCTTGATACTTGTCAAAAGGCCTTCAGGCGTTGGCTCGAGTATGGCGGTTTTTGGAGCCTTATAAGAGACGTATGGTTTCAACTGGTAGGAAAAAAGGATGAAGAAGAAACTGTTAACTATAGCAAACCTGATGTCCATTCAGAATGACACAGGTATTTACTTATCAAAAAGATGCAATGGCTATATTGGGATTATCAATGCATGTGAGGTGGTGTGGCAGCATTATGGGTTGCATGATGGACTCTTAGTTAAGCAGTGTGGAGTGAGCCCTGGCTGAGGCCACTGTGGTGTTCTTGGGCAAACAAAACTCTCACTGTGCAACCCTTCTCTTAGTACAGTGTATAGATGGGTACCAACAAATGACACACTCAACAGGGGTTTCATTAATGTTAGTAGTCGGGCGACTAGTTTTCACAGGTGGGAAAACTTTTTGAATTGACCTACATGTACTTGGTAAGAAAAACTTTCCTCTAGATAGTCAAACCAGGCAGCAAAGTCATCCTCACGGCCGGTCTTTTTGCCCGGTGCCTGGCCCTTAGTGAAACCCCTGAATTGCATGCAATGGACAAGCATCACTTCCCAATGGGGTGGGGGACAAGAAATACTACAATGTACTTGTTATTTAATGCTACTGTTATGGCCACTAGTGCTGGTCTGATAAGCTGCAAAACTCAGGTGTAGAGTGTACCTTTAACCTAAAAGCAAGATGCTAACACTTGCTAGAAAAGCACTTCTTAGAGTAACTGGTATACATGTATCACTCAGTCACCCGCACCAACAGAGGTAATCCTGGTTTTTTGCAGAACGAAATAACTAGTTGTAGTAAGGTCACCCCCACTGAATGGAGTGATAGTGTACAGTAGGTTCCCCGCAGCATTTTGTCAGGTTTTTCTTGCTAACAGCTCAGCAGAACCTTTTTACGCTATTGAGGTAGAGGTGCAGTGACAGTCCATATGGAACCCTAACAACTTGGCTGTAAAGGTCGCAATATACACGTACCTCTGTTAATTATTACACCTCACACAAGAGGCTTTAATTATAGATTAAGTACCTCAAAGCCAGTCAAATCTGGAACAATGAACTCTGCTACCTTCTTCCAAACTATCATATAACCACCTACGGAGAGAGGGAAAGCCAGTCAGGTTTGCTTTAAAATTGAGCAAAATTATGGAAAATACATGTACATGTATGTGTTTGCTCTAGTTAATTTTTTTGTCAAGTTAAAAGGAAGGCCACACAAGTGAATATATTTCCATTCAGGTACTTTTCTCAATTCTGGCACCAGGCACTATATTGCAGGTCCCCACCCTACACTGAAGTATAGACTTGCTTACTGAAATTGACACAACCTAAGAAGCATAAGATTTTAGTACAATGTACTTTTTTTTGCTGCAAGATTCCATGCACAAACATCTTACTGGGTTGTGCAAAGGATGGTGAATGCCAACTACTAGAGAAATCAACATCTCATACATACAAATAGCAGCTTTTTGCTTTTAATGACAGTTGTTTGCCAAGTTATCAAGTACATGGCATAAGTTATCTCTTGTATAGCTGTCTGTTGTCTTAAGTACATGTAGTCTACCCACAACTACATGTATAGAATACAATAAAGGAAACTAACCAGCCCCCAAGATAGTTTGTCAATGTGAATACAAAAATATATAAATTTTATTTTATGTTTACCTTTTCTTGTGTGGAAACCTGGGTTTCTGACTCCACGTCCTGCAATGAAAATTTGACAATTCAACTGTTTAACAATGTTCAGTTTGTCTGCATCAAAGAACATGTGGGAGCTCAAGCCCAGATAAAGACGTTACTGAGCCATAAACTGCAACCGTAATTTGATGCCTTTATTTTCGGCACATATTCACTCCCCCCAGTACGTGTAGGTTGGAAAACTTTCATTGACCATATGATACTTGATATTATTGATGAAACCAAACCCTCTGGACCTCAAAATTTCCTCTAAAATTTGGGTTTAAAACCCACCTCCCCCTTGGAATTTCCACAAACCTTCCTTGGGCTGGTACTTTCTATATTATCTGGAATTGCACATTAAATGTTCCAATTTTGACTTACATGCGAATGCAAAATAAAAACCTGTATCTACATGTATGACTCACTTATCTGGGAACATACATTTAGTAAATAATCGTAGAACAAAAGTCAGTGGGTTACTAAGAGGGAGAGGAGAGAAGGGGATTCTCTCAAATTTTGGTGCATGCTTCTGGCCAATTGCGTGGGGTTTATAAAAGCAAATTGATCTACAGACAAAGGTAATGTCAATACAGTTAGTTCTTTTTAATATGGGCAACAAAAGGGCAGAGCAGATTGTCTATATATATGTTATGAGGGCACTTGTACTATACAGGTAGAAATCAAGATGTCCATAAAAGATGTCCATAAATTATGTCTCCTTATGAAGAGATTTGACTGTTCATGTCTTACTCTAGGCAAAAAAGAGCAAGCCCTTTCTGGTGACATACAAGCTTATGATTACAAGCTTAGTTTAACAAATACATGTAGTATCTATTTCTGTGCAAATGTTCAGTAATAGATCAAAGTCGACATCAAAGTGTGGTAAGAACAAAATAGTGGCACACAAGGCGATAGACCACACCAACTGTGATCTATTACTGAACAAATATGGCAACATCAAATCCATTTCTTTTATATAATAAAGAAACAAAAACTGTATGCCTTGTCGTGCAAATATACATCATAAGTAAGAACCAATCAAAACAGGAGTGTGAATTCGACATTTTGTATAAGTTTACACCCTTGCAGCAGCAAACCCAACTCCTCCCCCCCCCCCCCCTCCCCTTTGCAAGATTAGGGTGAGAAATTATAAGCTTAAATAGTGCCGACTTCAGTAACATTCTTAAAATATCCTTCGAATTCACTAACAGCAAATTAAAGAAAATACCTTTGTAAAAGTTCTTATTTCCCCTCTTTCCCGTCATCACGCCTCGTGTCGCACCTCTAAAGAGGCCCCGAAGAATATTTAGCGGCATTTTTTCTGCTTCGATCGCTGTCAAATCAAACTAAACTCCACTATATATCAAAGAACCATCGTGACTGAATACTTTTTCCAAAATGGCGGAAAAACAGCTTAGCCTCCACGCCTGTTGCTATGATCTTCGATCCATGCCAGCCGAGCGTGACAGGGAAAAGGTGACTGCTTTGTTGACTGCGTTGCAGAAGTATGGCAACTCAGAGTTCAACTCGGAAGAAATCTACGTCAAGTGGAAAGACCAAAACTTTTGGAACAGCTCGAAAAACAAGCGAAGGAGTTTCTGTGGATGCTTTCTCTCAGGCACGAATCAAAGAGGTTAGGAAAAACTGCAAGACTTCAACAAATGTTTACAATTACTACAATTAAACACAAAACAAAGCATACAAGTTCATACTGTGCAGTCTTTCAATAGTGTCTTTAAATCGATTATAAGTTTTAAGCTTTTTTTGTATAAACCTGCATCTCCGTGACAGGTCGGGTCGATTGGTTTGTTCAAACCAAAACATAGTCCTAAAGAAAAAGAAAACATTTTCCGTGCTTTATCGAGTTAACTTGTAGGGAAGATATTTGTTTACAAACATTGTTTTTATTATAGATGATTTCCAGTCCGTACTGCGCACTCTCGAGAGTTTGTTTGGGTATTTTTGTTTTGTTTCATTTAAGACATCACAAAATGTGTGATGTTCATAAACTGTACTTTCACAGCATTTTCAAGTCCCCCCAT
This sequence comes from Micromussa lordhowensis, assembly GCA_964020085.1. NCBI lineage: Eukaryota > Metazoa > Cnidaria > Anthozoa > Scleractinia > Lobophylliidae > Micromussa > Micromussa lordhowensis. Next base: position 1,657,382 of record OZ026599.1, read on the forward strand.
ACTTTGGACCTAAATTTGACCTGTCTTCTTACAAGAGGTATCTGCTTGGGAGGTGTAATAGCCGCAAGCTATATAGGAGGCGAAAGATCAGAACTATTTGACTTTTAATATCCAGTCAACAACATGGCGGGAACTACATGCCAAAGAGCGCGAAGCACGACGGTTCACATGGTGCTTACGTCACCGGAAGTGCATTTGAACTATATATCATCACATCCCTCTCCTCCTGATGAGGTGAGTTATAGCAGCAAACAAACAACAACTAACTAGTACAAAGGAACATAACTATAAGTCAACAACAAAAGTTCCTTTGTTAATAGATCAACATTGTTCAACAAAGAGCAGGTCATATGTCCAGCTTTTCGGGGGGTTTGCTAATCCTGCCACTCCGAGTTACATAACTGCCTGGGAATGCGGCAGCTTGATTCTCAAAGGGGGCATCTTGTACCACAGCTTGCCCATCTGTATCTGGTTTGACTTCTATGTTGCTCTGGGGGGCAGGACGTATATGGGTTCTGGTGCGCCTCAGCTCTCTTCCAGTCGGGGTTGACACAGCATATGATCGGGGGACTCCCGCAAGCTTTTCTCTCACTTCGGCTGGTTTCCATTTCAGTGTCGTTTGATCCTGGATGCTTACTCTTTGTCCTGGTTTTAGTGCAGGAAGTTGCCTTGCGGACCTGTCATGGTAGAACTTTTGCAGCTCCTGTCTTTCCTCTAGTCTGGGGGTGACTACTTCGTTTAAGGCATCTCTAGGGATTTTCCTCGGGAGGTTGTCCTGGATTGCTCGACCAAGAAGTAGTTCAGCAGGCGATGGCAGTTTGTGATCAATGGGTGTGGTTCTAAGGCACAGGAGGGCCATGTCAGGGTCGCTGTGAGTGGTTTTCGCTTTGCGAAGAGCAGCTTTAACTGATTTCACCTGGCTTTCAATAAAACCATTGCTACGTGGGTAGTGTGGGGAGCTTGTCACATGCTGGAAACCCAGTTCTCTTGCAAAATCTTGGAATGCTTGACCACTGTAGTGGGGCCCGTTATCGGATCTTACTACCTTGGGAATGCCCTGCTCGCTGAAAATCTGTCGCAGCATTTTGGTTACTGTGTGGCTGTTGACTTGTCCCCTTGGTATTTGCCTAACAAATGGATACTTCGAGTAATAATCAGCAACTACTAGATACTCTGAACCCTCTAAGGTAAAGAGGTCTGTACCAATAGTGTGCCATGCCCTTGGTGGCACCTCTGTGAGGATCAGGGGCTCTTTTTGCTGGCTTGGGTGCAGCTCCTGGCAAGTGCTACATGTCTTGGTTATTTCATCGATGTCTTTGTTTAGCCCTCTCCAGTATACGGCGGTCCTAGCTCTGAGCTTTGTCTTCTCAATTCCTTGATGTGCTGCATGGAGCTTTGTCAAGATTTCCTTCTGTAGCATAGTGGGGATAATGATGCGGTGACTCTTCACGACTATCCCATCTTCTACAGCGAGTTCATCGCGAAAAGGCCAATAAGGTTTTAAGGGCACTGGGACTTGCTGGATGGTCGACGGCCAACCAGAGTGGATCATTTCCTTCAGTGCATTGAGCTCTGGGTCTGACACGGTTTGTTCTCTAATTCTCTGCAAAATGCTGTTACTGAATTGAGGGTGGATGTCGTGTACTTGAACATTCATCCCAGGGATGGCTTCTGTTTCTTCCGGTGATAACCGGGAGAGTGCGTCTGCGATCTCGATGCTCTTGCCTGGTTGGTAGCGGATGACAAGGTCATACGGTTGTAGTCTCAATAGCATCCTCTGAAGACGCGGGGGTGCAGCTGTCAAGTGTTTTAGGTGAATACTCTCGAGGGGCTTGTGATCAGTGTTGACTGTGAAATTGTGACCAAACAGGTAAGTATGAAACTTCTCACACCCGTACACCACAGCAAGCAGTTCTCGTTCAATGTTTGCATATCTTGTTTCCACATCAGTGAGTGCTTTGCTCGCAAAAGCAACAGGTTTGTTATCCTGTAAGAGTACTGCGCCCAGGCCTTTCAGTGAAGCGTCAACTTGTAAGGTGATCTCCTTCTTTGGATCAAAGTAGGTTAGAGTGACTTCACTACTGATGGAGTCCTTGATTTTGTTGTAGGCTTCTTGGTGTGCTGGACTCCAGTCAAATTGGTGGCTTTCCTTTAGGAGCTCTCGAAGTGGGGCTGTTAGTGTGCTTAAATTCGGGATGAAGGGACCCATGTAGTTTGCTAGACCTAAGAAGGTCTGCAGTTCCTGGCGGCTGGTTGGAGCTGACATTTGTTTCAGTGCCGAGATTTTGTTTGGATCTGGCTGGATCCCGTCCTGGCTACAGACTACGCCATAAAATCTGATTTTCTCCTGCTTTACAAAGCATTTCTCAGGGTTCAGCTTCAGGCCTGTATCTTGGCATCGTCTTAGCATACCATGCATGTTTCGGTCATGCTCTTCACTAGTTTTTCCAAAAACTACGATGTCGTCTGCAATTCCTGCCACCCCTCCACACCCCTCAAATGTTTGGTCAATTTTGGTCTGAAAGATGTCTTGTGACATTTTCAGCCCAAAGGGCATGCGGTTGAATCTGTATCTACCAAAAGGGGAATTGAATGTGGTGAGGTAACTCGACTCCTTGTCGAGAACAACGTTCCAGTACCCACACTTAGCATCAACAATGGAGAAAACTGTAGCTCCAGTCAGTTTGGGCAAGATCTCTTCTAAAGTGGGGGTAACATGGTGTTCTCTCTGGATGGCTGCGTTGAGATCTTTGGGGTCTAAGCAAAGTCTCAACCTCCCATTTTGTTTCCGTCGGTAGACTAGACTGTTAACCCAGGGTGTGGGTTCACCTTCCTCAAGTTTGGTAATGATGCCGTTCTTGACCATATCATCCAATTCACTCTTGATGTCGTCCTTGAGGCTGACTGGCACGCGTCGTGGAGGATGAATCACTGGTGGAACACTGGGGTCAACTGTAATATGGTATTCCCCTTGGAACTTCCCGATGCCATTAAAACACTCAGGGTATTGTTGTATCAGATCTTGCTTGTCTTTTATCGGGGTGGTTTCCTTGGCTGGTTCAAGATTCCTGTCCTTTAGGCATCCATAGTTACTGATGTGGGGATGTTGTGCCTGTATAGCACAATTAAACTGTAGCAGGTTCAGGTCAGTGGAAGTTGGCAGGCCGATGATTGCAGGACCTGGGATGTCAGTGACGTAAAAGGGTGCGAGTGTGCTCTCTTTCCCGTAAGTGCAGGGTATGGTGACTATGCCATGGTGTTTAATTTGCGAGCCTCCATAGGCAGTGAGCACAACATTTGAAGACAGCAGGGCCTTAGGTTTGAGTTTACCACTGTTGTCTACTTGATGTGGGAACATCTCACGGTAAAGTCTCATGGGTAGTATGTTGCCCTGGGCCCCAGTGTCAAGTTTGGCTCTTAGGGTGGTCTTCCTGTTATCGCTCTGCGCCAGGTTTACTTGAAGGGATACAAATACTTCATCTCGACTAGTTGCTGGTGTACCATGTGTTAGATTTGCTATGGTGACCGATTGGAAAATAATGGATTCAAAGGTTGTTTCTGCAGCGGAATCCCTTGAATCTTCTATTGCGTGAATCCGTTGTCTGTGGGCCTTGGAGTGGCAGACTTCTGCAAAGTGGTTTAATTTCTTGCAGTAGAGGCATGTCTTACCATGTGCTGGGCATTTGGCTGATGCGTTGTGAGGGCGACCACAGTTTCCGCAAGCTCTCGTTCCCCTGGGAGGCTTGAAAGGTGGGGATACTTGATATGCTGGGGGGTGGTTTTGGTGTTGGGTATCCTGTGGCTCTTCCCCTTGGTTTCGTCTCTGTACTAAGTGTATAGACCCATCTGCGGTTTCAGCTGCCATGGCTGTGAGCTGGGCTTGAAAGGATTCGTGTGACCTTGCAATTTCTATAGCTTTATCCAGCGTTAACTTGGCTCCCTTTGAGATTAACTTTTCTCTGACTTTGAGTGAATTCGTTCCGAAGACTATACGGTCTCGAATCATTTCTTCTGGGTCTTTGAAATCACAATCCTGGGCTAGAATTCGTAATGCCGTGATGAATTTCTCCGCTGTTTCTGATGATTCTTGGATTCGACTGTGGAATTTGAATCTGGCAAAAACAGGATTTGCTTTGGGACTTACGTGATTCTCAAAACGTTCGTAGTATGTTTCTAATTTCTTACGGTCATCGTCGGAAATGTCAGACCACGTGTTGTAGATATCCCTTCCTTTCTGACCGACCCAGATGAGTAGATAGCTGCATTTCTCCTGTTCTGTTCTGGATTTAAGAGGTCCTGTAAACATTAGCTCGACGTGTTGCTTGAAACGCCGCCAGTTTTCCTTTGGGTTGTCGCCGTCCCACTGCATAACTGGGCATTCGATGCCGCTTAAAGCCATGTTTCCGAGGTTTTTGGTTTACTTCTGACACCATGTAATAGCCGCAAGCTATATAGGAGGCGAAAGATCAGAACTATTTGACTTTTAATATCCAGTCAACAACATGGCGGGAACTACATGCCAAAGAGCGCGAAGCACGACGGTTCACATGGTGCTTACGTCACCGGAAGTGCATTTGAACTATATATCATCACAGGAGGGAAAAAAGGTAGTATATGTATGTCACTGGGATCCTGCATTCTCATGTGCTGTGGCAGGGCAGTGAATCGGCAAGAGACAAGCTGGGTAGCAAGCAAGCCAGTGAGTCGGGCCTGATACACCAGCTTATTTCTTGTCGCTTCACGGCTGCTCCTGCCACAGGAAATGAAAGCTGCTTGCAGGCTACTTGGAACATGCCTAAGTATCCACAAATGGGAGGTGTCTGACTGTGAAAGATTGGCTGGTGCTGTTTCCAGTTTGATGACTGGTCTATTCCCAAGACTGGTTTATTCCTGAGGACTAATTAAAGCAATTGACTATAAAAATAGTTTTTAATCAATGCTTTTGGTCTTTTATTGCAATGTCCAAAAAGGGGGTTCTCTTTGGCTAATTTATTCCAAGGACTAATTTATTATAGAGGACCAATTTTCTTCACTCCTTAGCACTGCAATTTAACCAATTTATGTAACAGCCCATTTGACAGCTCTTTGTTTTTAGTGATTAGGCCTACTGTACAGAATCAACACTTAAAGAGTTGACTTTTTTGTGATACAAACTTAGCAAGTACTTTTAAATGAAATTGATTCTGTTGTCTGCTAACCACTAAGACTACCCTCACTTTCATGCAGAGGCTTGGTTACATTTCAAAGAACTGTAAAATAGTCTATTCTCCATGTGACTAATTTATTCCAGTACCTTAGCAGCAGTCCCTTTGCCTCATTTCAGCTTGAGCATCAAGTTTCAGATCTAAAGAGACGTCTGGATGAACTCCGCAAAGCTAAGAACACTACAATAATTAAAAAAGACAAAGAATATGTAACCACAGGTACACCACATGTTGTTGGTGAGAGTACATCCACTGGATCTCCAGACCTCCCAGAACACAGTAGAGAGAGAACTAGGTCTTTGGATGTAGAACTTCAAAGCAAGATGCAAGAAAGCTACCAGCAAGTAAAGACATTGCATGAAAATATTGCGGCCTTGAAGGAACTGCACAGGGCAGAGTTGGAAGAACTTAAAAGGGAAGTTGAAAAACAGGTATTTATTGCTCAAACATGTAATGTACCCAAGGGGCTACAGCATTTGATGGGGCTTCTCTTGTGCACTCACCACCTGCTTGTAATGCTAACTAATAGCAAATGAATGCTGCAATCTTGAACTCTTAAGAGAGAGATATAAAAATTGAGATGGTGGGGGCTTGAGATAGTGGATAGTGAACGACTAAAAAATAATATCAAAGAGAATGATATGAGTTTTAAATACTTTATCAGGGGATTGGAGATATACATGTAACTGACTTCGAAAATCCAACATCCATAGGCATGCTTTCAACAGATCTAACAGGTGCAGATGATGGATGATGGATGTCGTAGTTGCACTCAACTAAGATGTTGTCCCTTTAAGAGCAGCTTACAGAGGTTTACAAGTTCACCCCAGGGATTACTGCACTTACATTAGTTCTGCTATTTTAAACACTCACAGGCCAAAGAGTCGGACTCGACTCTTGCAGCTGAACTGGAAAATGTAAAACAGCAAAATATAGAACTTCAAGAAGAAAACAAATTGTTGCATTCTAAGGGGATAGATCTTCAGTTACAAATTGATGATTTGTTGGAGGAACTGAGCAGGAAGGAAGCTGAATGGTGTTCCAAAGAGGAAAAGCTTATGTTAGAGGTAAGCTATACACCCGCGGATGGACCCCCTTATGAAAAAGGACGGGCATGCGTGCCAGAAATTTTGACAAGAACCCCTAAGAGGTACCAAGATCCTGTTTTGTGGGGGTGGTTTGAATTAACATCCAATAACATCCTTCTATACCCTTCCCCCTCCCCAAATCCAGTTTGCCTTTTATAAGGACCTACCCTGTACGCCTACAGTCGACCACTACTCCCCACCCCATGGCAGATTCCTCCTATCGGCCTATGGGATCCAGTGTTCAAAAGAAGTCCTGTCCAGTTGCGGGGATATTATATTGTTTTCGCTCAAGTACCTTTCCACGTTCGCTTACCAAGTGTTCAAGGGGCTTGGCAGACCAAATAGTGATTTCAATACAAAAAGTAAACTAACACAAGCACTCAACTGCTCCGGGCAGACTGCCTGGAATTCAAGTTTGTTTGTAATGTTTGTTTGTTTGTTTGTTTTTTACATTAAGCTCTGCTCCTTCCGCTTCTAAGCCTTGGCGATCACATCCTGCCTATTCGTGACTTACCAAAAAAAAAACCATACACTTATCTTATTTGTACAATGGCTCATATACCACGATGGCTAAGCCAATGAAAACTCTAGAATTGCATTATCTTATCATTCAGTTTTTAATAAAATGAAATCTCGCATTTTCTAAATTTCGCTTGTAGATTAAGACATCCTGGGGTGAAAAGTACCAGAAATGGATGGCACAAACTGAACAGAAAATTGAAGAACTGCAATGAGCTAATGACTTGCTGTAAGCTTCGGTTTCTTGTTGTTTCTGGTAGCTTTAATTTTTCTCTTTTAGTGGTAAGAAAAGTGAGAGGAAAACAAGGAAACCGAACTGTGTAAAGCAGTGCACATTAGTAGTAAACCGACTACAGTTTGATTCCAGGGAGATAGGAACGTTGCCTCTTAATGTCAAGACAGTAATTAGTTTTAACTATGATTAATTTACCCCTTTTTAAGGCGCAATTAGGGTAATGATTAGATTTAGCACCCTACTTCTGATACCGAGCATCCTCTTTCTAATAAGCGTTCCCCACTGAGTACTGTTAGCGCCCCCTTTAGCGAAATTGACATTCAAGATATTAGATAGAATAGACTGATTTACACGAGCTAATTATGAAGTCTTTCTATTTTGAACGTCCTATTGAAGCTTGTAACTATCAGAAATCTTATTGTTACCGAGTCCTTGGGGTAAAGTATCTGTTGTTTTTCATATCGTACCACATTCACATGTTCCAAAAGAAATAAGCCCCTCGTACCTAATATAAGTGCCCCCTCCTCAATAAGTGCCACACTTGGGCTACCGAGAGTAAATTAGCCCTCCGGGAGCTAAATCGTCTTATATGGCGTTTACACTAGCACCAAAACATTTCTACACATACCTAAACGAAGCACGTTTCCCTTAAATATATTTGTAATTGCCTTATTCACATGAGGTGCACATTTCCAAATACGTCGCATGTCCGGTTCTATAATTTGTGCATTGTTATCGTTATTATTACGGTAAACGCAGAAGGTACACGTATAAGGTTCGACCTTGCTATTGCATTCGTTCTGTGATTTCACCTCAGTGATCTCCCTTGGCTCTTGATAGAGAGTTTTTTAAGGCTTGTAACGTTTCGTATAAATTTGTCTCCGTTAATTCTACAGGAAAGGCATGCTTCTTGATAAAGAAAAGTCTGGAATGAGCTGACGCTTCGCGCTTGAGATCAGATGTGGAGTTCCTATTCATTAGACAACACCGCGTTGCTCAGCAAGGCAGTTCCTGGCCTGAGAAGTTAGTTGGCACCAGACTCTTAACAGCTCAGGAGATTTCTAGGAGAACTGAGACGAAAAAGAAAGATCAACAACAGTAACGACAATCAACGAAAACAACAACAGAAGCAGCAATTTAGCGAAACGAGCAAGTCAGAACCAGCTTGAGACCTAACGTTCGCGTTACCTAGATGTTAAAGAAACCTCGCGTTGTATTCAGATCTGTAAGTGAAAAGTACGGGTTTCTCGGTCACTGGCCTGAAGTACAGCGAAACCCAGCCAACCTGCATCGCCGGATCGCCCGCTGCACCGTGAGTTGAAAACCAGCGAGCGTTAATTTTCTACACGTCGCGTTTGTTCCCCTACAGAGCTTTTATCTCTCAAAGTCATATTTAGCTATCTCTCACAAAGGCCACTCTCGGTGGAGTTCAGGTCTTGGCACTCTGGGAACGTGACCACCCAAAGTTCGCGGTGCTGTGGTACGCTTCAGGCCATAGCCCATTGCAGAAACGTGAGAGGACTGGGACGAGTTTCTTATATTGATTAGATTGAAAATCTAAACATTTCAACTGAAATGTTACTGAATGAAAAGCTACCCAGCCAAGTTTGAGAGTTTTCAGTTGAAAATTGTTCAAATGGGAGAATCTCAAAAGTTGCAAAATTCCATACAAATCCTTATAATTTTGTGGCTTGTCTACCCAATCCATACAAACTCTCTATTTTAGGTGATATTTGAAGAGCTACCATTTTGCCATTTTCCTTCTCTAAATACTTCTATTCTTGGTAAATATTCTCAAATTTAGTTGATCTTTCATTTGAATATCTTAGTTTTTCAAACAAACGGAAAACAACCATACTCTTTCCCAGTCCTCTCACGTTTCTGCAATTGCCTATTGAGAATTTAAGCGCTCTGCAAGGCATCATTGGGGTTTTACAATAACGTGGGATAAAAACGCTCAACGAAATAAAATGTTACCTTCTTTTGAATTAAATAAAGAAAATTTACTGACCTTGTCTGGTTCTGTTGTCCATTTGGCCTATTTCATCGTTTTGGTGGGTTCTCAGGTTTTTGTAACCCTGGGGAGGGAACTTCCATACAAAAAGAACAGGGGTGCTGAGGTTAAAAAGTGGCTCTGGTATCTCTTAGGGTGTTCAGCCTCAAACGATCCACAGCGGGAGCATTTGCGGGACCTTTCAGGACATTGAGACGAAAAATTATGACAGGAGATAATGTGTTGTTTTAGAATTGGAATCTCTAAGGAGTGAAAAAAAAAAGGATCTTAGTAGCTCTTAGGGGTTCTTTTCAAAAACTCCAACGAGCACCCAAGTCCTTATTACATGGAAGCCCCCCCCGGGGTTTGTAAATAAAACCCAAAACGATGAAATAGGCCAAGTGGACAACAGAAACCAGGCAATGTGAGTATCTTTTCCTTATTAATTCAAATGAAGGTAACATTTTATTTCGTTGCGCGTTATTTTAAACTCCATGCAATGCCTGACAATGCCTTGTAGAGCGCTAAAATTCTCAATGGTCTGAAGTAGTGCCGGGTACTCTAGCTGGTCATGTCTTACTCGATACGCTTAAATAAATCATTAATATTCGATCGATCTGTTGAATCGTGAATTTGGAACGCCTGTGCTTTAACACGACTGTACGAGTCTGGTTTTCAAAGTAGTTGAAAATAACGGAACAGATTACGAAATCAGTTATAAACGATTTATGTTCTAAGTGGTACAATCATAACTATCTTCCGAGGATTGAGACATTCTTAAATAATCTGTGTTAAAATCTGATCGGTAGCACAATCTAGACCATCGACGTGATCTTACATTTTAAGTTCCAGCTGAAGTTTCTCAGGTCTTCTTTCGTAACATTTACTTTCCTACGATCGTGAATACAGTAAAATCCTAAGCCTAAACTAGTTATTATGCATCTATACTTGGTTATAATATCTCAATCACACCTTTCTTTGACGAATTTAGCGTGATGTGTGCAGGCATGCAGTTCCATGCAGTATACATTCAATCAATCAATCTTTGTTTTATTTATGGAGGGTAAACACCTAATAGTTACCCAACTAAAAAAATTGTAGCCCATGCGCGATAAAGATAAATTTGTCTAAAATATTTTTTTATGCATCTATACTTGGTTATAATATTTCAATCGTTGTTTTATTTATAGAGGGTAAACACCTAATAGTTGCCCAACTAATAAACTTGTGGCCCACTAGCCATAAAGTTAAATTTGTCTACTACTTATTGTCGAATCAACAAACGTTATCCCACTTGAGTTACATTTCTAGTTCGAGTAGTACATGACAGCGGTACATAATATTTTTTATCGATATTTACAATGTAATCATGCTCTTCCCCGCCCCTCGGTCCTACCATGGAAGACATACATATGCGACATTAAGAGGGACCAAGGTTGCTTTTACCATGTTAGAACATTTTTACGTAGCAAGTAAAATTCGTTTTGAACCAATTTCGTTCCCAGAGTTTGGAAGAGGCTAGCGCCAAGGAAAAACCCCATTGTTTTGATGTCATTTAGTTCCTTTTTTAAACTCTCTAACGAACATTGCCATCCTTCATCCGGAGATTTGGCTCATTGTGGTTAGCTTTTAAGTATAGTGTACTATATTTTAGTATATAGTCCGAATTCGCCCAAAAAGGTGACTAAATGGTTACTCTTAAAGTGCCACTATGATCAAATTTTTACCCCTTGATTTTTTTGGTTAATTACATAGAATTATACGAAAGATTAAAAACGCCGTTTACCGTTTACAAATATCTGCATTGGTTCAGGAGATATTTAAGTTTGAAAAATGAGTAAAATATGCAAATGAGATTACTGATGATGTCATACACTCAACCAAATATTACATGAAGTATATCAATAGCGCTATCTCGCTCAATTTGCAGCAGAAACCATTGAAACTTGGTAGCCTAATAGTTCTAAATGCAACACATCCACAGCTGTAACAATTTCCGTTCCCATGGCAACCCACTCTTTTCCAGTCCCTCTAGCCTGATATCTGTATTTTAGTGATTTTAAGCTTGGAAAACATTACACAAGGCTATGAACTCAACCTAATGTGTTTATATGCTTGCTGGATTATGCAGATGAGGCACCATTGGCAATATATCAATATAGAACCCTAAAAGTGGTCAGAAAAGTCTTTAATATTGTGGAGGTCTGGAACCTAGTATGTTGCCATGGTAACAAAATTGTTAAGCTCATATTGCAGAGCACCTCTAGTAGAATCTTACTGTAAAAATTCAAACATTTATTATACAAATTGACTGAGATATCCTTGTTTATCATATTTGATCAAAATGCGGTTGAGTGTATGACGTCATCACTTGGCTAATTTGCATATTTTAAAAACTTGAATATCTCTGGAACGAAAAGAGATATTTGAAAACAGTAAACAGCATTTTTACTCTTGTGTAGACTACTTGTTTATGTCTTAAAATGACTCAGATTTGAAGGATGCGATTTTCGTCATAGTGGCACTTTAATTATATTATTTTGATAGGTTACGAGCACTGTAAGCTAATGCTAAGTGTTTTGTTCTTCATTCTTCTAGAATCAGAGGCAAAGCTATTGGAAACAAGCGTTGCTATCTCGGCACTTATTAGTGCTTATTAGTACTTATTACAAAGAATTACCCTTTTATCTACATAATTGTTCTTAATTATACTATTTTGGTAGGTTATGAGAACTGTTTCCGACATAGCAGAAATCGTGACAGCTTTTGAAAAGCTTAGTGTAGAGGAACAATTTTCCTCCAAAAGGTTTCTCTTTGTTACTATTTCGAGAGCCAACTACTAACTAGTCCAATGGAATGTCATCTTTCTCGGCAATGGGCTGTTTTGGCTCCATACTCTTTAGGATTCTTCGCATTCTTCTATGAGTGTTCACAAACCCTTCAACTGGAAATAACAGGCTATAATCTCTTGGCGAACCGAAAGCACCATCTTGCAAAACCATGTGCTTGATCAGTTTTACATTGTTTTTAATGCCAGCCAACATAGACTGCTTCGTGTAAAACTCGCACTTTGCAAACATCCATGCGTATGCGCATCCCAATCGTTTCTCGAACTGTTCCAACAGCTTCTGAGGATGAAACTTGTACACGTTGGTAAGCTCTCTGATGTCTTCCACCAAAGACCTTTCAAGTGGATCAAGGTCCTCCATGCTACCATCTTCAGCTGCTTTTGTAAGCAGGTCAAGACAGATGTGAATGTACCGATCTTTCAAATCGTGGAATCGAGCGCCCTGCGAAGTATTCGTTGCAGTTTGTCTGGAACTGTTCATTCTGGCCACGTCTTCTTCGGTACATATATGTGACAATCTCCTTGAAGACTCTTCTTGAGATGAAGTGTGTGTTCTCTCTTCATTCTTTGTTGCAAGCTGTCCACGCTGTTCTGAGTCACTTCCTACTGAGGTACCTTCAAAGGCAGCCCCAAGGCGTTCTTCGTGTTTTGTCGTCACTTCTTCGTTATATTTAGAAGGCACATCATGCGGCCTTGTTCCCGAAATCAGCTCTGGCAAACATTTTGTTGGGTTGCTCAAAAACTGTTCAACCTTCTCGGCAAGTGAATCTAAAACATGCGGAGCTTCGATATTTTCAATATCGAACAAATTGTAATCCGCGATAAAGAAATGTCTCAGGCATTTTTCTTTGAGAGCGTAATGAAGGTTCTTCAGCAGCTCCGTCATACAGTCAGTCCTTTTGTCTTCCGTCCACATCTCTGGTCCAGTTTTCTCGCAAGTTTTCAAGAAGAGTGTCTTGAGATGGTACGTCACCAAGCACTTCGGCTCTGTTCGAAGATACAGGCTGTAATATTTCTTGAGGGTACGGTAACACTGGCGTTGCATGTCGTTCAGCTCTTGGCTTAAGAGATACTCTGCGTGGGAAAATGACAGCCGGAAATCAGTTTCTGGGCATCCGCCGCTCTTGGGAGGCTTAACCACTAGGTGGAAACCCCCTTGAACAATTCTGTGTATGGTGTCAGGAGGTGGCCATGCTCGCTTTCGATTGATCCACCTTTGAGCAACCTTGGGCCATCCTCGAGCTTGGAGGGTTGGAACAATGTCAAATGAAACTGCCTGCGTACATGTTTCTGATTTGTTTGTAAAGGGAGTTCGTAGTTCTTTTACTGGTTCAACCGTGGCAATGAAATTGAACAAATCCTCTGCCTTTTCCTCCACCAACCACTCCTGGAATGCTTTCATGTCGTCTTCCGAAAAGCCTTGAAATGTTTGACTGAAAAAGCCGTCTTTCGGACCTTGGCGAATCTTATGAATGTCTGGCTCCGTTACAACATGGACGTCATCTTGAGATTGTGGCTCGGCGTTTATCGAGTTGTCATAGCTGTTAACATCCCGGCTCGCGCCAACGCAGCCTGCCACTCCTTCCTCATCTATTGCCTGCTTTAAATTCGCTTTTTCTGCGCAATCTGTGCATGAAATTTGCTTGTCAACTTGTTTGCATGTCCACGATTTGTTTTGATTGTCATCAACGACGTCAACTTCTGGCGTGACGGCCATTGCTGAGCTGCCTTCCGCTTTACTTCCGCTTTTGATTTTCAAATGATGTTCGATGTGGCAAAACCGTTCTCTTATGTTTTTTGCTCTCTCACTAAGGAAAATATCGTAAGCGAAGTCAGGAATTCCTGGAAGAATACCCCTTGGATTGTTACAGAGAGATTGTACCGAATCCTTAAAATGTTGCAAAAAATCATCGAACACTTCTGCATGTTGAGAAGTATACTCTACATTTCGCATCGAGCACAGCGATACAGGTAGTATCTCAAGTTCCCTGGGATCGACATTCTGAATGTCTAGCTCTTTCAATTGTTCAAGACGTCGAGACAAAATGTTGCGAGACTCCATTATTGCGGAAACGTCCACTGTCAAAGCAGGGCTAAAAGTGTCCCTTTCACGCAAAGTGGAATTAATCGGTGGTGCAGGAAAATGGGACGTCACGGCTTGAATTAATCGTGGAAAGAACGTAAGACCAAACACAGCCATATCAACAATAGGATTCAACTCCTTGATCTCTGAAGCAGATACGTAATCTGTATCTTCGGCAAGAATAGACTGAAACAGCGGATGCCCAGTTCCTTTTATCTTCACAAATGCTGGATTTCTGGGTAGATCATATTCCAACATGGCTTCATCGACAAGAAAATCGTTGCCAAGAACCAACAGTAAATCGAGATCTCCAACGTCATCAAAGGAATAATTTTTTAAGTTTTCAGCCGAGCTGCCATAAAGCTGAAATCTCGCGATATCCCCGGTTCTGCTGGCCACAAACTCAAACAACAGTTGCATCATTTTGGTGAGACTTTCATAGTATTCCTTCCATTTCTGACTTTCCTCGTCAACTTCTCCCAAAGACTTGAAAAATTCGTCAAGCAATCTCGTTTGATCTTCGCTTTCGGACATGATAACTCCCTTGCAATGCCTAAAAGCCAGAGCTCTGTGTAACGTCGATGTTTATTTCGAATAGTCCCGTTTGATAAGGGCAGCTATAGTCGGGGAAATTGCGGATGTGCTATTTTTGGCAATTACGCCCTACGTCAGAAAATATTCACCCAATCAGGATACGGAAAATAAATTTCTGCCACAGTCGTCACGTCCGCCTATTGCAGGTTTCACTGTACACCTATGTCATCAAAACACAAACACGATTCGAATTTCAGCTAGAAAGCGACCTTGCGGTACAGGTCTTTCGAAACAGCTCTGTCCAGCCTTGACTTGCTGTTACAAACCTCAACCACCCACCCCCCCCCCCCCCCCCTTCAAGAAAAAAAGAAACAAAAAAACGAGGAAATAGGCAAAATGGATAACAGAAAGCAGGCAAGGTGAGTATATTTTCTTTATCATTATCGAAAAAAAAGTAACATTTTGTGTCGTTGTGAGTTTTTATCCTTCGTTATTTTGAACTCCATGCAACTTCTTTTAGAGCGCTCTAATTGCCCCAGTGGTGTTTTCCTTTCAATAATCTGAATGTCTCTTGATTCGCTGGTGGGGGACTGAAACCTAGAGAGACTAGAAAAGCGCTCTACCCATCCCCTCTTGGCAGGGCTCAAACACTCAAGCGTCTTCCTTGTGATCTGCGCCCTGATTTGCTCGAGGGTGATCATGAAAGAGTTCTGTGTCAATTTCTCCGCTTTTCCTGCCAGGAAGGTAAGCATTAAATATCCGTAGCACTTTAAACTGATAACCATAATACTTAAGAACCGTTTTACGGTTTCTATCTCCCCTGACTGTTTACCAGTAAGCTTTATTCAATCATGGAATCTCGCTGGGCTGTCGTCTGGATTTTAGCATGGCTGTTTGAGCGATTTGTTTCAGCGCAATGAAGTTAAGAAGTTAATCGCCGTCATTACAGCTTATATCGCTGATGAAAACATCCGTTTGAATTAGATTGATTGTGGTTGAGAAGCAAACATTACCTTCGATAATACATGTAGTGTAATGCCCCGCCATCTTGAAAATCGGGAACTGGAACACATGGCTCCAGGGCTTCCGGATCAGATCTGATCTTTAATTATCGCGGATTATAGCAGTAGGTTCTCCCTTCCCTGCTGGTGATTAGTAAAATCGAGGTTCCAAATTTCCAGTGGAAAAGGTATGGCTCTGTCAATAGCATCGTGCACAGTTCTAAAAATAGATTACATCCCCAGAGACCTTTCACATGACTCAAACAAGAATTACAGTCTGGTATAAGGTTTTGTATGAGTGTGTTGTCTTCTAGACCAGAAAATGAAGCAAGAAAGGAAAGACTGGTAGTCTAGGTTTTTGATGAGCTTAAATAATGTTAGAAAGCAAACACTGCTGCTGAGGGTAATGTAAAACGGATTCGAGGTGTCCAGAAAAGAGCCTAAATGTCACAAATTGTACGAGAATCTTACAAAGCCACAGTGACAGTCAGACAGATCCCAAAACCTTCAGGAATTTGAAGTTGAGAACTTTTAGTTCAGCGACTAGTTGATCAGAATGCATGTACCACTACTTCACAGGGAAACATATTATGACGAAACTTATCTGCTGTTTATCCTGGTTCTGAAGATAAGACTTATCAGCGGACTTATTGCCAGACATTCCCAAATTTGAAAACCCGAGCCATCCACACAAATGAATACAATAGAACAGGACGACACGGTTATTATCCTTGAGACAATTCCAAATGCATGGCAGAATTAGGTTTACCCTGCAATTTGGACCTAGATTTCAAAAGTGCCCTTTCTCCAACCACATAAACAAATCTGTGACTGTCAGCAGACTTCAACTGCATATATTTCATAGATACATTTGGCCTGATACGTTTTACAAAAATAAGCGTGGGTTTCAGTTTCATCACAGCAAGGCAGCAAATTGGATTGGATCAACAGTACTTCTTTACAGTATTTCTTTGTCGGCTTGCTGGCTTTGTTGTGAGTGATACACCTGGATGTCAGCTGCAATGATATAAATATTATTTTTTTCTGCTATAGATGTAAGGAGTGTATTCATAAACAGCCTTCGTACATGAGAAACCCAACATATTTTGCCGCCCTCCAACTCTGTATTATTGGTATTATTCCAAGGTGCATGAGAGGCGATCAAAGTACGAAATTAATCACTGAGTATCGGACTGAAGAGCGTGCCGTTGTTCTATACGTCGCTCTCAAAGAAGTAGTGGTTTGTTTGTCTGGGTCACACCGGGGGTTGAATTTTTGTGATGTCATTTGTCCGCGAAACTATTCCAAGGCCGCCCATTCCTCTAGGCATTGGATGGGTATTTCGCTATTTTTTCATAAGGTGTCAAATGCTTGTCTATACAAAAATCCCCACGATGGGGCCATAAGAACAGTGCTAATTCCTCAGCCATGGAATAGCATGAAAAATATATTTCTCAAAAGTAATATAAGAAGTCTATAACCACATATGAAAATCAAGTTACATCAAAAAGCGTCTTCAGTTTTTTTCTTGTTATAGTTTGATTATGACTTGTTTTTTACGCACAGTCATCATTCTTAAATAAAGCACATTGAAATTGATTCAAACATGTAGTGCACACCGGTCTCTGCAAAGACAAAGACAACCTTCAATGCAAAGACAATGTTTTAGGGAGAAAACTCATTGAAATGAAGGCTTATCCCTGTTTGTTTTATATAATGAACTTATAACTTTACCTATGATTGGTATTTTTATAAATATTATAAAAGTGTCGATAACTTGCCTTCAAAGGTTTCTTTTAAACCTTCTAGGCACAGTTCTTTCAGCCAATGAGCCACAAATTCACAACCCTTCCTGCAAAAATCGTCTATCATGTTTGCCATCGCTTTTTAATTTTCTTACACATGGAAGACGAAATTGAATTTATGGGGCTGGTAGCAGGGCACTAGCTAGTTTCCAGATCACAAAAAGAATTCGCAACTATGTTAGTTAAGTAGGGTTAATCCCTTTCATGTTTAATAAAGCAGGGTTAGCCCTTTGGGACTGACAACCTGTCCATTGCCGGTCCAATGCCTGGGGGATGGATGGGCTTGGAATTGGCAGAGCCATTAAAGTG
>OZ026599.1:1680000-1730000 GCA_964020085.1 Micromussa lordhowensis
GACGTGAAGATGGTTCAGTTTTGATGACATAACAACTGATATCAATTTGACTAAGAGCACGAAATCAAGATTATAGCATTTTTATCCTTTGATGTATATACGTATTTAACTTTTTAGCTTTTAAACTTTATTTTAACCTATAATATTTATTTATGCAGGATCCCACTGTAGAGCAACTTATAGTGAAGTGGATCCCTGTTTAAATATTTTTATTATTACAATCATTATCATCATTATCGTCGTCGTTAGTATTATTATTATTGTTATTAAGGCTTCGTAGCAGCACAAAGTAAGATATCGCTTTGATAAACCGTATGGTGCTTTTGAACTTCATTTTTTAATGAAGCAAAACATGTTTCGGATGAAACATCATCCATCGTCAGTTGTACAATTAGAAATAAATTGAAATGAAATTATGCATTAAATAGTGTGGAAAAGTGAGATATTAACAAGAATATTGGCGTAAATTGTGTCGAGGTAATAAAGTTCCATTTTCTGTAAAATAAACGAACGGTTGGTCCTAAAACGAGTGTTGTCTGGTTGTAGTATATTTATAGGTTAACGCACTCAGCGAACTGCGTGCATTATTGGGATTTACCTGCACGAGTTCACTGACAGTGAACGAGAAATTTCAATATCGCACGAGGCTTTGCGAGTGCAGTATGGAAAATTTCGAGTTCATTGTTAGTGAACGAGTTCAGGTAAATCCCGATAATTCACAAGCAATGACTGCGTTTACATTTTTATAATTTAAATTGAATACACTGCACAAAGAAATCGTCAAACTTTGAGTCAGCCGAAGCCATGGGGTAATGACAGTGGTGTGTTGAACTTACACCACGATAATGACGTCAAGGAGGTTGTTTCGTCACAACCCAGTATCACGTGGTACAAATCAGCCAATCAGAAAATCGGAATTTGTACAGTGTATGAAAGTTGAATAATAATAACTACTTATTAACCGAGAGTGAGGTCTCGGCCTTGCCGTGAGGCTTCGGCCTTGCCATGAGACCTCGGCCTTGCCGTATTGACCTCGCTATCGCTCGTTCACTACGGCAAGGTCTCTGTCCGAGATTTTCCCGTAAAGACCGAACGTTCGAGGTTAATAAGTTGTTTATTATATGGCTTTTTGCTTGGCTTTTGCAGGCCCGTAATTGGCCCGTGGGCATTACGGGAGAATAATGCCCTAGTACATTAACGAATGCTTACGACAACTTAACGATACTAAGTTCTACAGACGCCTTGACACTGACATTACTAGTGACATCCAAACACGTGTAGAATTCTACATTAAACGACTGCACACAGATGGCTTCATTGACTACAATACTATTTCTCATACAGACTGATGCCAAACCAGGTAGATTCTACATTCTACCTAAAATACACAAACATGGTAACCCAGGACGCCCCATTGTTTCCAGCAATGGTCACCCCACCGAACGCATCTCTCAGTTCGTTGACTACTATCTCAAACCTCTGGTCCATAAAACAGCATCTTTCATCAAAGACACTACACATTTCCTCAACAAGCTTGACCAACTTGGACGCTTACCTAGTAACGCTATCCTTGTCACTCTAGACGTTTCATCACTTTATACCAACATCCCACACAACGAAGGCATTGATGCTTGTCGACATTATCTCGATACCCGTGACAAGTCTACCTCCACCATACGCACTGAGACTCTCTGCGACCTCATCAAGATGATCCTTACCATGAACAGTTTTGAATTCAACGACACCTTCTACATCCAAACACACGGCACAGCCATGGGAACACGCATGGCCCCATCATATACGCTAACCTATTCCTCGCCAAATTCGAGACAGACGCACTTACACATGCACCGCACCAGCCACACACCTGGTGGCGCTTCATAGACGACATTTTCATGATCTGTACCAACACAGAAGACGAACTACGCACTTTTATAACTTACCTCAACAACATTCACCCCACTATCAAATTCACTTCATCCCATTCAGCGACATCTACTTCTTTTCTCGACGTCAAGGTCTCACTTAGCCAGTTTGGCAAAGTTGAGACCGATCTCTGTACTAAACCGACAGACAAACACCAATACCTTCTACAATCATCGTGTCACCCTCTACATACTAAACGAGCCATTCCATTCAGCCTCGCTCTCCGATTACGACGCATATGCTCTTCCGGCGAAAGCTTCACATTACGCGCCAATGAACTCATCCAATACCTTAACGATCCTGGATACAACCTCTCTTTTCTCAAAAGAGAAATCCAACGAGTCCACACAGTCACACGCAATGAAACACTCAAACCCAGTCTGCCTACCACCAACCAACCCAGTCGCGTTCCGCTTGTTATCACATACAATCCTGCCCTTCGTTCTGTATCAAGTATCATACAAAGACACTTTAAAATCCTTTCGTCTTCCCCACGATTCAACAACGTCTTTCAAGCCACACCTCTTGTTGCTTTCCGACGAACCGACAACCTTAGTGACATTCTAGTCAGATCTAAATTACGTACTGATAAACAAACTAACGTCACCAAGGGATCCTTTCGTTGCGGCAAAAATTGCATCACTTGCCGCTATATCACCGACGGCCGTACAAATTATACTTTTTCTGCCACTGGGGAAATGAGAACCATTCATGATCATATCGACTGCAACTCTAAAAATCTTATTTACATGATACACTGTCTGCGCTGCAACAAACAGTACATAGGTGAAACGAAAAGACGACTTAAAGACCGGTTTAATGAACACCGACGACCAGTAGACAGACCCACCCCCTCCTCTAGACCCACTGCAGTTTCAGACCATTTTCTTTCCCACAATCATTCACCTAACGACATAGAACTTATACCACTAGAACTTATACATTCATCTCGTGACGCGTTACGCAAAGCCAGGGAAGCGTCAGCTTCACCTATCACCTATCTTCTTCGTGCCATGTGGCACATAAGGCCTCAACACAATCCTGCCAACCATCTCTGTCAGCCGCAGCCATTTGTACCTCACTCCAGTTCCTCCATCCCGCTTTTTCCATTTCTCTCTCCGCCGTCCTTCTCCATGTTGTCCTTGGTCTTCCCCGTTTTCGCCGCCCCTCTGGGGCCCAGGTCAATGCAGTTCTGCAGTCATTGTTTGGTTCTTTCCTCATGATGTGGCCGATGAATTTCCATCTTCTCCTTCGCACGTCCTCACTGAGGTTTTCTATCTCAGCCATCTTCAGGACTTCTTTGTTTGTAATTCTTTCCTGCCAGCGTATCTTAAATATCCGTCTAAGACATCTGCTTTGGAAGACATCGATTTTGTTTTCATCACATTTATTCATCTTCCACGTCTCGCAGCCATACATCAAGACTGGCTTTACTAGTGTCTTATATAGCCTGACTTTGGTTCGTCGACTGATGCTGTGGCTGCTCCAGATCTTTTTCAATCTCAAGAATATCCCTCTCGCTTTGACTACTCTGTTCTGGATGTCTTCAGTACCTCCACCCTCTTTGGAAACTGTAGCTCCCAAGTACACAAATCTATCAACATCCTCTATTCCTCGCCCATTTACCTCCACCACATCATTGTTCCGTGAGTTTATTCGGAGCAGCTTACATTTGTCTACATTGACTTTCAGTCCCACCCTTTCTGCTTCATGGGTCAGCTTATCGGTCTTAGCTTGAATGTGCTGCCTGGTCGATGACAAAAGGGCTATATCATCCGCAAAGTCAAAATCCTCGAGCTTTGTGTTGAACTTCCGATCCATCTTATTCCAGTATTCCCTTCTTGCAATGTATTTCTCATTACCCAGTCAACGGCTAGCAGGAATAGTAAACCTGACATATTACAACCCTGTTTCACTCCAGTTTGGATCTTAAACCACTCCGTTGTGTCCTGGCCATCCACTACCGCACATTCAAAGTCGTCATAGAGCGCTTTCACCATGCTGACTATCTTGGATGGTATGCCGTAGCTTCTCATAATCAACCATAGTCTATCCCTATGGACTGAATCAAACGCTTTCTCGAAATCTATGAAGTTAACGTACAATGATGACTGCCACTCTATTGACTGCTCGATGATATTTCTCAATATGAAAATTTGCTCAGTAGTTCCCCTACCTGGTCGAAAACCTGCTTGTTCCTTTCTAAGCTTCGACTCTACTCCGGTTCGTATCCTGTCTATCACAATTTTCCCCATGACCTTACTGACAACTGACAGCAGCGTAATTCCACGCCAGTTTTTACATTCTTTCAGATTTCCTTTTTTCGGCAGTTTGACAATCAGTCCTTTTCTCCATTTCCTTGGTGTCTTCTCGTCTCTCCACACTATATATGTCTATGATCTCCTTGACTTTAGTGGTAGCATAGTCAATGTCAGCTTTAAGCAGCTCCGCTTGTATGTTGTCTATTCCTGGCGCTTTTCCATTCTTCAGATACCCTATGGCCTTCCTTACTTCAGCTCTGCTGGGTTCAGATGTATCAATTTCTTCTATTTCGTCCGGCAGTTCTATCTCAATTTCACATACTGGATTACTAGGGTTCTCTCTATTTAGTACTTCAGAGAAATGCTCCAACCATCGTCTGATCTTACTTTCCTTATCATTCAGGATCTTTCCTGTTTTGTCCATTACTGCAGCACTCTGCCTTGGCCTTTCATTGCTTAATACTTTGGTCAGAGTATACAGTGTTTTCATGTGTTGCTGATTAGCTGCATTTTCAGCTTCTTTGGCAATCTCTTCAGTCCATCTTCTTTTATCCACCCTGACCTGTCTTTCAACTTCCCTATCCTTTTGTCGGTATTCATCTTGCCATCTCTGTTTTAGCCTCTCTGATCTTGCACCGATTAGCTTCTGTTTGATGGCTTTCCTTTGGTCTACCAGCATCCAAGCCTCCTGACTAAACCATGGCTTGTTTTTCTTTTTCTTGTACCCTAGTACCTCCTCTGCAGTTTTGACATAAGCTTCCTCCATTATCTTGTTTTTCCTTTCCACTTGGTCTTCTTGTTCCTCTCCTTCATCAGTCATTTGCTCTTCTACTGCTAGAGCCTGGAATCTATTCTTCAGCTGTATGGTGAACCTTCTGTGTATAGCATGGTTTTGGAGTTTGTGTGTGTCAAACCTTTTCTTGGTACTCTCCGTCGCCGGTGCTCTCTTGAGCTTTAATCTGATGGTTGATCGTACAAGGTAATGGTCGCTGGCCACATCTGCTGACCTCATGGTCCTCGTGTCTAACACTGATGTTCTAAATTTTCTGTTAACCAGAGTGTGATCTATTTGATTATTTTTTTTTTTTGTTCTTCCATCGGGTGACACCCAGGTTTGCTTATGAATTTCCTTGTGAGGAAAAACTGTCCCAGTGATAACCATTTCATTAAAATCGCAGAATTCTTTCAGTCTTTCTCCATTGTCATTTGCTAAGCCCAGTCCGTGCCGTCCCATTACTCTTTCAAGGCCATTGACAAGGTTCCCCACCTTACATTCATATCTCCAGTGATGATTAACATATCATGATTGTGTACCTGCTCAGTTACTTCTTGTAGTTTCCCGTAGAAGTCTTCTTTTGTTTGCTTAGGGTTTAGGGTTTAGGGAAGCGTACCTTATCGAAAAGGGTCAAACTCTTGAACCCAAAGGTATAAACAAACGAGAAGAAATTTAATCTAATGTTTAACCTACTTATACCTTATGTATTATATTCCATTTTATTATCTTGTCATTCATTAGTTTGTTCAACGGTTCAGCTTTTTTTGTTTTCTATTTTTGTTATCTTGTCATTTATTAGTTACTTCAACGGTCCACATTTCATTGTAATACTATTCTTGGCTTGCACGTGATGTCATCATTTTCTAAAATCCAAAACTAAAGAGCCACCAAAGTTTTTATCCTCATCAGGCATTAGAATGGGTAAATTTACATATGAACACAACGTTTCAGCTCAATAGCTTGCTTCGTCTGGAAACCAGCGCATTTTGAATTTCAGAGTTATGGCGGTGCGTGACATAAAGCTGCGACCACTTTAACTGATGACTTGATACAGTTTCCCAGCACTTTCAAAGACATAGATTTGGATGGGTCATCATGACCACTCTGTATCGGTTGATGCCAAAATCATGGTGTCAAAAACCTGCCCAATCATTGGCGAATATGATGCTGTCAATGTTGTGGCTGATAGGTTACCATAGTAACAATATGACCCACTAAAAACACCCTTAATTTTAGCTGTAAGTGTTTATAACTCGAAAACGAGCTCAGTGACGCTCATTTTTTATTATTGAATTGTGATAGAGTGGGTCCAGAGCCACCTTAAATTTTCAAAAATTTATGTTGGTCATGTAGACCCACTCTACAGAATATTTTTTAAACTTCTCCAAAAGTTGCATCTTATCATGCTTATCACAATTCGATAATAAAAAATGGGGGTCATTGAGCTTGTTTTTAAGCGATTAAAGCTAAAATTAAGGGTGTTTTTTAAAAGGTCATATTGTTGCTATGGTAACCTGTTATATAAAAGGGATGACCGTAACTTGTTCACCAATTATTGGGCATTTGTATGATACTATTGGTGTAGCATCACTTGTTAAACAGTGGTAGTATTCATCCTTCGAAGTATAGTATAGTTGTTACCTAGAAAAGTGCTGGAAACGGTTGGCAGCCTCCTTAAACAACCAGGTAAGTAAGAACTAATATGATTTTAATGATGGCAAAGACATAACGGCGGTTAAGTTTTGATCACTGATTTCTTTTCTGCAGACCTTTTGCATAAATGGTGCAGATATTTAAATAACAAGACTTATTTATCCTCATATTCATGTGAAAAATCCTTTTCCTCGAAACATGAGTACGTGGCCAAAGATGTACAAAATATTGTCATTCAAATTCTGCGCCATTTTTGCCTCTTTGGGCTCGTCACGCAATCTTCCTCCCCCACGAGGGAGGGAAGATTGCGTGACGAGCCCAAAGACCTTCTGAGCATGAGGCTAGTACCATTTATGCAAAGGGTCTATTCTATTCTAAGCAGCCAAAAATTCAGCATATGATGGCGTCTTTTTGTCCTTATGTTTTGCGTGAAACTCTAAAATTGAAGCTATCCTGACAGCTAAAATGTTGGAGTTCGTTCTGAACACCCTAAGTGAGACTAAAGTTTGTTAGTTGCACCCCTAACCGAGACGTCAAACATCCTGTCCCTCCCCCTCCCCCCTAACCCCGCTTAAATGAGACCTCGATCCTTTGTAGCCTGAGTAGAATCCTTTCTATGAGAAACGAAGAAAAGCGAACTTGACTCTTTGGATTTCTTTACATGATACTTTGGCCTTTAGCTTCTTTGCTGGAGATTGACACAAAACATTCAGAAAAAAAGCATTACAAGTATGTTCAAATAATAGTCTTCTTACCAATGGTTTTGATCACAGTATATTTAACTTCAAACTTAAAATAAGTTCGTTTGTGTTATTCCTACGTACTAAACAAAACAAGAACAAAGAGCTTTTATTAAAGAGTAACTGTCGGCATTGCTGATACGATAAGTTGTGTAACTTTTTAGAGCTCTTTGATTCCGCTTTGCTATATATCTTGCGAAAGACCTTTGCGCCTTTACACGTGTAAAAAAAATTAATTCCTGTAAAACAAGAGAGTGCGTATTTTGTCTCTTGTCCTAAACACGGGGTTTGTAGATAGAGGGTGTTGTCCTACACAGGGTATAGGTTTTTAGAGTATATTATTTTATAGAGTATTTGTGTCTTAAACAGGGTCAGGATTTCAAACCCTCTGCGGGGGACGTGTTTACTGTACGAAATGGCGAAATGGCACTACGGTTAGCCTAAATAGCACCCCGGTTAGCCTAAATAGCGCCCGCCGGGTTAGCCTAAATAGCGCTCACGTTATTCTATATATCACTAACTTGAAGGCGGTTAGTCCTCAATAATTGTATGGGTTAACTTTAAGCGCCGTTTCGCCATTTCGTGTTTTAAACACGCCCCTCGGCGGGTCTGCCCTACACATTGGCCACACAAGATTAAACTTTGGGGCTGCTCTCCGCCGGTTCAAGTCCCGCTCACCCCGGGTTCAAGTCCCGCTCTGACAACTTAGCTGGAGTTGTTTCTCGGTAGACCCTAGTGCAACTCCCCGGTCATGCTTGGAAATAAACCAACTGGTCAGTTTAGATTAATTATGTTTATTTGAAACATTTCTTTCTTTCAGTTTAAGTGACATGCCTGAGAACTAGCTAGTTCTAGCTAAGCGCATCAATAACTATAAACATTTTTTTACGGGACGCCGGTTTTCCGGCTTCCTTCAAAGGACAGTATTGACTCGATTTCACGGTTCATTGCAAGAAGATTTTCGAGAGTTTCAACTTGAACAACTCGCGTGCAAAAGCATGTTTCGATAACATCCGGCCACGCAAACTTAAAAACACAAAATTATTCTGCGTTTGTCGCCACGAACAATACAAACTACTGCATTTCCGATTGCTGTGTGTGAAAGCCTGAAGCTTGAATGTCCAATATTCCTTCCGTATCCCGGTGTAGATATGATAATTCACGTTTGAAAAGTGCGATATGCTTCCGCTTGAAATTTCCGTAGGTTATACAGTTTAGCGGATCGGTCTTTTGAAATTATTTAGAAATCCCTATAGTCCCAGGTAAAAACAAAAAAAATTCATCGCATTCATACCATGAGAGAGAGTTCATTTCAATTGTGAAAAATTTCCTTGGATTGAAAGGATTGGGATTTTAATCAAAACCATTTTTTGTTCCGCACTATTGAAACATTTAATTTATCTAAATCGCAACAATAGCGACACCATGACAGTCCATGGTTGATTTTTAGTCAAATTCTCCGAATTAATATCGAATAAAATGTATGACTGTCTGGCCGTGAAGAGATTTCAAATTTTCAACATGGAAAAGTTGATTGCATGTCGAACTCAAGTTGTACTTTTCCCTTCAATGGTCTTATCACCCATCTAGAACATTCACTTAAATTGTTTGCGGGCCGATATTACCTCTACTAACACGGTTATGACTGTTTACTTTTATTTGTGATGCTGGTTTCTACAGAAACTGCACCACTTCGGCACGTAAGCGGAAATGCCCGATGAAGTACGTAAAGTAACCGGCATTGCTGAGAAGTTTTGCAGCCGCACGTTTTGAGCATCAGTTCCTTCTGGGAGAATATAGATCTTCTTTTTCAAAGCTAAGAGAAGATATTTTCCTCTTGACATCTTATCTCGTTCGTTCGCTTAAAAGTACTTTGTCAACTGGAAGTGGATAAAATCAACTGCTGGTTTCACCGCTTTTATTGACATTTATCGGCATCTGGTTTTAAAATAATATTATTCATCAAACACCGAGTTTAAGTAGTGAAATGAAAATTTAAGTAGCAGGATAAATTTTGAATCTGCGTTTTCCAAGATTTAAGACAGCATTTTTAAAAATTGGGCCCTAAATGTATCCAGTGCAAATGGCAAATTACTATTAACACCCGGAATATCTTTGGAGTTAAGGCGGGGTACACGTGAAGGCTGTTTTGACGTCGCTTAACACGGCCTTTCTGCCAATATCTCAGTCACGTTTCAAGCGACACTAAATCTCTCTGCTGATTTCACTAACCACTGTTTGAAAGAGATATTTTTTCTCAACGGATAAGTTAAATTGAGGAAAATATGAAATGTTGAAGATTTGATGGATTTGGAAAATTGAAATTTGAAGTGAAAAATTAGTAGACGGATACCAAACAGGCCTAGCAACCTGGGGCTCTCTTTTGCGGGGGTCAACTGTCTGGTAGTGTTTCCAACCCATCTTAATCCTAACAATTTCCTTTTAATATTACTTCAAATTTCACTCCTATTCAGGCGGTTGCCTGACTCCTATTCATGTTTATACCCCCGCCTCAAGGCGCCTGGTAATTAGGGGCGCTCAGTTAAATGTCATTTCACTCGCCTCTCTTAAGAGATTATAACGTACAAAAAATTTCGCGATTTCGGACAAAAAAAGTGTCTGAAAATAAAACCGTCCGAAATTTTTAAGCGTTCAAAATATTTATTGTACACTGTAAATTTGTAAGTACCTCCAAAGCTCTTAGTATCGTTTATGAGGCGAACTTTAGTTGAGACATCGTTTGAGATACGTAACGGCTTGACAGGATTTGTGTTATTCTCTACTCGGTATATCTCTAAAATCTTGAGGGTGCAGTAAATCATTTTCACAGATTTCGTTTAAGTCTAATTCGCATTATGTTTTGCAGCCGTCAATTTACTTCCGAAATTTTTGTCCGAAATTTTGTCCGAAATGAGATACAAAGTGTCCGAAAATTAAACGTTTGGTTTACAAAAGAATTTCCCTCTCTCTTTCAAGAACTCAGAGCCCCACCCGTTATTCTATATCTTATGTTTGACTATGTATGAGATGCCTTCCCTAGGAGAAAGATATTTTTCGTGCGCTATTTCAAACTTACCTTGGTGCGAAAGGCCGATAAGTTAATGATCCACACGAAAGCGAGAAAAGTATTTTTGTACGGAAATTACGCACATGTTTTTTAAGCGGAACCATGGAAGACAAAATCGAAAAGGTTTTGCTTCTTTTTCTATATATATTACTCGTGTATTGCTCGCTCACAAAGCCCTCGATTTTTCTTGTTGACCAGGGACGTCATATGACGTCATTTTGTCTGCCATTTTGGATCCGCCATTTTTCACTACATTTGTATTTTCTCTGAAGGTCAGAAACTGAAAAACCGCGAATTGATAGGATATTAGTCAAAATGATACATGAAGGTAAAAAGTTACCGGCTCTGCAATGTTGCTCTGAAAAACGGAAAAAAAAACAAGAAATTCTATTAAAGAAGGTCAATTGGCTTGACCTGCCTCTCGGCGTGGTACTGGGATGAATTAAAAGCTACTGAAAGTTTCTGCATTGGAGATCTAGAGTGAAATCCTCTTATCAAAATTCTGAAAAACCTCTGAAACGTGGCATACATCCCCAGTACGTCCGAGGGATAATTCGCTGAGGCATAATTGCACACCAGCTTCTCGCTTGAAATCTTATTTACATCACCGGCTAGTTTTGTCTGCTTCTCAGTTCTTCTTCGTGTTTTCCGCTTCAGTCAAGTTGGATGAATATTCCACATACGTGTATCCGGATTAGGTTTACGTTAGTTCAAGTTTAGGTTGACCTAAGGCACCGTCCACACTAGATCATCGGAGAAATTTGGAAACCCAGCTTTATTTCTACGGTTAGGCCTACCGTCCACACTAATCCGTCACGAAAACGGAGCTTTTTGAAAACCCGACTTTGCGCGTTTTAGTTTAGACGGAAAACGCTTTAAAAAGAGCTTTTCGAAAACGATAACGTTACGATAATCATGTGATTTCGCTCGTGTCCGAGTTTTCCTCAACCACAAATCCAAAATGACCGGTGATTGTTGCGTTTTAAAATTTCTCCGGAGTAGTTTGAACGGGAAACATTAATTTGATGCGTTTTCAGACTAAAAACACCGTTTTCAAATTTCTCCTACGTTGTGTGGATGGGGCCTGAGACGTAATTTTAAGCGTTGAAATAAATCAACTACTACTGGTTTTCACGCACAAAATTTGAAAAATACGGACGAAAGGCTCGTCGCTAGCTAGGAAGAGAATATGTAACCACATTTGATCGTGATCTCTCCCAGACAAGGAACAAAAGCAGGACAAACTAACGATAGCTTAACGCTAGTTTTCACTTTACACTAGCGCATACCAGGCCTAAGCCGTAGAGACAGCCGCTGCAGTATGGTGACTATGTAAAGTGGAACCTATTTTTCGGGAAATTTCCAAACAACAGGCGATATATAATTACTGATCAAAATCTCGCTGAGTCTGCGTATCATTGTTGTTCATGTTTATGCGCTGGTAAAAGCCAGCCTTTTTAGATTTTATCTTTTTTTTATTTTGCAAACAGCTGCGAAAAGGTGAAGTTGATCTTTCTTCGGTTTCACACCTTGTATGCGCTGTACATTATCCAAATTTGAGAAACTGGATACCGATCGACTGAAACTCCTATAAAGCGGCTTAGTACGATAGTCACTGGTTTATACGGCAGGCCGTAGTACGGTAGCCGCTTGATAATGAATATTTTAACGGCGTGTTCGTTTTTTTTTTTATCTGTACGTTGGTTACCCAAGCCAAGTTAAGCCAGCCAGCCTTAAAAGCCAGTGAGTTTAAGATCCACACGCGCGCGGCTGTTGTCTCTTTGATCGTTTTAAGAGCTTGGAAAGCAAGGAGGAAAATGTCAGAGGAGTTGTCAGGAGTACATGCAAATCAATAGCTAGCAAGGTTAGACGCGAAAGAGTGTTGTTAGTTTTATTTACGGATGTGCCAGGAAGACCAAGTCCTATCGAATTTGTCTACCTGCACCCGCGTACACGGCTGCTGAATATTTTATTAGAGACGGCCAGTCTTTCTTGGTAATATTATTCACAGCTCTATTTTCAAATCGGTAATTTTTCAAGTTTGAGCGCTCTCGAATTTCACTTCCGCACATATTTTGTTTTTTGGTGTTTTGTCTTTCTTTCTTTCTTTCTTTCTTTATAACTCAACCCGAGCGCAATGTTTATTATCCCAACGAAAATCTCGTATTCTTTTATCAATTTCTCGCGCAGTTAAAAGAGACCCTTCCGGTTGAAATAGATGAATTCGCTTGCATGAGGAAACAAGTTACAACACGCGTGTCGATTGTAACAAAAAGAGACCGGTTGTGTAGAGTCTCATTAAGCCCGTGACTTAATTAAACGCTGATGACAGTTCAAGCATTTTAATTTCGCTTTCTTCATATCGCATGGCCTAACTTTCCCATGACCCTGTCATATTGATTCAGATATTTTGCTGTCCTCTGATAGATTAAGCTTTTTCTGTCATCCACTTCTTTTTGAGCGAAGCATGACGTAAATACAGCTTTATTTCCTTCTTCGTTACAATTCAGCTGCCACCTTTGCATTATTATTCAGCTCACTTTGGTCTAGAAAAAAACAAGAGAAAAATGCCGAAAAATCTCATGGAGACACATAATTTCTTAACAACTGGTTAGCGACAGACTTCTCAAGCGAAGTAACGGATGTCTAAAAAGTAGAGGAAATGCGTGTTTTCTAGCAGTTTCGGAGCAGCTGGGAATCTTTATTTTATCTCGGCAAAGTCGAGAACACGTAGAAAAAGTAGCGCGGATTTTTTAGAATTTCCGGTCTGGTTTTCCACGCGCGGAACTCGCGCGTGTTGTTCCAGCATGCGCAGTTTGCGTCTTGGGAACATGTAATCATGCGAAAATGGCGGATAAATCGCGAGGGCAGCATAATCGCCATGGTAGTGTGGTACGAATTGGTTACTACAATATCGAGAAGACTATCGGAAAGGGGAATTTTGCAGTGGTCAAGCTTGCTACACACTGCATTACTAAGACAAAGGTACTGCTTGTGTCTAAATGTGCGACTTTATCCTATGTTGTTGGTGACTTGAGTTCGCAGCGATAGCAAGCTCCTGCGACTAACACAACTTTACGCTATGTGACTGCTGTGTCAAAGGGATGGAGAGCCTAACTCTAATCAACCTTTTGGTCGAAGTATTCATCAGGTTTATTTTGTGTTAAGTTCGTTCGTTTCCGAGCACTATATTTTTCCGTTGCTTCTCTCTCAACCAGGTTGCCGTTAAAATCATCGACAAAAGTCAATTGGATCAAGATAACTTGAAGAAAATTTTTCGCGAAGTACAGGTCATGAAAATGCTGGACCATCCACATATTATTAAACTTTATCAGGTAAGTTTTGAGTATTATCTATAGTTGTATATTTTTATTTTTCTCTCGCTGTTTGTGGTTGAGTTGGCACTTTCGTCGTCAAAGGCCGACGGCTTACATGACATGTTCTCTCGCAGATGTGCATCATCTCTTCATCTCTGGCCGCTGTCTTCAATTCGCAGCGACAATTTAATATGAGACTACCGGAAATTTTATTCTGCTCTCAGTTTGATTGAGAAGCATCAACAAAGCTCCGAGGGAAAGAATGACTGCAATTCTTTTTTCCTACAGTTCGTGACAGCTAGCGTGGAAGAAAATACAATACGTGTATACACACACATTGCTTTTGCCGGCGAGACACGGCTAGCGTCATATCGGCTCTGTTTTTCAAGTGCCTGTGTCACGTCCTGTTTCTTTCGATATCGGCACGGTTTTAGGCCTTTCTGGATCTGCATGGAAGCGAAATCACTCGGAAAATTTCATCCCTCCACAATCGTGCATTCAATGTAACCAATTATTTGCGTTGAAATATACATCTTTTGTTGGTTTCATGTAAAATTCTGCCACCACCGTATGATCCTTGACAAATACTCTAATTTTCGCTTTAGGGGACAATGGACTCATATTGGGTTCAATCTCGATGTACAATTGTCAAGACAAATTTACCCCCTCGAAATATTTTTCACCTCATCGAGGAGCGACAGTAAATATCGCTTTTTCCCCTCGCGATGTTTTTGTTTACAAATTTGCAACCGCGGATGTTTGACATCCATCGTATGAAATTAACTCAACCGATGTTACGAACTTGCTGTTAAGTTACTTTACAAGTTAATACTTTCATTTCGTTGGAGGTCTGAACCTTAGATGTCGCGGAAACACGATGCTTTAGAAATTGCAATGGATGACATTTTGAATTGTTGGTTTTAGTGGATCAACTGTCGGCTTATTCAGCTTAATAAATATTCCATTTCGTTCGTTTTCTGTTCTTTAGTAGCAGTGCCTTCTCTTTTTTAATTGAGAGTGCTGTTTTTTGGAAGCATCTGTTTGCATCACTTCATATTTGCCCGACTGTCACAGACGTGAGTTCGACACACTTGAATGCTTCTGAAAATTCTATCCAACCCAAGTGTTTTTCGCAAAACACGGCGCTAAGCAGTGGGATTTACAAGGAAGCTCTAATCCTCAAAATTAACCATACAGCTCTGATTTGCATGTAAAACGCAATTGTTTGACGAATCAGTGTTGTATGGGTTATTCGAGCAGTCGTAATAAAATTAATCTTTGAGACCACGTGAAACGGTTTAATTTCTTGCAAAGGTTATCTCAACATTTCTCTCACAGCTGTGAGACTTCACTGAAGTCTACAATGTATCTTTATAATTTTCACACATATCATATCGTGCAGGTAAATTGCATTACGACATATTTGAGCGTGAGCAAAGACAAAATTGTAGTTCTAATTAAATAGATTTCGAAGGGGTGAAAAATTCCTGCCATGATTTTGTTTTTCATTCAAAACAGACTACAGTGAAGTCCTTTGAAGTGCTTTCAAGAAGTTTATGTAGCTTAGAACAATATGTCAGTGTGTGACCAAACAATAAAATTATCTCCAGATATGTTGACACCATCAACAGGCATTGTAGATATTTAAGTTGAAGTGGATACAGATTCCTTTGACTTTAAATCTCTGGGCCTTACCTTTTGTTCATGTGTGACTTGAGTATGAAGAGGAGAAGGGAAATCTTTAAGTTCTTAACAGGCTAGAAAATGTGTAGTCTCAAATAGTTGAATACATGGTAATTGAATAGTTTTTTGGATAAATATACAATGACAAAATTACTATTTGTTTAATTCTTGTACATATCTGTGGACCTAAATCCACCATATTTATGTTTTGTTCTACTTTTTTACTAAATAACATGTTATTGCTACATTTGTAGATGCATTTAATGTCCTTGAGACATAATTAAGCGCATTTACAGATGAAGCATTTAACTACTGTAAGTTTGTTTCTCTTTTTAGATTTGCGTTCTTAATAAATCAATATATTATTATTTTATTTGATATCAATCTCTTGATGTATGGTACTTTGTAGTAGTTTTTAGCCAAGTGCAAATATGGATACACATATTTGTGTCTAAGTTTCGGGATTTGAATCTTAACTTTTCATAATTCCTTGACTATTAAATTCTATAGCACTCAAGTTCTTTTGTTTAATTTGTTTGTTTATTTTTTATTTAATTGTCTCATTTTATGCAACCTGGGCAACCACACAAACAAGATATGCTCAGTGATTTCTGTGTGTGTCTTTCTTTTTATCGATGTGTTGTTTCAGTCTAGGACGGCAGGCAATCATACCTGTGATCTCAAAATTGTACAAGCGTGCAGTGCAAATTACAAGTATGATTTCAGACCAAAATTCATGACACAAAGTTCAATTGCCACTTTGTTTTTCCTTGTACCTTTGATGATCAACCCATAAGAAAGCAAGGAAGTCAGGAAATAACACAAACTGATGACTGATAAGTCAAAACTAGGAAAGGGATTACAACTGTATGTGTGACACTTGATGGGGGTAAAAACTAGCGTGTGACATGTGAAAAGCAACTAAAAGACACATGTGATTCGTGAATTTATTTAGAAAAAAACAACAACACTCTTTAAGAACAGATAAAAGAACTTGTCCATGTGTATGCATATGTGACATGTAAATTTTGTTGAAACTCATGTGTGAGACAGGATCACACCCCCCCTCCCCCCCCCCCCCCCCCCCTTCTGCCCTCCTCGCCATTTTACTACCTTCTAGAGGGTCTTAAATCCCTTTGGCCAGTGAATGTGCTGCAACTGTACATGTACTGTACATGCATCCAAACAGATGTGTAATGTTTGACAGTTGATTTACATGTACACAATTTGCCATTGATGTAAAGGAAAAGTTCATGACCAATAACTGTGCAGCATGGCAACAACTTAACCAATCCAGTGCCAAGCAGAAAATACTACTAATCATTATCCTCCTCACTCATTTGCATGACATTTACTCTAGCCTGGTTTTGAGAATTTAGTTATAACACTCCCAGGATTCTTTGGTTGACTTTTTCATCAAACTCCTCAAGCATCTGCTTGCCGTCGATGTATTGAAAAAAACAACACAGAAGATGTTAATGATTTTAATGATGAAAATGTTGCAACAGCTGATTATAAATTTTTAGTTGGTTCTCTCCACGTCGGGAAATGCATAAGGCTGTTACTCTCGCTCTCCAACCAGTCCTGTCTTGTGCTGTGACCAGTGGCTTCAGCCTGTGATCATAAATTATAATGCTGTTATTCTCAGTCACCATTTTATATTTTAGGCAACTCTGTTCTGTTGTGAAATCATCGGAAAATCTGTGACTGTAGTGTTTTGCTGGCAGCGTTATAGCAAAACTAACCACTTTGAATTTTACAATGAAATGTGAACAATGCTGATGTTCAGCTAAAGTTGCTCTTCTTCAGCACTTAATAATATAGAGTTGCTAATAACCCTTGCAGAGGTGTCATTTCCCCCAAAACGTAATTAAATCTTGGAGTCAATTTTACACTGCACTTAATTGATCCTAAAAAAATCTTTGTTCACTGTAGAGCTCCTCTGATTCAACCATCAAAAATCCCTTGACCAAAATGATAAAACTTCACCAAAATAGGTGTGAAAATTGTACTGCATGCACTTTCCTTTGATGTGTATCTTTGAGATTTGTTGAGCTATATGTTTGACCGAAAGATTTGGTCTGTATCCAGGAGACTCCTGGATAAATCTATGTGAGTTGGCATAGATGCCCTTGCAGTGCTCATGAACATGTAATCCCTTGTTTAGTTACCTCCTGGCTCAGAATTAACACAAGTTTCAGAAGAAATTTTATGACTAGACTCCCCATGGTTAGCCATACAGTCGTGTACTCACTCCTCAAACTGGATGAAGCTGAGTCGCTTAAGGCAATTGCAATGCTCAAGCTATAGTTTGACAATTTAACATTTAATTAAAGAGCTTGTGGTTGAATGTATTAAAATTAATGTTTAGCTCTTGGGCTGTAGTATTTGTAGGAGATATTGACTTTTAAAAATAGCAAGATTTCTGTGTGGCAAAAGTAGTAATAAGCCATCATACACATGTAGTCCTTGTAAAATCTAAATGTTTTAGAATTGTCACTTAAAAAGTATCAATGAAATTCATTGCGCACACATTTCTTGGGACTGAAACCATTTCGTGGCCTTTCAGTATTCAGCCTGTGATTGATCATATTGGCAAAGGGATGGAAGTGGTACATGTACATGTAGTTGGGCTGCAGAAGAGGGTGTGTGTGAAAATAGTAACACCCTATGCATTCTACCTTTTGATCCATCTCATGGCATGGGAAAACTTTGATATGGTAACTATGCCATTCAGGATTCTTGTCTTACCACGGAGATATTGCCGGGATTGCACAATAACAAGACGCATGCTTTTTATGATGAGCACCGAAAAGTGTCCTCATTCATTAAATGTCATCAAAACACACATAAGTTTTTGAAATATGAAGTAATCTGAAAATGCACAGAGTATGCATCTCATTAGTGTGGACAACTGGACATCAGTGTTGTCATGGCAACTGTGTTTGCATTGTTACAAGCATTATGTTAAGAACTTTTTTACTTTTTATCAAGTTTTGCTGTGTTTTTTGATGTCATAGACAAATTAGTGCAATCCCAGATGGCTAGTTTGATAATATCATCACTGTTAACCATCTTCATACTGTCTACAAAAGGCATCAGATGTCTAAACAAGAACCAAATGGTGGGTTGGGGGCAGTGTCTGGAGATGGGAGGGGATGGATGCCATTGACTACAGTCATGGGTGGTGTGGTGGGGTATGTTTCCCCTGGGCTACTTATGTACACGCATGCTCTTGTTTGTTTTGCGACAGGTGATGGAAACAGATAGGATGTTGTACTTAGTGACAGAGTACGCCAGTAAAGGAGAAATTTTTGGTAAGAGATCAGTAAAATGCTCGTCAATAATTAACCTGAATTTAGTTTTGTCCCAATTACTGTATTTGCTACTTGCACATGACCCATAATCCCTTTCATTTTTGGGGGGTAACCAGTAGAAGAAATGTATGGTATCATGACAAAAATTAGTTCGGTGAGCTCGCAAAACCAGCTACTAATGCTTAAAAATGCACCAGAATTTACCAAAATCATGATAGGAGAAATTTGTACTAGTTTATAACTTTTGTCCATACATCGTCTGTAAATTACAAGACGGTGTATGGACAAAAATAAAATTTTCTACATTTAGTTATAAACTAGTACAAATTTCTCCTATCATGATTTTGGTAAATTCTGGTGCATTTTTAAGCATTAGTAGCTGGTTTTGCGAGCTCACCGAACTAATTTTTGTCATGATACCATACATTTCTTCTACTGGTTACCCCCCAAAAACGCAAGGGATTATGGGTCATGTGCAAGTAGCGAATATAATTTCTGTTAAACCTACTTGTACTTCACACTATTGACATAACGACATACTAACAGGACATAAACACGACGAAATTGCAACTGAACTTCTCAAACTCATTAATAATTCATCAAGTTAAAACAAAGAAAATCACAGCCATGAAGGGGGTTTGGATACCTGGTCTTAATCAGCCCATAGATTTAGATGATTTTACTTCTCCATTTATTCCTTAGTTTTTATTTTGATCGAGAAGATATATCAAGCACTCAAGACAGTGTTTCATCGGTTATCCAAAAGCCTCAAATTTCGTCAAAAACACTCTGTTGTGCGTCATACTGTACGTGTATTTTCAACTCTCTTCTCGGTGTTTTGTTATCCTGATGAAACACTGTCTCTTGTGTTTGATGTATTACATCCTGACATAATGACATAATAGCAACATAACAACATGAACATTTTAATGAAATAAGAAAAACAAACTGATCTTTTTTTATTTCTTTACATGTCTGTCAAAGAGCACATTACCAACATAACTAATTATGTCGCTAGTGTAAACCAAGCCTTATTGCTTTGTCAAATAACAGTGTTGGGGGGAGGGGTAAGTGGGGGTTTGCCCCTTGCTTTTATGTTTACTGATGCAAGCCCGCACGTATGCCTATAATGTTGCCTATAATTACCTATATATGCCTATAATTACTGTCTTTTTAATCCTGTTTTAGATCATTTGGTAGCTCATGGTAGAATGACTGAAAAGGAAGCCAGAAAGAAGTTTATACAAATTGCATCAGCTGTTGAGAACTGCCACAAAAAGAATGTTGTTCACAGAGATTTGAAAGTGAGTGTACTGAATAATATTGTAATAATATAAATAATATTGCATGATTAGCAGTTAATTGAAAAAAAAAACGTCAATAGAAATAATAAAACTATAGTTGACTGATGTTTCAATGCTGCTGACATCATTATCAAGGTAACAAATGACAGTTGCAGTGCGAATATAAATTAGTGGAAGTAGTATAATAACAGACATTTGCATGTGATCTCACTTAAATAGTTTTGCGCGAGTAGCATATGTTTGCACATTTAAAGTTGGCTTGAGATCTTGAATAATTAACATTTTGCGGATGAGACAATCAAATTTGTTGCATCATTTTTCCAATACTGAAAAGTTGTTAATTATTAAAACCCAACACATAATTATGCCATTATGCTTACATAAGACATCATTTGTAACTTTAAAATACACCTAATGAAAGTTTTTAAAAAAATGTTTTTCATTAATCATGAAATTAATTTTAGTTTTAACTTTACATTTTACATATTATTACGCGGCATTTGCATCCTCGGTAAAGATTCTTGTTAATGCTAGGCATCTTATTCCCTTTTCAGGCAGAGAATCTTTTATTAGACGAGAATTTTAATATTAAAATAGCAGGTGAGAGTATACGTATTTTTAAATAGTGTACATACTATAAAAGAGTTTTAAACCTTTCACTCTTGTGGGAAATACCACATATGTGTAAAATGGCAATGTTTCGAACCCAAAGTTACACTACAGGTATATGCCAATTGAAAGGTATTGTTTGTTGAATATCATAAATCATTGTAACAGCCATGCGTGGAGGAAGTCACAGCTTGATTTGAGAAGCATTCAAAACGAGAAAAGAAAAATGTCAAAACATATCTTTCTCCTCCTGTAGTTGGGCTATACCCCTAAGCTACATGTACAGCTTCGAAATCGGTTTTTTATGAGTGTAGTAAAACCAAAACCAAACCAGTTACTTACCAATTAGACTACTCAGCCAATCTCGAAGTATAGTAAAACCAAAGTAATTGCCTGATTACTTTCCACAGTCGTGTAAGGGGAAAAAGTTGCAAAGACTGAAGGGGTGGTGTTATGATTTTATGTCTTCAAAACACAGATCTATCCAAAAACAATTTTGCTGCTCAAATTTGACACAAGTTGACGAAAACAATATTGAAAGTGGAGCGAGATTTTTAAACCAATGGCGTAGCGTAATAATGCAAAACTAAAGCAAACGCGAATTGCTTTCAACATTCAAGTGAAGACGCTCTTTGTACCGTGTACTTCGGACATTAACTTCGGTTAATTGTGAATTTGGGTCAAGGGGAAACAAAACCTGACTTCGAAATAACATAAAATCTGGCTCGATCTCAGCAACAAAAATTGAGGATTTCCAAATTGAGACATCACAATATGTCTACCTAGCTGGATATAAATCGACAATATTTAGGTTAACGTCTAGGAAAGCAAGCGCAAATGTGCTTAGTATTGTCCCGCGCAAAAGGCGGAGAAACCATGTCCTGTTTATCATGTGCAGGATGTAAGAACCAATTTAATATTACTTGAATATCAACAATTCTAGTGAACTAGCTTATTCGGTCCGTGTTGGGAAAAGATATAGTAGGTCTTGTGATAAAGTAGGCCCCGTTCAAGAGATTTTTTTTCAACTTTATGGTCGTAATAGTTATTGCTTGATTTGCACAGATTTTGGATTCAGTAACATATTTCAAGAAGGAAAACATCTCAAGACCTGGTGTGGCAGTCCGCCTTATGCAGCACCGGAGCTCTTTGAGGGAAAGGCGTATTGTGGACCGGAAGTGGACATTTGGGTAGGGTTTACGTAACGTATGCCCTGTAGACTCGCTGGTGAAATAAACAGTACCTTTCATTTGGCGCGAAAGTATGCTGGGATATTTGTCCGCGGAAGTGATCTTTCATGAGAAGCGAACAGTTTTCCGAGAGCCTGGCTGGAGGAAAACTGTGAGCTTCAAGGAACAGATACTGTGATGCCCAAAGACAACTAACTACCCAAGCATATTCTTGCGCCAAATGGAGCCGTGTTTATTATCCTTCACATATTTTTTGCAGCACGCTCAAATATCACTCAAATATCCTCCAGTTTTGGCTGGGACATATTCTGTCACGTGACGCGTTTAGACCAATCGTGCGCGAGCGTAAAGATTTCCAATTGATGGACTATAGCAATTGATATTCTGAAAAAAATCTGTTGTTTTCTGAGAGTCCATGATCGCGTCAGTTTTTAATGAAGTTGTTGTGGTGTATTGGCGAACAAATGAAGGGGAAAATAAAACCTAGCTTGCTAAACAAGGACCGCTGTTGAATTTTTCCCGCTCTGGCAAGCTTTGACTGTTGACTCGCCCAGGGTTCGCGCAAAGAGATGAAGATGTCATAGCCGGTATTTCGAAAAGTCCGCGTACTGGCAAGATTGCGATAATTTTTTTTATTGTGATCTTGAAACATTGAAGAGCTGTGGGTTCGGTGGCTCGTAGCAGTAACGTACACGTATTTCCGGATGAAACTTTATGTGATAGTCATAAAACGCCCGTTTTGAGTAGGCGTAGAAACACATCGCAGTGTTGAAGGTTTTAGCCCACGCATCTCGCAGTTTACCACTTCCTTGGAGGAAAAAAGGAAGAATACTCTTCGGGAAAACGTGCTCTTTGCCCGTGTTAAGATTCCGTGAGTTTTTCAAGAACATGAAGCGTGGAAATTACGTGCAAAATTAGGTCTAGTTTCAATTTAATAGTCTTGTGTTTAGCTCTGTTATTTCCTCGAGGTCTGAAGGTCAAAGTTGAAAGAAAAAAAAATCATTTGCAATATATTGAAAAGCAAACAGCACCAAGTGAAAGTACCGCGAGATAGCTTTCATTGTATGATTTATCTAGCAACTAAAATATACACCTTGAAGAGCATTATCAACAGTACCACATGAAAGTACTGCTCAATAGCTTTCATTTGAATGGTCACACACTAGGGTTTAATCCACAGCCTTAAAAGTTAGATTTACCTCGCACAGCATAATAAACAGTACCACATGAAAGAACTACTCGATAGCTTTCATTTGAATGGTCACACACTGGGGTTTAATCCACAGACTTAAAAGTTAGATTCACCTTGTACAACATAATAAACAGTACCACATGAAAGAACTACTCGGTAGCTTTCATTTGAATGGTCACACACTAGGGTTTAATCCACAGCCTTAAAAGTTAGATTCACCTCGCACAGCATAATAAACAGTACCACATGAAAGAACTACTCGATAGCTTTCATTTGAATGGTCACACACTAGGGTTTAATCCACAGACTTAAAAGTTAGATTCACCTTGTACAACATAATAAACAGTACCACATGAAAGAACTACTCGATAGCTTTCATTTGAATGGTCACACACTAGGGTTTAATCCACAGACTTAAAAGTTAGATTCACCTTGTACAACATAATAAACAGTACCACATGAAAGAACTACTCGGTAGCTTTCATTTGAATGGTCTTAAAAGTTAGATTGACATGAGTGTGCAAAGTAGTTTATTTTGGAAGTAAAATTACTGAACGAGAGCACACCTCTAGCTTTCAAACTATAACAGGCCACTTAAGCTCTGAATGACTGGAAGCGCCTCTGTCGAGAAGAAAATTAAGTTTCCGTTGATCTTTTGTTTTGCGTTTGTTTGTTTACTGCGAGTTTTCTTGCCAAGGACAATGGACACGAGGGGCGTGAAATTTAATTTATTTAACTCCCACTCGGTCAGTGTTTCCGTTGGAATATGATACTCTTTTTGGCTGGTATTATAATGTGTCTTACCTGTGCATTTACCTAAAGAACAGACACGTTTTTTAAACTCAAAGATGGGAGTTTCATGGGATGGTATTCAAATGCTACGTATAGAAAACGGATAACTTTGAAGCGGGCCTTCACGCGCGTTTCCAGTTGGAGCGGGCTCTCGCGCGCGTACCCACGCGCCAGGCGCGTTTCGTGTGCCATGTATTACCAGTGCCAGTGTTTGCAGTTTTCTCGTGCGGGAAACCATACTTGAGTATTTCATTATGCACGGAATTCAGGGACAAGGTGCAGAAGAACACGAAGATATCGCAGTCAATTTTAAACGTACGTAGTTGTTCGTCAATAGGTTCGTGTCTGCTGATTCCCAGACGATCAGATTAGCCTCCCTGCTGCGAATTACCTTGAGGCTGTCTAGAAACAACTGAAGCGGGACCCGACGGCCGCCCGGAAAGCGACCATGCATGGGAAAATTTGATCACACCACAGCGTGCGTGAGAAAACTTAGCTAAGGATGTTGGGTTTGCTTTAGGCGAAAAGTACTTGTAGACCGCGACTCTATTTTCGTCCGAGGATGTAAGTTGTGAAACAAGGACAACTTGCTGTAGCTCCGCAAGTTGTTGAAGGGAGCGAAAGGCCGTCATGCATAAACAGTCGTTAGACATCACCAGGTGTCCCGCTCGATACAGTAGCCATGTGTGCTAATGAATGTTATGGCATTGACGCGGTGCCAAGAAGTCATTTGTTTGCCAACTATGAATAACGATCACTTTGATAATTAAAGCTCAAACGTAGACGTGCAGTTTGTTTTTCAGTCTACAAGACGAACAGCTCTTAAAGGCATACAGGTGTACATCGCTCTAAGTAGATACCTCTGTAGGGCAAAAATTTTTGAGGGACACGTCTCTGTATGTAGGGCATTTCGGGAAAGCGGACACCTGTCTCAATTCAGTACCCTTCCGAGGCAAACAGCTCATAAGCAGACACCTTCTTATGTAGAGACCTCTTTGAAGCGGATGTCTCTGCAAAGCAGTCATCTCTCTAAGGCACACACCGCCAAGGCAGACCTCTTAAAGCCAGAAACCTCTAACTCTGACAGCCTAATCGTTTTAAGGTAGTCACCTCCTTGATGCAGACCTCTCAGGGAGACGACTCCGAGGCAGACACCTACGTATGATGTAGAACCAACTTCTCCAAACAAGATCCACACAAAATCCAGTTTTCGGAATATAAGAATCAAGGCAGTGATCAGGAAAGATTAGTTTTCTCGTTAGAAGCAATTCTCAAAATACATACTAAAAAAACGTATAGAGATTAGTTGGGAGAAACTGTATACTGACCAGCTTGTATCTTTGCAGAGTCTGGGAGTGGTGCTCTACGTGCTGGTGTGTGGTGCTTTGCCGTTTGACGGAAGTACACTTCAAAGTTTGCGTTCACGTGTCTTGGACGGTCGATTCAGAATTCCTTTCTTCATGTCCACAGGTCAGTGAGTGTTAACGTTTTGCCGCCGGCTTTTAAGAGGGACTCGCGAACGCTTTCTTCCCAAAGCTCGCTGGTTCGGGAGCAAAATGCCCTGATACTAAAGATATACCTCAAGCCTTTTATTGAAAGTCTTGTACGATCATATGATATTCAATCCACACAGTTACATTCACCTTGTACAACATAACAATACCACATGAAAGTACTGCTCAATAGCTTTCATTTGAATGGTCACACACTAGGATTTCATCCACAGAATGAAAAGTCAGAACCACCTTGTACAGCATAATAAACAGTACCACATGGAAGTACTGCTCAATAGCTTTCATTTGAATGGTCACACACTAGGATTTCATCCACAGAATGAAAAGTCAGAACCACCTTGTACAGCATAATAAACAGTACCACATGAAAGTACTGCTCAATTGCTTTCATTTGAATGGTCACACACTAGGATTTCATCCACAGAATGAAAAGTCAGAACCACCTTGTACAGCATAATAAACAGTACCACATGGAAGTACTGCTCAATAGCTTTCATTTGAATGGTCACACACTAGGATTTCATCCACAGAATGAAAAGTTAGAATCACCTTGTACAGCATAATAAACAGTACCACATGGAAGTACTGCTCAATAGCTTTTAAGGGAATTAGCACACTAGGGTTTCATCAACAGACTTAAAAGTTAGAATCACATTGTACAGCATATTAATCAGTACCACATGAAAGTAATGCTCAACAGCTTTCATTTGAATGGTCACACAGTAGGGTTTCATCAACAGACGTAAGAGTTACAACCACCTTGTGCAACAGAATAAACAGTACCACATGGATGTACTGCTCGATAGCTTTCATTTGAATGGTCACACAGTAGGGTTTTATACACAGGGTTAAGAAGGCATAGCATGATAAGCAGTACCACATGAAGAGTACTGCTCCATGGCTTTCATTTTCTTTGCACTAATGTTGTTAATTAGCGAGCCGGCCACATAGTATTGTCAACGTTGACTCCTTCCAGACTAATTGAAATTTTCATTGTCAAAGCAGTAGACAAACCAACAAAAAGTTGAAAAAAAAACTTCGCAATTAAAAATCAGGTGATCAATGTGTTAACTTAATTGCTGTAAGAACAGCTCCTCTCCTGTGCAGTGGTGCGTTTCTGATCTTAAAATTATCACCTTTCTCAGCAACACCATTCCCTTGTCTGCGCTCTGCGAGTTGGAGTGAAAAACACTGTTTCACGAATTCATATTTTAGATATTAGGCGGCTAGTCACACAAAGTACCGCCCGTTCACACTTCAGTGACTCGCTCGACGCACGCGAAAATTTGCGATCAAACTGCCCTTGCCGTACGAGGGTCAACTGAAAAGCAATCAGCTGGTTCTTATAGATTACGAAAGTATTTTAATTGAATAGCGCCCATCAGTTACAGTCTAGTAGAGCGCTGAAGCCAGGCAAACTCGTCTCGCGGACCGTGGGAGGTACGCACGAGTTTTTGCGCGAGAACTCGTCCACTCGCGACGTGACCTCGTGAAATTTAAAGTCGATGGATATTTTACGCGTGAGAGCGTTTATCGTGGTT
Source organism: Micromussa lordhowensis (assembly GCA_964020085.1). NCBI lineage: Eukaryota > Metazoa > Cnidaria > Anthozoa > Scleractinia > Lobophylliidae > Micromussa > Micromussa lordhowensis. Next base: position 1,706,882 of record OZ026599.1, read on the forward strand.
CTCTTATGTCACATCAGAACCTTCATGCTTTCCCTCGAAGGAACGTTTCCATGGATGCTGTTTAGCCGAATGTATTCAATATTCAATGACGACTGTAAAAAATGAAAAGTTGGAACGCAGTATGCAATCTGCAGTAGCATGAGTTTTAGCGCGAGTTTTTTCTAACGACCGCCTTTAGAGAGAGAGAGGGGGGTGACAGAGAAACAATGTTCAAAATTTATGCCCGTTTCCTGTCGAAAAAAATATTTTGCAGCAAGCCAACTGTAACTAAAGCCGAAATCATATAACTTAAAATAAAGCCAAGGAAATACAAAGCCTCGGGGAAAAAATAACCAAAAAAAAAAAAAAAAGCACAGAAGGGCACGGTAGAAAAGGGTGGGAAAAGCCCGAATGTTGGAGTTTAGTTTTGCAAATTGTTGGTTATAAACAAGTTGTCTTTGTTATCATTGGTTAAATATATAGCGTTTTTTTTACACCTGATAAGCCTTTGTAAAATTATCTTCTGGTTCAAATGCCTGTCACTTTTCAATTCTTTAGAATGTGAGCACCTCATTCGTCACATGCTGGTCCGTGACGTGGCAAAGAGGTACACCATGGTACAGATCATGAACCACAAGTGGATTAACGAGATGGACAAGGAAGACAAGGCGAGCGCGTTCATTATCGACACGCTACCTGATTCAGAGTTCAGTGAAGAAGTGTTGACGATGATGCTTGCCAGAGGAATTGATCGAGAAAAGACCATTCAGGTGCTGATTTTCTGTCTAATAATTATTCGCGACTCTATTGAACGCAAATGGGAGGCGCGGTGCTCTCATGGTTAGCGCGCTCGTCTCCGGATCGAGCAGTCCGGGTTCGAGCCCTGGCCGGGGGCATTGTGTTGTGTTCTTAGGCAAGACACTTAAACTCTCACAATGCCTCTCTCCGCCCTGGTTTATAGATGGGTACCGGCGAATTTAAAGCTGGGGGAACAACCCTGCGATGGACTAACATCCCATCCAGGGGGGAGTAGAAATACTCCTTGTCGCTTCATGCTACACAAACCGGATAAGCTCCTGCCTGATTGGCCACTTGGCTCGTATGCAGACTTTACCTTTTTACCTTACCTATTGAATGCAAATACGACGCTGGTGAAGATTCTCATGTTCTTGAATCAGTAAGGTGTGAAGCCTCCCACGCAGGCGCTCTTTGAGCTCGTCACGCAATCTTTCCGCCCCAACGAGGTGGAGGATTGTGTGACGAGCCAAAAAGAACGTCTTCGTAGGAGGCAATTAGATGTATAGTCTTACAGCAGTGTCTTTATTGTCCTTTGCAGTCTCTCTGCCAGAAAGATTACGACCAGTTTGCCGGGATTTATTTCACACTTTTGGAAAAGGTCAAGAAATCTGCCAGCACATCCCACGACCCATGCGCCAATATTACTTCCACACCGGGCACCTCGGCTGATTCGGAGATGATGGAGACGGATGTGGAAGGGGCTGGCTCCGAGAAGCCATCCATGACAGTCCCTACTGTGCAAGTGACTCCTGACTCGCCCACAAGACGAGTCAAGCCCCTGCAAGACCAGTGGGATCTGACCCAAGAAGGAGACGAGGAAGATGACAAGATGCCGGACGACATTCTTCCAAGCCTGAAGACGTACCTGGAAAAGCGCCGGCACACCCTCACTGCGGTGGACCCGTTGATGGAGATATCACCAGAACTCCGAGAGGTGTTCTCTCAGCAGTTCGTTCAACGGCCTTTAAGTCCCCTGGGTCAGGCTACAGAGGATGCGTTCTCCGGAGCTGCTCTAGGATTGAACCCAACTCTTCCTCCGTATTCTCCCACGTTGGACCTCTCCCTGGCCTATAAGGAGCAAATTCTGCAGGTGCCCACGGTGTTCCAACTGAGACCACCCATGGACAGGAGAGCTTCCGACGGACCGACGAGCTTAGCTGCCGGGATCGCCCAGTTCCACGCGCTTCGTGCTATGGCCGGGTATGCAGACGACAGTCAGGGTAATACTGGCTCGCTGAGTGGTTCGCCGTTAAACAGTTGCAATCCTATCGTATCTCAGTCACCCTTTTCAGTGTCACCAGGACCCTCGAGCCCGCAAATAAGCGAAGGGGCAAACGACAGCGGGTCAGATCAAGAGCCTGACCAGGACGCCATTGCGCGTTACATGGCTTGCCGTGGATCGCGGCAGCGTCACACGTCACCGAATGAAATGCCAGACGAGCTACAACTTCGGCTACTCCAGGTACCACTGAAAACGAGACGGACTGTGTTCCCTCCTGGTAGAGGAGCTGCAGCACGAGAAGGGTCATTCATCCCTACCCCAACCGGAATGCGATACAACGCCTCAAGGCGAGCCTCGGACGGTGCGGCGTCGGTGCTTGCTTACAAGCAACATTTAGAGCGCATCGGTGGCAGCGGGTCCAAACGAAACAGCCTGCGTGAGCTGCAAGAAGAATGCCTGCAACTGCAGCAGCAGTATGGCCGAGTAGCTGAAGCGGAACAGCAACGAAGGCAACAGGAACAACACGTGCAACACTTGCAGCAGCAGTTTTACAGCAGAAGGGCGTCAGATGGGGCTGACTCGTTAGCTGCCACGCTGGCGCAGTTCCATCAACAGTACACACCCGCCCATACGAGCCAGGAGCTGGACCTGGAAGGTCAAAGGTCGGATGTGGAAGATTTAGAGGAAACTCTAACCCAGCCGTCAATGGAGCACCAAGATGTCCTTCATCAGGAGATGCAGCGCTTGAACATTGAACATTGTGCGACATCTCCTTTTGACTCTGCCGGCATTATTCACTCATCTTCTGGAGGAATCGGCCCGGACGGGGCCGCTTTGTCCTCTCTCGCGTCAAACTCACCGCGAAACAGCCTTGTTCTCGAGGATTCGTCGCCCGTTTCTTCCACCGATACGTCGAACTTTCTGTCTCAGAATATTTTATCATCGCAGGCTAACACGTCCTCGTTTTTACCCGACGGCGGCGTATTGTCTTCCCCAGTTCCCTCTCCGCCGCCGTCTCCGCTCATATCCGCGGTGCCTTTAAGTCAGCGGTACCCCATTCCCAACATCACCACCGCTACGAGGAGTTCATCAAACGGAAGCTTAGTGGAAACTGGGCCAGAAACGGGCAATATCCCGCAAATACCCGCCAATATTCCGGGCGTTATGATGGGAAATGCGATCATAAATGAAAATGATCTCGAAGAATTGGCAAGAGCAAGATGGGGACATGGTGCGGGAACGCTCCCGCTAAGTCCGGCAACGCTTCTTGGGACGTTCGGGACAAATCCCGCGGCCGCGCTTCTAGCGGGTGGCGTAGGTCAGAGGTCCCCCGTGCATCACCGTCGACATCACACGGTACCGTCCGCGCAAGAAGCGTGGAATTCCATGGACTTGCTGAGAAGAGCGACGGCGAATAACGTCTTGTCGCAAAACCACGCCAGAGATATGTTAAACAACAATATCAATTTGGAAGACGGGGTTGGGGTTAGGGACGGTCTATTGTATAGAACTCTTTCTCCCAACGGAACAATTCACCAGGACTCTTTTCTCAAATCTCCAAATAAAGGGGATGTGGCGCCAGACTTGACGCAAGCGAACACGCTGCGCATGGCGTTCTCTGTCAATATGACTTCTAACAAATGTATCCCCGATATTATCAGTGAGATAAGGAGATCGCTAGACCAGAGTTCCGCCAAGATAGCGTACGAACAGTCCGATCAAACATTCACCCTCCAACAGGGGGGTGTGTGCGCTGAAATTGAGGTGTGCCCCCTCCAGGGGAATCTCAACGGACTACGCCTGCGACGTGTCAGCGGCAACCCGTGGCAGTACAAGAGACTCTGTAATGAGGTATTGACCGGAATGAATTTGTGACTGAAGCAGTGCAGAGTGGATTGAATTAAGAAATTAGTTTTGGCTTAATAGAAGAAAATTGCGTGACAGTTGTACTAGCGTGTCCTATGCCTCTCTCACTTGCTTGACCTCAAGCTTAGTTGCTTCGTTTTGTGAATTTATTCCCTTGTCTAGTCTTGATTTCAGAGGGCGAAGGTAATTCCTATTCTAGGAAAAAAGCGTGTTAGAATCGTGTCCGTGAATTGCGCAAATTCGTTTTAGGAAAACCAGTCAGAGTAGTTTCAACTTCCTTGTGCAGGTGGTGTAAATCTTAATGTTCCCCGTGTAACTATTGCTTTTCTAGATCTTTCCAAGGTATTGAGGTGAAATGAAGTTAAAAGCGTTTTCTGTTGTACCGAACATGAATTATATTTCCGTCCAAAAACATTCAATAGTGTCTTCCACATTTTTCACGTCAAAATTTCGGAGTTGTAGCGTAAGTTACGTGCATTTGACAACAGTTTTGCTTTTATTTTGCAAAACTTGACGTTCACAACATTTCACCTTTATCGCTTTCCATGTCTCCAGTTCTACGGAAATGTAATGTAACGCGACTTTGATTTAATCGCATGCACATGCCTGGAAGTTTGAGTTGGCTTTGTAAAGGGCGATCACTCGCAAATTACGAAGTCGAGAAGCTGCGGAAAATCACTCGGAAAATCTTCGGCAGTTTCGTATCTCCTCGTGGTTATTCTTGCGATTAGACTAGAAGTGTGCTAGGTCTGTGCAGTGTATCCATATTTGTACAGTAACGAATGAAATCCCTTGCTTGTCCAAGTAAAATAATGTAATATATTTTCCCTCCGAAGAAATATCACCGAGGTAAAAGGATTGTATCTCTCAACCATAGAATCTTTGTACATTAAAGAGTATCGAAGTGTCTCTCTGTGTAGTTATTGTCTTACGCTGGAAATTTGAGAACGACGTTTTCGCTGTGGAAACGCATCAAATGTTTTCCGCCCACACTACGCCGCGAAAATTAAACACGGAACAATCACCGGTCATTTGGATTTGTGTTTGAGGAAAACGCGGGCAGGAATTATCGTCATTGATTTCGAAAGGCTCCGTTTTCAAAATGTTTTCCGTCCACGCTAAAACTCAAAGCTGGCGTTTTCAAATTCCTCCGGTTTGAAGAGCGCTTTCGAAAAGCTTCGTTTTCAAGGATCAGTGTGGACGGTAGGCTTAACCGAATTTTCAAATTTCTGTGGCGTAGTTGGACGGGACGTTGATGCCTTTTTATTAATGCATTGTTCTTCGTTAATTGGCCACGTTCGATATATCAATATTCTAACATGGCTCCGAGGCTTTCAGGACAAACCTCTATATTTGGTGGTGTTTCCTTTGTATCCAAGTCTCTTTTGGGAATTGTGAGACAAAAGAAGCTTAAAATATTTACAATTTCTACCCGAAAGCCTCGGAGCCATGTTAGAATATTGATATATCGAATGTGGCCAATTCGAAAACGCATTATAGAAAAATCGCCGGCGATGCTTTGTCCGCTGTTCCGATCTTGGCCCGGAAGCAAACTCGTTCCCAGAGTTCAGGATCATTTTGGGCAATGGTCGGGACTTGGGCAAAACCGAGGCGTGAGCCCGCAGTAACCACAGAGGCTGCGCTCTCCACCTATGATTAGAAACTATTATCGAACGTAGACGTATGCTCACAACCAAGCACCAGGATTTTTTGGTTTTAATTTTGACGAGACGTTCGGTCACTGACGGCAAACGCGCGGGTTTAGGGTGAAATATTTGGCAGGCAAAATAATTCTGCGCATGCTTAATGTGGACAGTACCAACTCAGAACTCTCCTGTTTTTTCGAGCTAATAACGTATGATGCGCTATTTTATAAGTAGTTTTAATTTTTTTTTTATGTTTCATTAGTGTGAGCAGCGTCTTTAAATCTTGTAGAAAAGGCGAAATATAAATTTATTATTGCCGGTTTTCACATGACGTCACTAAAAATTCAAACTACAAAACTATTGATCCTATTGATATTTTACTTTAATGAGGTATAAGAGCAGCTGAAAACCAATATTTAGACGATTTTTTGTCCCGAATGGGTTCTTGGTTTTGCGATAGGTTATGCTTGAATTTCTAAGCTTTTGCGTGACGCTGCATTTACATGACGGCTGGGTTGTTTAAAAAGTGACTTATTTCGGGAAATGTGGCTATCTGATCGGGTTCTTGTATTAGGAAAAGTATTATTTTAATGTTTTTGAGTTCCTCGAGAGATAAATTTACGCTTTTGTAATAAAACTCAGTGACAGATGTTTCTGTTGGTTTCCGGCCGCCATGTTGGTGCCTATCTAGATGGGCAACATGGCGTCCCATACAAATCTCTATAAATTTGGATGACACACTTCTGCGAATAGCGCGCGAATTAAAAACAGCAGAGACCTGATTCTTGGCGAGGTTGTTTATATTGCAATCATCTATCATATCCCAGATTCTTGAATTTATTTATTGAACGGTTACGATTTTTAGTTTTGATCACGTGACTGATGAAAACCAAGAATAATAATAATTAGTATTAGTATTATTATTATTATTATTATTATTGCGGTTTTGTGTGGACTGCAAAAACTATTCGAAGAAGCTGGTGTCGACATTAAACTCCTCATATACGTTTTCGATATGACTCCAGATAAGCGATAGCAGGGCATTAGGTTGTACTGTGACTAACTTTACAATAACTGAATTCAAATCTGTACTTTGGTCATAGATTGTGCTCACCGATTGGTTATAAAGTTGTTTTGCCTAAGTAATATATCTAACCACGTTGACGGGTAATCGCATTTCGTTGACTTTATTTCAATGACCAGAACTCCCAGGAAATTGCTGCTCATTGTTAGCGAACTCTTGGATCAGAGAAGAAGGCCAAACCGCTTGTGTTTGAACCATTTTCCCTTGGGGAAGGGTGGGGTAATCAATAAAGCCTTGCCTTGCAATCAGGATTCAGCAGGCGAGGAAAACTGTGTTGCCCTGACGAATCCTGAAGTTAATGTCTGTTAACAGGAAAGGCACTGGAGTCTGGCAACTTTTATCACTGGAGACAACATTGAATATTCACGAAAAGGGATTTATAATGCCAAAAACTGTATCAGGTAGTAGAAAGTAGAAAATGTGAAACGTTTTGTGTCTACCCATCTTTTGCCGCCAAATGAACAACCTCGTTCCCAGGGTCCTCTCTCTACCCTGGGAACGAGGTTGCCAAATGAAAACCTTGGAGCCCGCGTCCGAATTAAACATCTTTGCAGGACACTAATTAACTCAAACGCTTTCATGCGACTCCCGCGGATGAACAGTCAAGCAACTGATACAACGAGCAGAGAATACTCAGCCTTACAGAACTTACGCCAGTGGAGGGCCTCAACAAGTAGACAAACCCGAACACGACCAGCGATCGAAGCTATTGTTAACAAAAGCCCTCTAAGAAAACTTGTGGTTACTGGATCGAAATATATGTTCTCTGTACCATTGTGCGCAACGAAAGTAGTAAGATACGAGGACGGTAAAATGCCAAGACGGGGACGGCAATGGACAAGGGAAGCTCTCGCTAGTACCGTTGTGTTGCCAAACACAAAATGCTAAGACGTGTTTTTTCCACTTTTTCGTATAGGACGACGACGTCAATAATTCACAAAATCAATGACAGCCTTTGAAGATGGTAGAAATCTTTTCCTATGTATTAAGGTGAACAAGAGATGACACTGGATTTATTTTACTTCTTAAGTGAAGCAAACATCTCGGCTGTCAGTATTTATAGCGGAATCTAGAATTCCGAATGACGAAATAATACGAAAGATCTTATCGACCTGGTTGAGATGCTTTTTAGGTAGAAGAGCGTTTGATAATCCTGTCGAGGAATCTTAACTTTAGGTAAACATTTAAATCTCCATCTGTAATAGAAACAAGTATTTATAATAAAACAAACATTACATCAAGGCAAGTTTCGGAAATCCTAGCTCTTCATAACTATTGAAAATGTTTCTTTTTATTTTAGTTGTAAAAAGCGATTTAAAGAGCTCTACAACACCTCTAGCTATTTCGGTACGCTATCGGTACGCTGTCGGTTGTACTTCGTGCTCCCGAAACATTTCTCACTTACAAGATCGTTTTCACTGTCACGCAATAAAAAAAGAAAACTATCCAGTGGAAAAAGCTAAGAAATTGTGATGTTATAGAAGATAAAAAAATAAGACACTTCTCCAAGTTTTAGCCCTGTGCGTTTCCCCAAACTTCAGATATTCGTCGACGGAAATGTTTCGCAGAAATTTACAGAGTCCAGTATGAAAACGCCATGTTGGTGTACCTCCATGGTACACCAATATGGCGACCGGAAAATAGTGTAAAACAAAAATGCCAAGATTTATGTTGGAAGGTCCACGACCCTGCACAATCTTTTGTTTTGTGCTCATACACTATGCATGAATTACGTAACCAACACGTTTCTATTGGTTAGTTCCTCAGTACGGAGTAAACAACTATTGTGTTTTGTGCAGGGTCAAGGCCAAAAAAGTGAACAAAAACATACAACAAAGAACTTTGTCGAGTTTCATAACCATTCCCCTCTATTAACTATGGATAAGCATACATTTTTCATCAAATTTGATCGTAGCCTTGTGTCACGCATCTCCATAACCTGGAAATTCAAATGCTCTAGTTTCCAAACGAAGCCCGCTATCGAGCTGTAAAGTTGTAAACAGATATAAATATGTCACCTCTTATACCTGAGGAGGATGAACTTTAGTTTTAGATTTTAGAAAGTGATGACGTCACGTGAAAAACGATCTATTGCGTTACTGGCCAGTAACTAAGCGATTACGGAAACTAAGAACCTTGACGAGATACGTGTGGGCTAACCTTGGTCACGAGGCTAACACGAGACAAACTAAAGATAACAGGTAAGTAATGAACAAATTATCCTTCTCACTCAATACTGGCTTGTCTGGGTTTCCGAGGGCGAAGGTAATTGCTATACTACTGGAAAAACCAGCGTGCATACAAAATCGTGGGTATTCTTTTCTCCTAACATTTTTGGTTCGTGAATTGCAGAAACTGGTTTTAGGAAAACCAGAGCGGTACAGTTTCAACTTTCCTTATGCAGGTTGACCGTGTAAATGTGGTATTTCTAGATCTTTCTGGGTTGTCGAGGTAAAATGCTCATGAAGTGAAAAGGTTCCTTTATTGTACCGAAGATGATTTATGTTTCCGTCCAAAAACATTTGTCATTCCTTTTTGTAATTTTCTATATTTTTCCAGTCGAAAGTTTGGAGTTGTAGCGTAGATTATTAGCATTTGGCAGCAGTTGTCACGGAACCAACGTATTGCGAAGAAGAAAATTGCCTTGAAATCAAAGCGAAATTAATGACGACCAAAGCGGAAAAATTCAAATCGGTTTCCAGAAGAGAAACAACGAGCTTGACTCAAGCTCGTTGTTTCTCCTCTGGGAACCGAAATCGTGTGTACTATAGAAATGCGAAGGAACCAACCTCTCCAGTGACATATAAAACTATTTACATTTCTGTGCTGATCGACCTTTCTGAACTTTGCCGGAAGGAAGGATGAAACGTCACTTGACTTCGCCGTCATTAAGCGGATTATAGCATGGCTTCTTGTGACACTCGCTTGAAAACGTGACTGTTCTCCTTCACCAAAGTTGCGACCAAATCCAATTTCTATTTTGGAAATTTTACTTGTGTTTTGACTTTGATGTTGTATTTCGCGACTGGAAACAGGGGCGAAGTTTTTATTTACTTTGCAAAATTTGACTTTCACGACATTTCACCTTTAATGTTTCCCTTGTTATGTAGTGTAATCCGAAATGTTATTGGAAAATTATTAGCATCGAACAAACGGCCATATGGTTAGCGAAATGTTGCAAAATTCAACAACTTACACATTCATATGCAACAACTTACATTTATGTTCAAAAAGAAGAACATAATTAAGAAGAATTTGTAAATCACGAGCCGCAGGCGAGTGGTTTACGAATTCTTCGAGTGTTCTACCAACATCCCAAGTGGTTTATCAGCCTAAAACCCATAGAAACTTGTGGTCTATTGCTTTTATATAATAATTCAGAAGACGCGCGATTTTTCCATGGGTTTACCAGCACAATAACCCATAGCTGATTGACCAATCAGAGCGCGCATTGATTTGGTTATTATATAAAACGTCATAGTACGAATCGCTCAACCAATCAGATTGCTGGAAACTCGTTGTTCAGCTCTGAAATACACCTTATTCCAAAATGGCCACTGTTTTAGTGGTCTTTTGTTTGCCTTCAAATTAGCTCTTGTTGCCTCGTTCTTAAACTCGAAATACAAAAGAATATTTTCCCTTGAACGAGGCAACCAGGGCTAATTTGCAAGCAAACAAAAGAGCACTAAAATGGCGGCCATTTTGGAATAAGGTGTATTATACTAATTAATTATATTCGAAAACAAATTAGTTCTTCCACAACCTCGAACTGATTATCTTAAGAGAACTTTTTCGTACCTACAACGGATCTCAGTTGAGGAACAACTTACCTATAGACCTACGACAAGCATCCTCACTGACCGATTTCAAATCTTAATTAAGTCGCCACAGTTTAGAGTAATATCTTAATTTTAAGTAAATTTCTAGACACAGCCTCCATGAAAAGCGTTTTTTTTCTTTTAATTTTTTATTGTAATTAAGCAGATAGGTAGATAGTCCAGTAACTTTGTTGACTGATGGAAAGACCACGTATAAATAAAGTTATCTATGTTTAGAACATGCCTTAGAAAAAAACCCAGCCAATCAGAATACAAGAAAGCCGTTGTACATATCGACGGTATTACACCCAACCTTCCCATAATGCACCGCGCGTATATCGCATTGATTGGGCAGTGTTGGTCACTGCATTTTCTATGGAATGATATAAAATAGTTATGCAACGCTCTCTCGCGGTATACCATGTAATATGCCACTTGTCACTTGTATTTTCTTTTTTTTTTTCATTAATGCAGTTACTCACAATACTTATTACTTACGCCACTTACAATTCAAACACTTACACTACTTATACTACTTACAATACAATACGCTTACTTACGTTACTAACATACTAATACTTGCGCTACTAACAATATTACCAACATAATTAGTTACAATTCTTGCACAGCAAAATGATACTTACTTACATTATTAAAAAGGACCAGCTTACTCCTGTCAGTAATTTGAAGTCTGAATTTGCACTTGTATTTTGTTGGTAAACACACTTGTCTAAAGGCTTTTTTGTGTGCAGAGAGAATACAAGGGACACGTGGGATATTCCATGGTACACCACTCGAAAGCGTTACATACGTAGTACATATATGTTATTTGCCGGCCGGGAGGGCCGTATTGGGTAAACTTTGCCCCTGATTCGTACTCAAGACCGAGGGTACAGTATTTCCCAATACGTCGGCAAATGACGTGTTTTTTATATTTACGGCATCGCTTTGAAAGCAACTATTGTGCTAAATTTTAATCTGAAAGCTGTTGTGTTCAAATCTGGCTTACGCGTGCGTCTGACATTTTGGGAACAATTAAAAAGCAATACTGTTTATCTGAATAAATTGTTTGACCCTGTGTCGAATCTTAACATTTTACATTGTTTTACGGTGTAACAAAAAGCTTGAGAGGTTGCCAAAGTTGGAAATTTCGAAGCGGTCTGTACTCGGGGTCCGGATGGAAAAACTCGGACCGCCGGAGCGCGCGCGATTAGCCCATAAGATTTAGGATTTTGGTCCACCGAGAAGCTGGAGTTAATTTCTTTTTTCGTTGCAGACAACTGTATTTCGCTTCCTTAAACATGAAGGAAATTGTTATTTTGACTGCAATTCTCATTCTGGTACCGCTGTGCGTCTGTGGCACCATCTACTATGCCGATGGAGAAAACGGCGACGACTCAAATGAGGGGGATGGCATTTCCTCTGCATTCGCAAGCATCAAGCCTTGCATCGACGCACTGACGAGTCCTGGTGACGAATGCCACATTCGGAGTGGTCGCTACCATCAGTCAGAGTTCCATATTTCTGGTAAACACGGCAATGCTTACCAACCCATGATCATTCGGGGCTATCAGAATGAGATTCCAGTTATCGATGGAACAATTCCGCTGACGCCTGAAGCTGGTTGGAAACTTGGAGAAAATGGGATTTACAGCGCCCAAATAGAGCAGGATGTCTGGCAGCTCTTCGTGGATGGTGAAATGATGACTAATGCTCGATGGCCAGACTCTCTGTGGTCGGACAAAACTATTTTCTTGAACAAATTCTGGGGAAAGTCTTCTAAAAACTCCAAGCGTGGAAAAATGATCGATAATGGCGAGCAGAATCTAGCTGGAAGTGGCTTAAACGTGACAGGCGCGATGGCTATTCTTAACATCGGTAGCTTTAATACTTTCACTGCTATCGTAAAAAGCCACAGAGCTGGGCAGAACTTTTTCACTTACGACGACACGTTTGGCAACATCAACTTCAAGCCGTTCCAGAATCAGTATTTCCTGGAAGACAAACTAGAATTTCTTAATAAAGCTGGTGAATGGTTCTACAACAAGAACACTAAAACTGTTTATGTGAAAACGCTGGATGGAAAGAGTCCTGAAGGAAGGATACGTGGGAAGGTAAGCAAACGCTTTGGAGGCGCAGTGGCCTCATGGTTAGTGCGCCCGACTCCGGATCGAGCGATCTGGGCTCGAGTCCTTGTGAGAGACATCGTGTTGCGTTCTTGGGCAAGACAATTTTCTTTCACAGTGCCTCTCCACTCAGGTGTATAAATGAGTACCGGAGAATATAGTGCTGGGGCAACCCTTTCGATGGACTAGCATCCCATCCAGGGAAGAGTAGAAATTCTCCTAGTCATGCCACAGACAAAAAAAATAAGCTCCGGCCTGATAGGTCACTTGGCTCGTATGCAGACTTAACCTACCTACCTAAGCATTTTATAGCCTTTTCAAGGCTTAACCCCCCCCCCCCCCTCTTATTCGAACTGTATTTAGCAATTTGAAAACTAAAATGGAAAACTCTTATGAGACTGTATGCCCTTAAGAGTGTGTCCATGAGAAAACCAAGCAGGAGGTGATACAGCTCAAATCACCGATTTTGCTCAAACTTGGCCTAAATGTTGGGTTTGGTGAGTAAATGATTATGGCAAAAACTTATTATATTCCCTTCAAGTTAGGGGGACTACCTCCAAAAATGGTCCTTTGTCACTAATTTATGCATATTTAATTAGCTGTCTTTGATTTAGCATTTCTATAACAAGAAAGGCCGTGTGAAAATGAAATCCACTGGATCATGTTCTACTATTATTAGTCTCAAAGCACAGATATTCATTTGAACCAGACAACTTGATTTCACTCTGCGGCTCCATCTTAAGTAAGGTGCATATTTTGTAGTGTTGTGAATAGCCTTTAATTAATGGCCGCTGGGCAACAGCAAATATGCATTATTCTAACATGGATAGTGAGAGCAATCACTACTGAAAGTTCTCAAAAAAGCCATAACATGTTTGGGGACCTCAACATTTTTTATGTGCTAGCATACTGTTTAAATAGGACTTCACGAATTTTGGCCACTTTATGAGCATTCACTAAAACACAAAAAACATTTTTCTGTCTTAACCTAACACGAAACTAGCAAGAAATATCTACCTTAGTATTTTCCTATCAATATGCAGTATAAATTCGGCGAAAAAGAGCACTTGAGACTGAAGTACATTTGTGACATTCTCTCGATATCGAAAAAATGCGGAAGAAGAAGATTCAACGCATAAGTTCCCTCAACTTGGGTTTTCAGGCGTAAAATAAAATTGAAACAAGAAACACCTACTACATACAGCGATTACACATGTCACTTGGACGCGATTTTGCGCTCTCTTTGATTCTTGGATTGAAGAAATGTCCATGCAGTTTTGTGCCATCTGTTCCGTTGCTTCGACCCGAAGTTTAAAGAGAATATCCATTGCCATCCCGCCTTCATCAGAGATATCAACAGCTGTCGAAAAGGCTACTCAAAAGGCCGTTTAAAATCCAGGGAGAGTGATCACTTTAACATACAGTTTGCTTTTTAAATCCCATCACAAAACACTCCGCCAGGTCCACTTAGACATTGAAAACTCAGCGGTTAAGCCTTGTAATCCGATAACTACGTCATGTATGGTTTCACGAATTGTACCGCTTAATATCGACAAAGATGGCGGAATTTTTTTTGGTGTGTTTTGTAAGAAAGTTGTTTCCTATAACACTCACAGCAGTGATAGCTCTTCCTGGATTTTTAACGGCCTTGTGAGTAGCTGTTTCGACAAATGTTGATATCTCTGATGACGAAAGCGGGATGGCAAAGGACATTCTCTTTAAACCTCGGGTCGAAGCAACCGTCGCCGAAACTGGACATTTCGCGGTCCAAGAATCAGCGAGAGTCACAAAAATTGCATCCAAGTGACATGTATGTAGTAGGTATTTCATGTTTCCATTGTACTTTACGCCTGAAAACCTAAGTTTGAGGAGCTTCTACGTTGAATCTTCTTCTGCCGCGTTTTATCGATAACCGTGAGAAGTAGCTCTGAAAATATTTGACAGAAATGTCTCAAGTGCTTCTTTTCGCCGAATTTATACTGGATATTGATAGGAAAATACTTAGGTAGATATTTCTTGTTGATTTCAAGTTAGGTTAACACAAAAAATAGCTTCCGTGTTCTAGTGAATGTCCATTAAATGGCCAAAAATCGTGAAATCCTATGTAAAGAGTATGCCAGCACAGAAAAAATGTTGAGGTCCCCAAACATTTTATGGCTCTTTTGAGAACTTTAGTGATTGCTCTCACTATCCATGTTAGAATAATGCGTATTTGCCGTTGCCCAGTGCAGATATTTTCCATTACTTAAAGGCTATTCACAACACTACAAAATATGTACCTTACTTAAGATAGAGCCACAGAGAGAAATCGAATTGTCTGGTTCAAATGAATATCTGTGCTTTGAGACTAATAATAGTAGAACATGATCCAGTGGATTTCATTTTCACATGGCCTTTTTTGTTGTAGAAGTGCTCAATCAAAGACAACTAATTAAATATGCAAAAATTAGTGGCAAAGGGTCATTATTGGAGGGGTCCCCCTAACTTGAAGGGAATAAAATATTTTAACCTAAGTTCTTGGCATAATAATTTGCCCACCAAACCCAACATTCATGCCAAGTTTGAGCAAAATTGGTGATTTGAGCTGTATCACCTCCTGCCTGGTTCTGCCTGGTTTTCTCATGGACACACTCTTAAATGGCTCCAATTACCCCTTCTGTAAAGGTCCAATTCCACAGGCAATATAAAGGAAAGGAAATTACTTGATTTGGGCGACACGACATTTTCAACAACTGTTTAATTGGTGAGTTTGTTTTCCAAAAATTTCCCGTACTTTGAAGGTGCAGCAGAAAACGGTATTTCTTTTATTTTTCCTCTTTATTCACTGAGGTAATGGATATTACGTAGTGCAGTCGCCTGGACTGCGAATGGTAGGGGACATGAGCAGATTGCAACGGTCCCAGGTATTTACTTGCATTGGCAAAAATAAGGCAACTCACCTCCGACAAATTATACACATATTTTGCTCATTATTATACAATAACGTCTTATCGGAATAATCTTTTCAACGCTACAGGTACAGACGTACGCTTTCACCATTTCCAATTGTCAGCATCTGCATTTCAAGCAGCTGACCTTCTTTGGAACCACCATAATAGCGCGACCACAACAAAGACGAGATGTGATACATGGCCTCTCCTTCCACACGATCAATTTCATCTTTCCTTCTTATTCCAAGCGCATGCTCGGTGATACCGCTCCTCCATTGTGGACAGTTATCAAGCCAAATCGCCGTAACAGCTTTCAGTTAATAAACAGTACCTTCTTTGGAACTGACGGGGTCGCGCTGGAGTACCTGGGAAACGGAGTGCTGATACAGAACAATCTCTTTGAGTACAATGATTGGTCCGTGGCTCTCATGCAAAGACCGAATGGCGGGTTAGGAACTGTGATATCGAACGGCATAAACGACCAGTTTATTCGAAACACGTTGCGTTTTAACGGCGCCATTAATGCATTCCGTCCCAATAGTCCTTATCCCGTTGTCAAACTTAACCACATTCACCATCAGTGTTGGGGAGTTTTACAGCATGACGGAGCCGGTGTTCAATTCCAGAGAAAAGCGCAGACGAATGGTTTTTTGCAAAACAACTGGGTTCACTCAAGTCCTAAACTTGGTCTCCGTTTTGATGCGGGAAAACCTCCATACTTTGGACGTAACGGCACCTTGAAGGCAAACGTGGTATGGAAATGTGGCGGGATCATGGTTAAAGGCAATTTCCAGACAGTGGTCAACAATCTCGCCTTCGACAAAAGAAATGATTACAGCGGAGATAAAAAGGTTGGCGGCTGTACTTTGTGTGTTCTTGGGCGCTTTCGACAAAAGTCAGTTGCGATGAACCGTGAGTCTGTGGTTCTGAGGAACGCCGCCGACGTTGCAGGCAGTGGAAAGATTAAACGCGTTAATTATCCTTTTCCGGGACGGCTGGTTAAGTTTAACGTGATCGGTGATGTGCGGAAAGAAGTCATGGACGCGGACAATTTGGACTTCCGGCCCAGGGAAGGCTCCAAGTACAACAAGCATAACGTTGGACCCTACCTTTACAATCCCAACAACAGATATTACTGGATTCCTGGAAGGCAGCTTTATAAAGCTAGCACTCCTGTCCCCCCTGATGGTAGTACCACTGTTAAGGTAAAATCGACTAAACTGGTTTGTATTCTAGGGGGGGGGGGGGGAGATCGTACAGGGCCGATATTTACTGGACATTGGGTTTACTGACTGATAAGGGTCGATTAGTCATGGTATTAATTGGTTCGTCAGGGACTGTTCGTACCACAATATTAGAGACCTTGGGCGCGTTCCATTTGACCAAAAATCCCGGTTTGAATTTCCGAAATTTTCGTGTGTTGAATGGAACGGTATTTTCCACCAGGCCGAACCGATCTTGTTCTATTCCCGCTTGAGCACATTTCCCACCAAGAATTACTCGAGAAAATACTGCGGGATCGTGATGAAGTGGCTGTCTTAAGTGCCGTATTAAGCTGCTTCGTGTGGAGAAGTTTAAAAAGCATTCAGAATTCAACTCTTCCTTGATATTTATGAGAGAAACTTACGAACTTTTCTCGCGAAAGAGTATGCAAACCGGGCGAACTGACCCACAGGAAATTCCGGCGGAACGACCAGTCCACTATTTTCCAGGCAATCAGATCCTAATGTTTTCGTTTTCGATCAAGAACAGGCTCGAGCCGTGGCAGATCATTTTGCATCCAGTGTAGTGTCGACTCGACAGACTTACTCGCCGCCATCTTGTAGCTTTTCACGACTAAAGAAACTGGGGTCGATTCGAACCGGGTAGAAATGCCAAATGGAACAGGAATTTTCCGAAATTTCCAAATTTTCAGAAAAAAGGACAACCTCCGGAAGTTGTCCACAATTTTCGAAACGAATTTCCAGAAACGCTATGTTCCGTTTGATTTTGTACCGGAATTTCCGGAAATTTTGTTCAAATGGATCGCGCCCCTTAAGATCGAGGTTTTTCGGCATTTACCGCGAACCGCGAACGTCAAGAAGTCACGTGATCAGTGCGTTGGCGTCAGGTTTGCCGTTTGAGGTTCACGTTTGTACGGCTAGACCAAGTTCTAGAGGTAAGTGATTAACCGCAAGGTTTTTTGCACCCTAAAACATCACAATCCCACGTTTGAGAGGAAACACTACTTTTAAAAACTATTTCGCTAATTAACTAACGAATTCTTTTTCGTAGAAACGTAAGTTTGAATATGATTTCTCAGCTAAAACAGAAGTGAACGAACGAATGAAAACAAACATGGCAGCCGGCTATTTAAACCGCGAATCTTTAGTCCCAAATATGGGCAGACGGCTAACGTGAAACCGCTGACTGCAAACCGCGGCTTGCCGTTTGTGGTAAGATCCCCAAACCTCGATCTTAAGGTCTCTATTGTGTAAACTTCGATCGAGAGCGGGGGACTGGGGCCTGGCATAGCAACATTTAATAGCATTATGAGCCCATTGTGGGGAAACCACACACCAAATATTTGACTTACCGTGACAATCATTTAAGTTAATTGCAGTACATATTTGGATGCAGCATTTGCTTATTATGAGCACAAAATTTTAATCAAAATTTAACGTAATATCCATTCTATTTTAGCCCTCAAAAATTCACGCAACTTCTATTCCTTTCTACATCCTGAAATATTCAAGAAATGTGAACAATCCTTGAAACACAAATATGAAAAACTGCAGAATTCTATGCACTATTCTATTAGTCTATCAACCCTTTAATGACTGGTCGTTTAAAAGAATACAGAAAATAGAGCATAATATCAAACGTTCTTTCCCCATACATCAGAGCCTTTGTGCCAAGGATAATATTAGTTTCTCCGCTGTATTTCCCTTTTTATTTTCTCTCAAAGTTTGATAGAGACGCTGTCATGTGGTTAAACGCCTTCGGTGCCTCGACTCATCACGTGTACTTTGGCACGGAGCAGGCGACAGTTGCCGAAGCAACGCCGACGTCACCCGAGTACGGCGAGAAAATCACCAGCGATGGTAACGTGTACTACCTTTCGAGAAGTCTGGAACCAGGTACCAACTATTACTGGAGAGTGGATGCTGAAATTGACGACAAAACTACTTACAAAGGAGACGTGTGGTCATTTCGAACGAAGATAACAGGAGTAAACAGAGAAATGATGTTTTGAACGAAACGTCGATGTCCTTATCACTGAATGATTGTACCAGTGTAGGGGATAGCTTTTTTCTATACTAAGAAGTAGGTTGCATATATCAAAGTACAAGGTAAATTTCACTTTATTCGGGGAACTGGAAATGCTTAATTAAAATAAATCATCAACTGGAATATTTACGTGTTTTTCGTGGTTGGCCGGCTTTAAACAAATTTACACAATTTTTTCATTTGTCATTCGTCAGTTAGCCAAACGATGGACGTTTTCCAGAACTACGCGATTTTACCTCTCTTTCAAGACAAGTGCAAGAGAACAACAGTTCAATAGAGGATGCATTTCATTCAGAAGTGAATATTCTTTTAAATTCAAACACCTTCTCTGTTTTGATATGCTTTCGTTTTTAATCAGGTATTAAGATCGGATCTTGAGAGTTCTCGATCACTGTCTTTGGTTCAACATCCGTTCCTTAGTCGTAATTATATATGTTTACTTCTCGTTTTATATTACAAAAGTGCAAAACAAAACAAAAGATTTCCCTTGCCTCAATTGCAAGATCTCAACGATTTCTTGCGCAAAGCAAATATATCTATTTAAGCAATAGAGCACTTTTTCCGCATAACTTTCGAGAATTCTACAATTCCCTGACGGTGTTTAGATGAGGCTATGTCAACACGAAAAATGTGCTCCATTGCTTTTATGCAATAGTTCTCAAAAATACGCGCGAATCCAAAACGTCATAGCTGTGTTTGTATATTCCCATCTAAACACTTCAATCGATCAATGAGAGCGCGCGTAGTAGCTCAGTTATTGCGTTCGACAGAACACAGTCCTTATGGGGACTGGAGTGAGATTTTTTGGGATAAAGGATGGATAGATGGATGGATCTTGGGTCGCAAAATTGCCCCCCCCCCCCACCCCCCGCCCTAAAGAATGCAACAGAAGCTTAATGCGGTTACCTCATTAAGTTCGCAGGCACCCATTTATGCACCTGAGTCGAGAGAGGCACTGTGAGAGTAAAGTATCATGTCCAAAAACACAACACAGTAATATCCCGGGCCAAGGCTCGAACCCGCACCACTCGATCCAGAGAATAGCGCACTAACCATGAGGCCGCCGTGCCTTCCAGTGTTAGTATTGAGAGGCTAAATTTGCTCATTACTTAACTGCTAACGTTAATCGTCTTTGTTGGTTTCGTGATCATGCATGACTGTCCTACAGTCAATGACAGCTCACACATAGCTTTGTTTGCAGTTAGTTTTGTTGAACCTAGTTTTAGTTTCTCCAGCTTTTAACAACCTTTCTTACGATAGTTGTGTCTTAGGCAAGACGGTTTTGCTAACCTTCAAATGAATAAATGCGGTAAGTTTCTAAAGAAACTGTGGTGCTGCGTCGGTGGGGAGTATTACAAGATAATTTGGTTTTATCAACTGAGTTGATAATGTGAATTGGCCACCGTAAAGAGATTCGAAAGCTGACGTTTCGAGCGTTAGCCCTTCGTCGGAGCGAATCCTTCGTTAGCTCACCTTCGTTTGGCCTGAAAATTAAAAGGTCTAGTTATGATTAGTTCGTTATTATTTATTCGTGTTTGCCTCCAGGTATGTTCTGGTGTTTCTCTAAGCAGGGACGTTTTAAGCCCCCACAGTGATTACACGCAATTATGTCTACAATTTAGGCATGGCTGTCTGGTAACATAGAATGTGTAGTCCTCAAATCAGAAAGGTCCAGGCGATAGCTGGTTCGATGGTGAGTCACACTGGAGAGGGGTCCAGAATTTTCCGTTTTTACAGTAAACGTGACCCGACGCTTACGAACATCTTATTCAGGTTTACCCACTTAGAAGGAATAATACTGTTCTTGGATAAGAAAATATTTGCAAGTGGAGTAAGTTTCGTACCAAGCAACAAAGCCAACATTCAGCCTTGAGCAGCATTGAGCTTAAAACAGGTAGCTGTTACTTCCAGTGTTGTGTTAGTCAGCCAGAAAGGACGCGTCCTCCAGGTACGGAGGCGTTGAGGTTCTAAGTAGTGGACCTTGACTTGCTTGAGTCTCCGAGGGCCTGATGGAACCAGTGCAGCCTGATACCAGCGTAGCTGCAAAATCTGCAAGAAGGTAAGAAGAAGTGCCTCGTCCATTCACATTGGCCGGCATGGGGGGCCACTATGGATCTTTCGTCAAGTTTTACTCCTCGTTTTTAGTTTACTTTTGACCTGGCCTCCTAAGGCTGCTAGATTTGACATGCTGGCCGTTGATTTAAGCTGGGCTCATACGCCCGGTCATATTTCTTGTTTTTCTTCCTAATGAATAGCCTGTGAGCAGGCTGTTCGCGTGGCAAGAATGAAGGAGAGGTAAGGTGAAGAAGAGCCTGCCAACACCGCTTTGAATTTTGAAACGGTGCGTCCACATTTGGACGCAAAATACTGATTGGCTTGGCATGGTAACGTTATCCAACTGTGGTCGGCTTTTGTTTAGAAAAGCAAAGTGATGACCAGGAGAGATGAAGGTCAGAGGCGCTTGTGACGGAGGGGGTCTCCAGGAAATTTTAATTTCATTTGAATTTGAAGGTCGAGCAACGCAATGGGGTGGCCTCCCCGCTAGAAAGAAACAATGTTCTTGCTTGCTTACCCACAGGACTCAGAGGAAGTCTTATTTTACAACTCTTTGTTAGAGTGGCTGAAATAAAACGCTGCGTTAGTTATCTGGCCTTTACAGAGCATTGTCTATGACTACAGATTTTATAATCCAGAAGCATGGGTCTTTCGGCTCCGCAATTGCTGGTTTAAAGCAGAAGGAATGGAGGCCGGCGTAATATTTGATTCCGCCGTGTTCGTGCAATGAACGCTGAATGTCCTAAATGACAAGTCTCGCTCCACCAAAATTTATTGGCAGCAGTTGCGAGCAATGTTTAGATACATCCATATTCGGTGCTCGTTAATTGATTGATTTTTGACAACTCGCTTTGCGTCGCATCAGCGAGTTTTCGGAGGGGGCTTCATTCAGAATTCTAAGTGATGCGGGCAGGTTCTTCTTCCGTGTTTTTTTTTTCCCCAGAGTTGTCCCGGTTAATGCTGGTTTTCACTAACGACGGAGTCGGAGTCGGAATCGGAGTTGTAATCGGAGTCGTAAGAGCGCTTATGACCTAGTGAAAATCGAAAATCGGAGTCGTAAGCGGAGTCATAAGGTCGACGGAATCGGAGTCGGAAGAATCAGAACGTTTCAATTTCTTCCGATTCCGTTTACAATTCCGTCGCTTACGATCTCGTGAGTACTAGATTGTCGGAGTCAGAAGCAGAAGCGGAAGAACCAGTCCATCACAAGGCCCGAAATCGAGCATTGTGATTAGTTTATTCTTCCGCTTCCGCTTCTGCTTCCGACTCCGACAATCTAGTTTTCACGAGATCGTAAGCGAGGGAGTCACAAGCAGAATCGGTGTTCTGCTTCCGATTCCGTCGGTTCACGTCGGTTCCGTCCGTCGGTTCCGTCGGTTCACTAGATCGCATTTCTCTACGCTTCTGATTACGACTACGACTACGACTCCGTCGCTAGTGAAAACCAGCCTTTAGGCGAGCCAAAGTGTTTACATGAAGAAAAGTTGTCCTGCTTCCCAGAGTTAGACTACCTGCCGAGGCGAGACAACTCGCCCACCCGAGTTCTCTCGCCCCTCGACATTCACAATCGTCATGTAAGCAGTTGGTTGAACTGTTTGCAAAGAAATAAGTGAAAAGTTAGCTCGGCCAGGGTAACTCGGCAAGGGTTGCTTCGTGTACCCAACAGTATATTAACGGGCCCTAAAACTCGTTTACCTTTCATCCTCTCTCTTGATTGTAATAATTAATTTCATATGGAAAACTGTCCAGAAAGGAAACAGTTGTTGAATCTAATGGTAATAGGCCATTAACAGATGTGCTCTTAGTTACCTGGCCATGAATGCAAGCGAGGTTGGAGGTGACCTTGCTTTGATACAGACCTTCAAGCTTTTCTCATGTAAATGTAAACTAGTTAGCATGAGAACAACTTGATTTGCACAATAAAAGCAGAGAGGTCTGTATCAAGACAAGGTCAACTCCAGCCTCGCTGCCAGTCGGAGGCCAGGTCACTTTGCCAACAACTGTAAAATGGTCTATTACCTGTACGTACATTTTGTCATATAGTTCAAAAGTCCGCAATACTAGATTTTCTAAATTGTTCATAAATGTCAGAAAGTCTCAGAAATTAACTAGATTAAAACAATATAATAAAGAGTTAAGAATAACCTTTATTTAAGCTTTCTTAAAAAGAACACACAAAACAGAAACTTTTCCCTTTCCTTTATTGAGATTAAGATACATACAAACCTGACTCACGTTAATTTTCTGGAGGGGCCCTAACATTTATATTTATGTAACAATGGAACTGGACTATTTAACAATTATTCGCCGAAAGTGAAGTAAACA